>CM038793.1:91315832-91646796 GCA_021764765.1 Vicia sativa | reverse complement strand
CTTTTATGTAGCGGCGATGGGATTTATTCCAAGTGTTCCTAAATATGGACAAGCGATGGTACCACATGCATATAGTCGGCGTCTCATGGAGTCAGTTGTGTTGATGTTTGAATTGTTTAGCATTGGGTTTTAATTGATGAATGATATTGAATAGCGATGATATATGATACTTTGTGTTGATCGAGCATAGTGATTATGTGATGAAGTAAAGTGTTAATTTATATACTAAATGCTAATTTAAAGTATGTAAACTTTTAATATATGTTGACATACTTTATGTACTTATATCATTTATAATTCCAAAACTATTTATATATACTATCATGCTTTAATTTAATTGTTTTGGATATCTCACCTTTACTTGTTTCATGGTGCCTATGTATTGGTAACATGCGAGGTGATCCCAGAGGATGAGGAGGATTAGCTCGGTCTCTTTATTTTTATTAATAAGCTCCTTTCTGGTCGTAGTAACACTCGGGATTTAGGCGGACGTTATTATTTTGATATGGTAGTTTATGTATACTATCTTATGATGTTGTAGTTTATGTTTTGATGATAACATGATGTTGTGTATTTTTGTGAACACATCCATTGTGTTGTGAATAGTCGTATGTGTATATGATGAATTATGTATGAATCGGTATATCAGACTTTTGATGTTTATGATGTGCATTATAATGGATTGATGAAAGTGTGAATATGTGATGCCTCAATTTTGTTAGATAAAATTTTGAAACTTCGATTTTGTTATTAATTACGAGGGTAGAATTGGGGTTATTCAGGATCCCCACAAGTATAATACCCAAGCAACCCTTAAGATAAAGCATCAAGAAACAAACAGCGATAAAGATGATCTAGAAATCCCTAGGTATTCTCTCTTTAGGGCAAGATCCCGATGAATGATTACTGTAACACGGTGGGAGAAGCTGACTTTGGATTATTTTGTGTTTGATCGCAAATGTTGGGATGCAAGAGTCGCCAACGACTTTTCTTTTATCCAATTAAGGGAAGGTGAAAAGTGAAAAGAGACCTTCGTTAGATTACGAGTAAGGGAGAAGGTTATGAAAAGGGAAGGTATTAGCACCCTTTCCATCCGTAGTATCTCTACGGCTCTTAGTTGCTTCGATCATCTTAAAATTTTTTGCTTTCTATGTGTGTTTGAAAATGTTTTGAAAGGCATTTAAGCTTTGACTTCGTAATGATTCACATTGGAATGTATCACAAGTGTTCGGAAATGTTTCGTTTTTTAAAAAATGTTTAACTTTATAAAAGTGTGAGGTGTGAAAAGATGTTTTGATGGAGCAAGCAACTAAAAGTCTTATTACCTACTCGAGCGGTCGTTTCCGTGTTATTTTTTCCTTTAGAATAGCCTATCCATACCATTAGTTGGTAGGTAACCACGATAGTTGGATGTAAGGGACATTCGAAGGACATCGGATGGTCATAGAAGGAAACTTGTTGGAGTATCCTAGCACATTCGAAGGACGATCATCACTTTAGTGAGCAACAAATCGAGGGCGAGATCATATATTCATAAGGCAACATCGGGGACTACGATCTTTGTTTGAAGGACTATGATGATATGTTTCATAGGAAATGGTGCTAGGATACCTCTACGTTAGGTGGGACTTGACCATTTATTGAAGGCGAGAGAGAATAACCCAGGGGTGCATGTGTGAAGAGAGTGTGTTAAATTCGGATAAGTTATCTTGCAATTAGAAGTGATCTCGTTCATTTTTATCTTGCCATACACGCCTAGTTACTATCGAGTTTATATGGGTGCGGAAAGTAAATTGCGAAAAGTAAAATGCGAAAAGTAAATCCTACTATTACATGGCATTAGGGCGATTACATAATATAAAGGCAGGAAAGTAAATCTAATTAAACTATTACATCCCATGGCGATTACATAATAATGAAAAAAAATGCAGAAAAATTATCCTACTGATTACAACACAGAAGCGGATACATAATAATCGGAAAATAATCAGATTGCAAATAAGATATGTTAGTAAAAAAAAGATTTTGAGTTAGGAAAAAAGTTTTTAAGGTTAGTGAACCTAATTAGATGAGAAAATAATTTTTTTGAGAATTTTCTGGATTGATTTTAGTAAGGAAAAATAATTAAAAGTCAATTTTATGGTTAATTAACAATTAATTAAAATATGCATGCAAAATATGATTTTTATGCCAAAATTAAATTAGTATTTTTGACCTAAATGCAAAAGAAAATATTTTTTGGTGTTTTTAATGTGTTAGAAAAAATATCGAAAAAATTAAATTAATTGAAGAAAAATGGAAAAATGAGAAAAAAGGGTCAGAGTGCTTCTAGATGAAATTCTCCCAGAAGCTGGAGCTTCTAGGAGACCTCTTGCTGATCATGCCCAGAAGTAAGCACTACGGGGCTCTTATTTGGAGGTGCCGTTGGAATTTACGGGGCTTTTGGAGCCCATAAGTAAGCTTACGGGGCTTTCTACTTGATCTTGAGGCTGGAGCTTCTGGGCCGTAGCGCGTGGCAATGAGGGCCAAAAGTTGTGGCTTCTGGGCATGTCTTCTGGAAACCTGAAATTCAGTAAAACAAGAATGGAAATTATGGCAAAAAGCAGGGTTCGAACCCATGCCCTTGGAAACAAGTGACTTAATGCGCGCAAGGTTAACCGCTGGGGCGGTGATACATCCATAAATTAAATTACATGAATTAATACATATGCAAGGTTTTCTCTGCTGGTTCGTCAATCGGATCGGACCTCGACCATCTTCTCGGTGGGAGGATTTCTCAAACTTGCAAAATAAAGAGAATTCAAGCAAGATATCAGGCTACCCACCCTAAATCGACCCTGCGAGTTCAATGGTGGTATCGACGCCTAAAAATCCCTATATTACGAGCTTGAAGCTCTGATTTTCCTAACAATGGCAAATCATGCTCCGTCGTTATGAGCTTAATGCAATCATCGGATACGTTCTATGATGTCTTAGGAACACATTGCAATGGTTAGTTTCATACAAAACACAATGAATATTGAAACATGAATTTTAAAAGACATGTAAATATATGTACTCATGTATGGCACAATTCGGGCATGTTTGACCATAGTTCTTGGCACGGACTTACTCAATGATACCTCGGGAGCACGATGGAGTGCTTGGAATGGACTGGAAACGGCTGCAAAAAGGATTTCGAATTTTGCAAGTTTGTGAAAAATTTGTGAACTTTAGGGTTGGTGTTTGAGGCTAGGGTTTCCTCTTTGGTGCTTGTGAATGCATCATGTATTTATAGATCATGAAATTTGATTAGAAATAATGAGAAAATATATTGCTTTGAATGCAAAATATTCCTTGTAAGTATTTATCAAATCTTTCCAAAATTGCATTTTCCTTCCTTGTAGCATCTTGCAATTTGGCATGTTGGGCTTCCTTGGTCCTCAAGATAGGTAGAAATTAAGCCCAACTTGTCTTATACCTTGCTTTTGTATTTTATTTAATATAAAATTGAATTTAATGCTTTAAATCCAAAATAAATTAAATAAATTAGAAGGGAGGCGTGGAAAGGTGTATAGAGACCATGGATAATGTTAAGATCCAGTTTGGACCATAAAATTATAAGCCCATTTGGAAAATATTTGCATTTGTCAAGTATTTCTCTTTGTGCACCTCCTCAAAATGCTCAACTTGTACATGGTATATCTTGCTTAATTTTAAACATTTTGGGTGTTCTTGGACTTTTTATAAAGCTCAAGATGTCTTCTAAACAGCCTTTTTGGTTTAATCTTCATTAAAGTTTCCATGCTCATGAACACTTCCTTACAAAAAGTTGACTTTTTGTTGACTTTTAAAATGACACTAATGTTTTGATCCATAACTTCAAAATGAGCATTTTCTAACCAAGCTTGTGAGACATGAAGTTGTGAAATTGAATTCTCTTCAAAATGAGCTGTGGTGGAAAAATTTATGATAAAGTATGTGAAAGTTATGCACGATCAAAGTTACATTGACTTTGTCTAAGAAAGCCCAATTTTGAAACTTTGACTTTTGATCCATTCTTGACTTTTCTTGATGAATCATGATCAACCATTGATCAAATGATGAATATCACTTCAAAATATTGATGTTGACCAAAAATTATGAAGTTCATTATGTTGACCACAGTTGACTTTTATCAATACAACTGATTTTCAACCATCGAGCAATTGTTTGGGAAAACTTGACTTAAGGCTTGAAACTTGACATGGAGATTCTTTAAAGCATATGGTGAGGCATGATGACCACTTGAAGCACTCGAGGTCCATCTTGATTGAGAATGGCCAAACCCTAGTTTGGGTTTATTGCTTAGGAGAGGGTTTATCTGGTCAACCCTTATGAAATCCTTGAGCATGGATATGTGAAATGTCTTGAGAAGTAGGAGGGCAAATTTTGGGGTATAACAGTCGGGAATTGGTGCGTTGATCACATTTCGGAGTTGCGACAGGCGGGTCAAACTTAATTTCTCTAGCTTCAATCATGTCTTGAATCTTGTTCTTCAGAGCCCAACTATTGTTGGTGTCATGCCCTAGGCTGTTGTAGTGGTATGCACACCTTGCATTAGGATTATACTTCAGAGAGGAAGTGTTGACGTGCTGAGGAGGATCCCTCAAAGTAATGAGCTCTGCTTTCAACATGTGTTGCAATGCTTGAGACAACAACATGTTGATCTTCATAAATTGTCTTCATGACGTGTTCTGGTAACGCGCGTTGTCTCGTTGAGGTTCTTGATGTAGGATTGAAGATCCTGGCCCCGTAGATTGAGTGCAATCGGCTTTGTCACGGCTCTTGACCGTACATGGCATTGGCTTCTTTCTTACCACAAAAGATCTCTTGACATTTGAAGATGACTCTACTTGTATTTTTCGCTCTTGATTCGGCTTGATACATTCGCTGTCAATATCGATTCGGTGAATTCGGCTGAAGAATTTACAATAAGATGATTGAAGAATGGGTGCATTAGTGATCCGTAAACATGTCAACAAACTCCCTATTGGACAAGGGTGGTTGAACTCTGCTGCTAAATCTCTCCATTTAAAACTCTTTGAACTTCTAAATCACGACCCATAGACATGCTCTGTAGTTGCATGTGGGTAGGTGCAAATTCAGCATTGTACTCGTACTGCTTGTAGAAAGCATCTGCTAAGTCATTCCATGTATGAATGTGGGTACTCTATAGCTGATAATACCACTCAAGCGGGTTAGGATAAACTCTCTTGAAAGAAATGGATCCACAATTTCGTCTTGATATGAGGATGGATCTTCTGAACATACGACTTCAGATGCAACTTCGGGCAAGAGATTCCATCATACTTGGAAAAGTTAGGAACTTTGAACTTGCGGGGAATTACCACACCAGGAACAAGACTCAGATCATCAAAGTTCAGCTCTGACATCTTAAGATTTTCCACAGCATTTAGACGATCTTCAAGTTTCTTGTACTTTTCGTTGTCAGGAGGATACTGCTCGCTCACATAGTCTTCATCTTCATTTTTTAGACTCACGATGGTTTCCTTCATTGTATTTGATACTTCCTTCAGTTTCACCGCTCTTGTCTGAGAGTTCGAACTGTCTGACCACCCTAGCCGAACCTTTGTGATTTCTTCCCATGTTGAGAATACCAATGGTCTTCTTCTTTCTGGTGATGAGCTTCTTCAGATCTTTCTGGCCTTGGACCAAGTTGGTGAACATCTCTTGGAATTGAGTATTCTGAGCCAGGAGATCTTTGATAGTCTGTTCAAGATCCATTTTTGCGTGTTATGAAATGTTATGCCATGATATGCGATGTTATGCAATGCAATGTTTTCAAGGACCTTAGAATTTAAATTTGTTAAACAAACACGAACAGAGACTTTTTATTAGTTTATCTTTTAGCAAGTAAAAAAAGTTTAAACAAACAGACATTCCTAGAGTTTAAGTCTCCATGGGCGTTTCCTCTTTGTGTTGAAGTAGGTATTGATGCTTGGCTCCTCGTGAAGTAGCTTTGTTAACTCTAATACCTTCTTCACCGCTTGCATAACCTTGGCTTGGTATCCCTTTCTTATTTAAAATTTGAATCTAGGATCTCTTCAAGTCTTAAATCGGTAGGCATGTACGGATGGAGAAACGGTATAGGGTTAAATCACCTATAACAGGGTTCCATAAGTCTTGGTAGAATAGTAAGCTGGCATCATGAGGTTTTGAGCTCGAGCTCGCACCCATTTGGTCTGGTTCCCAAGGAATGGAATTTTATGCCCAAGGTCTTGGTATCGGTCTTCTTCACCATGCCCAAGCATGCAAAAATCTCTGGCGGTAGTTACGGAGATCGTTGTTGTGATCACAATGTCTTGAAGTAGCATATCAAGAGGACCATCTCTTGAGTATAACCAAAGTGACGGAGAGCTAGAAGGTTATAAGTGATACCTCCCACTTTGAGGTGGTACATTAGGGCCCCTGGCAGCTAATAAGTGAAGTCCTTTGGAGAAAAAGACACCAACGGATATCTCGAATGAGAGAGTGACATCACCTTTGAGACCACTTCATCTTTGCTCGTTCTTCATTCTTGATTGAGGGTCTTGAAATAAACCACTGGAAAACGTTATGAAACATGAGAGTTCCTTGTCTTTTGATAGTGCAGTGTGGAGAGAATGAAGAATGTCTCAAGTAAAGTGGCACGAGGATTACTGGGGAATATGTTTAGAGTTCACGTCTAAGGCTGATGCGGATTAGGAAATAGTACCAAGCCATAGATTAGCAAGGCTAAAATGTCTTTGAATGCATGGAAACTCATAGCCTTTAGAAATTCTCGAGCTTTCTTTATCGAAATTTAGCAGCAAACCCTTAACTCCGCTTCTTGTTTCCCAATTAGCTTCAATGTCGATTGCTTTAGATGTATGATCACGATGTTTTCATATTTGGGCTTTTTGAATCGGTGAATGGGATCGATAAAGGATAGGTATCCCAGTAGCTTAGAAATTCTTCAATGTAGGAACCAACTAATAGTTCGGAATGTAAAGCAATGATGTTTGGATTGAAGAAGCTGGAATACGGCGTGCATCATATCTTCTTTAAAATTGGAGATAACCAAGTCAGCAGAATAACCATGTATTTTGATAAGCGAGGTAGGGAACTTAGGACCAATTCTTTGAGTGAGAAGGTATACCATGAGTTGATTCGGATAGTCTTCTGGAAGCCATGATTCCTACAAAATAGAGCAAGATAAATCTAGGTCCTTGAAATAGTTAGAAATGATATGATGATTTTATGATGTCATGTTTAAAACAAGTAGCAAGCACAAGAATTCACAATAGCCCAGGTTTAAGGCTTGCATGAGGTATAGGTGTCTACCACACCAAAGTTTAAGTTCAACTTGTCTATAATGCTTGGGTTCTAGGAATCTGTATCATTGATCTTTCTCGTAGGCTTTATTTCAATACAACTACCAAGTGGTCGATCGAAACATCCGAAAGTCTAATCTTAATGAGTGTAGCATCGGTATGAAAACCTCATTACCTTGACTAGCCATCTCACTACCTTAATGGCTAAGATGGGTCATTAGGGTTCTAAAAGTTGAGTTAGTGCTTATGACACCATGGGGGCGTAAATACTTTCCTCATTGAACATGAGGAGCATCGAGACATCCAGTATCACCTAACGTAGCCATCATGTTGACCATTTTGATATCGCCTAACGGTCACGATATTTATTGCTACTTACCTAAGGAAACACGGATCCGGTGTGGGATCCCCACAAATATAATACCGAAACCCTTAAGATAAATCATACAAGTCAAACAATTAAGTGATCTAGACCCTGGGTAACCTCTCTTTTAGAACGTCCCGTAGTCGCCGGTTACGTAACACGGTGGGCCGACTTTTGTTTCGTTTGTCGCAAATGTTGCGGATAGCAAGAGTCACCACCAACTTTTCTTTTATCCAATTAAGGGAAGGCGAAAAAACAGGAAAAGAACATCGTTAGATTACGTAGTAAAGGTGGTTATGAAAAGGGAAGGTATTAGCACCCTTTCCATCCGTAGTTATCTAAGGGCTCTTAATTGTAGCTCTTTAATTGTTTTGTGTGTGTGTGTGTGTTTGAAAATATTTTGAAAATACATTTCTCTTTGACTTAAATGATTCATTTGGAAATGTCACAGTGTTTGGAAATGTTTTGTTTTGAAAAGGACTTTGTAATGATTCACTATTTGGAATGTACAAAGTGTTTGAAAATGTTTTTGAAAGTGTGAGGTGTGAAGAGTATTTTGATAGAGCAAGCAATTAGAGTCTATTACCTACTTGAATGGTCGTTTAGTGTTATTGCTATCGAATATCCAATACCATTGGTTGATAGGTAACCTTATTCGTTAGATGTAAAAGGGACATTGAAGGGACATCGAATGGTCATAGAAGGCAACATGTAAGGATATCTTAGCATATCCGTAGGGATGATCATCACTTTTCGTAGGCAACAATCGAGGGACTAGATCATGTATTCAGGTAACATTGAGGGTCATCGAGGGACTATGATCTTTGTCGAAGGTACTATGATGATATGTTTGTAGCGTCTTAGCTAATATATCCCTACGTTAGAGGGACATGACCATTATATTAAATGCATAACAAGAGAGGATACAAGGTGAGTGCATGCGTGAAGTATGTGTTATATTCAAATATTTTATCTTGTAGTGATCTAGATTGATTTATATCTTGCCATACGCCCTAGTTACTAGTAGTTAATAGGTGCGAGAAAATAAATTACGGAAATGTAAAGTCACGAAAGTAAATGTCTCGCTATTACATGGCTTTGGGGTAGATACATAATAGGAGGTGTGGAAAGTAAAAGCAGAAATGTAAATCTACGCTATTACATAATAAAACTTTGCGACCTATACATCCTTTCTAGAATTTAAATGCAAAAAGAAATAAAATAGAAGAAAATGTGTAATGGTTAAAGTGAATACCTAAATCCTAATTGCAAAAAGGAAAATATTTTTGGTATTTTTGAAGATTGATTTTAATGTAAAAATCCTAATTCTAATTGATTTTAATTAATAAAGAATTCAATTAAATTAAATGATTAACCTAAATTAAAATAAATTAATTAATTAATTAAGAAAAATATAGAGAAAATTATTTGTGAAATTAATCCTAATTAAGTTAATTGTTTAACCTAATTACTAATTAATTAATTAATTAATTGAAACAATTAAGAAAAATAGAGAAAAAGAAAATGTCGTGAGAAAAATAAAGAAAAAGGGTGAGGTTTCCATGAGCTTAAAGCAGAAATTGGCACAGGCTGTTCGCCGTGGGCGGCACGCCCAGGCATCCATAAGTTGGAGCTTTTTGGGTTTTGTTCTTGGGGGGTCCGGTGGAGCTTGGAGATCTGTTCTTTGGAGGCGTTGGCTGGAGCTTCACGGAGGTTTTGCTCGCGGGGCGTCTAAAGCGGAGCTCTTTGGAGGATCAACTGTGGGGATGTCTAGGCGGTGCTTTTGGGGATCATTGGGGAGCGTCCGAGAGTTGGAGCTTGGAGGTCACGCTTTCTTGAGACGATCTAGAAAGGCTGGAGCTTCTAGGGGATCTACTAATGGGAGCGTCCAGAAGCTGGAGCTTCTGCGGGATCTCAACTATTGGGGACGTTGTCATACCAAAATTTGCCCTCCATCTATTCAATTTCATACGTCCACTCAAGGATTCCTCGAGTTGATCGGACAAACTCTCTCCTAGACAATCAACCCAAATTAGGGTTTGGTATCTCAAAGTCAAGATGGACTTCAACATCTCCAATGGTCTTCATGCCTCCTCATAGCTTCAAAGATTCTCCATGTCAAGTTTCAAGCTTCACGGATCAAGTTTCCTCGAGACAATTGCTCGGATGGTTGAATCGGTTGTATTGGACAAAAGTCAACTATGGTCAACATACGGTCAAACTTCATAATTTTGGTCAACATCCTCATTTTGAAGTTACATTTATCATTTGATCAAGGGTTGATCATGATTCATCAAGAAAACTCAAGATTTGCTCAAGTCAAACTTTCTAAATTAGGGTTTCTAGTGAAAAGTCAACTGAACTTTGTTGATCATAACTTTCTCATACTCTCGAAATTTTCCACCACCTCTTGTTTTGAAGGAAATTCAATTCCCTACAACTTCATGTCTCACAAGAATGTCCAAAAATGCTTCAATTGAGAGGTATGGCTCAAAACATTCTGGTCATTTTAAAGTCAATAAAAGTCAACTTTTTGTTTTGAAGATATATTGAGCATGAAAACTCAATTGAGATGAGACCAAAAAGGTTGGTTATAGGACTCTTAGAGATTTCAAAAAGTCCAAGAACACTAAAAATGTGGAAAATTGAGCAAGATACACTATTCGAAGTTGGGCGATTTTGACGATTGCACAAAGGACATTTGGTCAAAATGCAAAATTTTCAAATGGGCCTATAATCTTTTGATCCAAACTTGTTCATGGCATTATTCTTGACCCATAAATGCTTGGAATTGGTAATTTTCTATTTTATGATTTATATTTGAATTTATAACATTTAATTCAAAAATAAATTGTATAAATATGAAAATTAAAATATTTTCAAATTGATTTTATATCTTTCTTAAAGTCCAAGAAAGCCCATAACAATTGCCAAATTAGTGCTAGCCTTTTACATGGAAAGAAAATCAATTTTAAAAAATTTGATTTGTTTAAAGAAGAAATATTTACAATCAATAACCAATCTTTTGCTTGCTTTTGTCATCCCAATTGCTTCATAAATACCTAGCATTGCATCTGAAGCCGGAGGCGAAACCCTAACCCTTAAAACCACCCAAACTCTTGCAAATTTTTGAAGAAACGAAAAAATCGTGTTCTTGTTTCGGCCTTTTCGGTCCAAACAAACCATTCCATTGTCTTGAGAGGTAAGTTTGAGTAGAATGCACCTTTCTATTGATTAAACCATCGAGAATCGAGCCATATACTTGCATACATATTCAACTTTTTCTTGATTTTGCATATTATTATACGTATGTTTTAATAGATTCTAACGTTTGCAATGTGTTCATGAGATGATAAGGATCGGATGCGGGCGATCGTTCATGAGTTTGAGCACGTCGAGAATCGCGTATAGCCATGATTA
This sequence comes from Vicia sativa, assembly GCA_021764765.1. Classification (NCBI taxonomy): domain Eukaryota; kingdom Viridiplantae; phylum Streptophyta; class Magnoliopsida; order Fabales; family Fabaceae; genus Vicia; species Vicia sativa. The sequence continues at coordinate 91,635,678 of CM038793.1, read as the reverse complement.
GGGTTTTGGGCCATTGAGTTTGAATTGATATTTAGAGACACTTTGAGGAGGCGAGATCACCATCGAACTTCGCGGACCCGATTTAGGGGTTGATTAATCCAGGTCCCGAATCCATGTATTTTTGCGGGTTTGCGGATCGGTATCACGGAAGATGATCGAACTAGCTCGTGACTTCGAGCGGACGGCGAGGAAGCGCGTGGCGAGGACAACGGCGTTCGATTGGTTCGTTATAAAGTCAATGGGCCCCGGCGTGGGCTTTGATTTTCAAAAATCCGGGACACGTTTACACATATATGCTATTGATTTTCAACTTGAACACAAGTGTCACTTGGCCTAGTGACGGCGAGATTCTCTCATGGTCATGGGTTCGATCCTCACGGCACCGGTTTTGTTTTCTTTACAAACTTTGCAATATTTTCATATTTTCTAATTTTCTAATATTTTTGCATTGTTTTAATTATTTTCATATTTTTATTTCTGCATTTAAAAATTACCAAAAAATATTTTCTTTTTGCATTTATTTTCAGAAAATCTTTATTTAATTTAATAAATTAAAAATGTATTTTGCATGCATATTTATTTTATTTGTAATTTGCATTTAAATCGGTGTAAATTCATTTTAAATTATTAAATTGCATCTAAAAAATCCCAAAAATTTATTTTAGCATGTTTACATTATTTCCAGCATGTCATATTTTTTCCAATTAAAAATTTGCATTTTTTCTAACATTTTCTCTTATCTCGATTTCATCATATTTTCCGATTTCTCGTTCGTTTCAGTTCTTCTTTGATCGGACGTTTCTTTACTATTTCATTTATTTTCCAATAATGTAACTGTATGGGATGTAATAGTTTAAAATAGGTCTTTATTTTTAGCATTTTAAATTATGTATACTTAAAGCCTTGTAATAGCTTAGGATTTACCTTTCGCATTTACATTCCGCATTTACTTTCGCACCCTATCAATTGCTAGTAACTAGGCGTGTATGGCAAGATAATAATGAACATAGCCACTAATTTTCAAGATAACATATACGAAATCAACACACTTTCCACACATGCACCCTTAGGGTAATTCTCTCTCGTTGCCTTCACAATTCAAATGGTCATGTCCCTCGAGCGTAGAGGTATTCTAGCACCGTTGCCTTCAAACAAATCATCATAGTCCCTTGATACAAGATCATAAGACCCACGATGTCGCCTCCGAATACATGATCTTGACCTCGATTGTTGCCTACGAAAAATGATGATAGTCCCTTGAATGTGCTAGGATACTTCCTACAAGTGCCTTCGATGACCATCCAATGTCCCTTCGAATGTCCGCTTACATCCAGCGAATGGAGTTACCTACCAACTAATGGTGTGGCCAGCTATTCTAAGGAGTAGAGAAATGCAACGACCAATTACAGTGGGTAATAAGTCTTTTAGTTGCTTGCTCTAAACAAATGCTTTCACCTCACACCTTTTCAAAGTTCAAACTCTTTTCAAAACAAAACATTTCCGAACACTTTGTATACACTCCTACATGAGTCATTACAAAGTCAAAGCGAAATGCCTTTTCAAAACATTTTGTCAAACACAGGAAAGCAATTTTAAAAGGTAATCTAGACAACTAAGAGCCCGTAGATAACTACGGATGGAAAGGGGTGCTAATACCTTCCCTATTCATAACCATTCTCCCGAACTCAGAATCTAAACGAAGGTCTTTTTCTGTACTTTTACCTTCCCTTAATTGGATAAAAATAAAAGTCGGTGGCGACTCTTGCTATCCGCACATTTGGATACAAAAATCCTACAAAGTGAGTTCACCGTATTACAGAACTGGCGACTCCACTGGGGAAAAGCCCTAAAAGAGAGAATTGCCTTAGGGATTTCTAGATAACTTTTATTGCTTTTTGTTTGACTTGTATGCTTTATCTTTAAGGGTTGCTTGGGTATTATATTTGTGGGGGATCTACACGGGATCGGGTTTCCTTTTAGGTAAGTAGCATTAGATCATTGCGACCGCTAGACGTATAACTAAACGGTCAACATGATGGCTACGTTAACGTGACACTTTGGTTGTCCCGATACTCTTCATTCCCAAGTTGAAGATAGTATTTGGCTTCTGCGTGGTGTCATCAAGCGCTAACTAAACTTTTAGGACCTTAATTGACCCATCTTGGCATTAGAAGGTAGTGAGATGGCGGCTTTGGTGTAGACAGGGGTTGGTCGATACTCGATCTACGCTCATTGAGATCGAGACTTTTGGGACATTTTCGATCGACCACTGGTGAGTCGTATTGAAATAAGCGCCTCGAGAAAGATCGATGATGTGAAATTCCTAGAACCAGGTTACTATTATAGGGGCAGGATGAACCAACTCAAACTTTTGGTGGGTAATCACCTATACCTCATGCAAGCCTTAACCTAGGCTCATTGTGTGAATTGTTTGTGTGTGCTAAACATGACATCATGACATCATCCGCATTGCATATCATTTCTAACAATTTCAAGGACCTAGAGATTTATCTTTGCTTTCTGTTTGTAGATATATGGCTTGAAAGACTATCGAATCAACTTCATGGGTATGCCTTCACTCAAAGAATTGGTTTCGAGAAATTCGACCATGCTCGGTTCATCAAAAGACATGGTTATCTACTTGACTTGGTTATCTCCGGTTTTGAAGAAGATATGATGCATGTCTATTCGAGTTCTTTGATCAGAAACACCATTGCTTTACATTCCCAGATTATCGGTTGGTTCCTACCTTGGAAGAGTTCTCTAAGCTACTTGGGATACCTATTCTTGATCAAATGCCATTCACCGGTCTAGAAAAGGTTCCTAAAATGCGAAGACATGCATCGACTTACATCTTAAGCGTTCGATATTGAAGCCAATTGGGAAACTAGAAGTGGAGTTAAGGGTTTACTTTCCAAGTTCTTAATCAAGAAAGCAGAGAATTCCTCAAAGTTATGAGTTTCCATGCATTTGAGAATTTGTGGCCTTGCTAATTTATGGTTTGGTTCTATTTCCTAACTCGGATCAATTCATGAACATCAATGCCATCAAATTATTTCTTACCAATCACATGCCTACCTTACTTGGAGATATCCTACATTCTCTCCACTCGTACTACTAAGAAACAAGGAACTCTCATGTGTTGTATACGGTTACTTTCAAGGTGGTTTATTTACACCTTCCTCCATCAGTTTTGAAGAATGAACAAAGGTTGAGATGGTCTCAAAGATTGATGTCACTCTCTCATTCGGATATCCATTGGAATCTTTTCTCTCAAAGGACTTCACCTTCTTGAGCGTTGTGGAGAATTCCCTAATGTATTACTTGGTATAAGGGGAGGTATTACTTACAACCCTTCTTTAGCTCTCGTCGGTTTGGTTTTGCTCGAATGGTCCACATGATATGCTTCTCCAGATGTTGTGTTCGACTACGACGATCTCGAGTACCGACGAAGGTTCATACGCTTGGAGCATGGTAAGAAGGCGATACCAAGACTTTGGGGCACCAAAATCCATTCCTTGGGAACCTTACCTCAAATGGGTGCGAGCTCGAGCTCAAAACCTCATGATGCCATTCACTCTGTTCTAACGATAATTATGGAACACATTGCTATAGGTGGCGTACCACATCATTCTCCATCCGACATGCCCTACGATTTTGAAGACTTGAAGAGATCACGGATTGACAGGAAGGACCTTTGAAGCTCGGTGCTATAGCGGAAAGAAAGTAGAGTTGACAAAGCTACTTCATGAGGGCGAAGCATCAACTTCATCGGCACCAAGAGGAAGCGCCCATGGGAGACTTAGAGCTTTAGGATGTTTATGTTTTCTTTTATTGTTTTGAACTATCTTTTGTACTTAAAGAAGAATGATAAGAAGGTACTAATAAATGTTTCCTTGCTTGTTTAACAAATTTAAATCTCTAAGGTCCTTGAAAACATTGCATTGCATTCGCATAAACATTGCATATAATAGCATAACATTGCATCCGCAATTACATTGGAGATTGGTTTCTCATTTGCTCGCTATTTATTTTAGCGAAATGGCTCTTGAGCAGTCTGTCAAAGATCTCCAAGTTCGAGTCTTTCGGTTCAGGTAGATGTTCACCGGCTTGGTCCAGGCCAAGAGGATGCGAAGAAGCTCATCAACAGAAAGAAGGTTGTTGGTCTCCTCAACATGGGAGACGCTACAAAGGTGGTCCTAAGAGTCGTTGGGATGAGCTTTCGAGAAGTGTCAGAAGGAGGATGAACAAAGTAACAAGGGTAATGGTGAGCAGTCAGCACGAGCTTGAGAATGACTTGATAATTGGCCGTACTAAAGTGACAAGTATAAACAACGAAGACCGTCTGAATCTTGTGGAAACACGAAGATGTCGGGCTGAATTTTGATGATTTGAGTCTAGTCCTGTGTGTGATTCCTCCCAAGTTCAAAGTTCAACTTTGCTAAGTATGACGGCATGTCTTGCCCTAAAATTGCATTTGAAGTCCTATGTCCGGAAGATCAATCCCCACTAATAATGAGGAAAGTTGTGGATGCACTATTTAAGAGAGCTTGTCGGGAACTCGGTTGGAGTGGTATTATCTATTAGAGGTGACCCAGTATCCGTACTTGGGTGACTTAGCGGATGCTCTGAGACAATATGAGTACAATGTTGAATTGACCCACTAGCATGCAACTACAAAGCATGTCTATGGGTCGATGAGATTCAAGGTATCTTTCTCGAGAAGTGGAAGTTAGCGGTAGTTCAACCACCCTTGTCCAATAGGGAGTTGGTTGATATGTTTATGGGGACAGACAGGCCCATTCTTCAATCATCGATTGGAAACTCTTGACAGTTCACGAGCGATCTTGACGAGGCGAGCGTATGTTGGTATCAAAGTGGAAAGATTCAAATAGAGACATCTTAATCTATGAAGATCTTTTGGTGGTAAGAAAGAAGTTAATGTTGTGTATGGTCGAGAAAAGTCGAGCCAAGACCGACCCAGCCAATCTGTGGGGGCGGTTGTGATCTCCAATCCTACATCGGCACAACCTCGTGGACAATGCGGCGTGGCAGGCGGCGCCACGAGGCGGTTCTGAAGATCAACATGCCCTTGTCATGGCCTTGCAACACATGTTGAGCAGGCGGTGCTGAGGGATCCTCCTCGGAAGGTCAACACTTCCTCTCCAAGTACATCTAAATGCTAAGTGTGCTTACCACTCAATAGCCACGGACATACACGATGATTGTTGGGCTCTGAAGAACAAGATTCAAGATATGATTGAAGCTAAGCAGTTGAGTTTGACCCTCTGTTGAGACTCGAATGTGATCAGCCTATGCCTAACCATGACAAGTTCCATCTTTGTTGGTGACGATACTTATGTTTTCAACATAGATGACTTGACCATTCCTCGATGTTGTTAAGAAGAATTTGTTGCAAGCGGTGTCAATCCGGATGCCCGAGAGAATTGTCGTTGGTGCCCGTACGCACGATGGTTGTGCTTGGTTGAGAAGGCGTGTTCGGTGCATGATGAATAACCGTGAGATACTATTTCTAAAACCACCTGTCTTGAAGCTGTGTGAAGAAATGTCTAAGTTGAAGATTGACAATGCAGATGAAACTGTACCATCATGTGTGGGATACCTTGGGGCGCCAAGTGGAAAATATGATTACATAGTAAGTACTGCATTACGGTGATTAGTGGTTTTATTCGATAAGAATTCCACGATAGATGAGCACATGATGTACATCGAGGGTGAAGAAGACCACCAACTGGGTCATGCATTTGGTGGCGCTACGAGCGATGCAAGAAAAAAGGCATAAATGAAGTCGATTCACTTTTTGTCCTGTGAAAAAAAAGTGAACAGTCTTAAATTCCCTCACCTACGGATCGATTGGATTCTCCGATTACAAGATTCCTATTGAAGATGTTAAAGACGGATGGGGTGGCGATTTCCCGAAGACTATGCTAATGTTAACACAATAAAAATTTCCTGGCTGATTACGTACCAAGGTGGCACCTCTCATCATCACTTCTCAAGACCGGTTCCATATTCCTCTAACAAGGCTATCCCTTGGAATTATGGGTGATGTTTACTATCATGGCGTCAGCAAGACCTACGACCATTGAAGATCTTACTATTGAAGCTACCATTCTTGACATTGACAACATCACCGGATCAAGTAAGGTGACGAGAACCGGAAGGTGTTCTCTCGAGATATCTCTCCTCCAAAAGACACAGCGACTCCACTCGCATTCCGGCTATTCAATCCATTCCCAAGCTAGAGGAAAGAACCATGACTCATCACCTCAACGGAAGTACCAAGGAAGCTCGAAGATACCTCCAAACAAGAAATGGAGGAAATTAAAGAGATTATCAAGAAGAGTGACTACAATGTTGTGGAGCATTCGGGACGAGACTCGCGAATCTCCATGCTTGCTACCTTTTTATGCTCAAAGGCTCATACTAACGCCTTGGTGAAGTTTACGAAGAATGCTCATGTACCGCAGACACTACCGAGGTTTGAAGTTTGTATTGCTAGCACGGCTGCCTACAATGGCCTAGGCTTCTACGATCTTGATTTGACTCCTAGGGAAGAAACACAACAAAGCACATCTGTTGAATGCAAAGGCACTACACTATCTCATGTTTTGGTGATCCGGTTACGCTACGAATATCCTTCGAAGGCGCTTTTGATCGGCTTGATGTCGAAGGGTTGGTTCTGAGACCCAGTGACATTATTGTGAGGGCTTTTGATGGTTCTAAGCGGACAGTGCTTGAAGAGCTCACTCTGCCTGTCAAAGTCGGTTCCTAGACTTTTGACTCTATTTTCTTTGTCACGGACATTCGTCCGACTTACTCTTGCCTACTTGGACGCCCTTGGATACATGGGGCGAAGTACCTCTACCCACATCAGAAGTTGAAGTACCCGGTGAAAGGGAAGGTTGTTACAGTGTGCGGTGAAGAGGAATATATGGTCAGTCATCTGCAGTCGTTCCGATACCTCGAGGTGGAAGGTGAATTCTTCGAGACTCCCTGTCAAGCTTTTGAAACAATACCCAAAGTCATGCCTGTTGACTCCCCCGTCACTCCCGAAGCTGCTAAAATTCCGCCTAGGATGGCCTCGTTGAAAGATGCTCAAGGTGCTGTTGAAGAAGGAAAGAGTACTATTTGGGACAGCTCCTAATCTTCCTTTCAAATTTGACAAAGGCTGGTTTAGGCTTCACCATCAAGTCGGTGATACGCCCGTGACGTGAAGCCACTTCCTTTCCCATCAGCCAAAGTGGAATCCATGCTATAGAGACAACAGACAGCGACTTGACATCGGCAAGTGGATCTTCCCAACTCGGATCATGGGCTCGGCAATTGGAAGGCCGAAGGCGTCATACCAATCTCCTTTAGTCGAGGTAATTGCTCTTGTTTTGTTTTGCTTTTCGTATTTCTTTATGTTTTGAACAATAAACTTTGGAAGCCTAGTGCCTTGCAGGGAATCATGGCTCGTTTGCGAGGTTATTATCTACATCGTTTGCGTATTTTCATTCAATAAATCGTTGGACTTTTGCATTCAATTGTGTTTTCTTCTTTTTACTTTATCACCCCTTCAAAGGCTATGTGTTTCTTACACACCCACGTGATACACTGCGGAATCACTCGAGATCTACGTTAATAACGACTATGCTAGTGCTAAATATGACTTGATAATCCGATCTACAAGTCGAAGGCGAAGTGAGGAAGATTGTGAAGTGCCGGAGAACTTGCGGACTACTACGTGAAGGCGGTTATACAGCCACCACGAAGAGCAAGTTGAGGTTGTGAATTTGGGTCTTGTTGTCATACCCCAAAATTTGCCCTCCATCTACTCGAGATTTCATACATCCATACTCAAGGTTCCTCGAGAGTTGATCGGACAAACTCTCTCCTAGACAATCAACCCAAACTAGGGTTTGGTATCTCTCAAGTCAAGATGGATTCCAACATCTCCAATGGCCTTCATGCCTCCTCATATGCTTCAAAGATTCTCCATGTCAAGTTTCAAGCCTCCTGAGTCAAGTTTCCTCGAGACAATTGCTCGGATGGTTGAAAATCAGTGTATTGGACAAAAGTCAGCTGTGGTCAACATACGGTCAAAACTTGATTTTGGTCAACATCCTCATTTTGAAGTTACATTCATCATTTGATCAAGGGTTGATCATGATTCATCAAGAAAACTCAAGATTTGCCCAAAGTCAAACTTTCTAAATTAGGGTTTAGATGAAAAGTCAAGCGAACTTTGTTGATCATAACTTTCTCATACTTTCTCGAAATTTTTCCACCACCTCTTGTTTTGAAGGAAATTCAATTCTCTACAACTTCATGTCTCACAAGAATGTCCAAAAATGCTTCATTTGAGAGGTATAGCTCAAAACATTCTGAGTCATTTTCAAAGTCAACAAAAGTCAACTTTTTGTTTTGAAGATATTTGAGCATGGTAACTCAATTGAGATGAGACCAAAGACATTGGTTAGAGGACTCTTAGAGCTTTCAAAAGTCCAAGAACACTCAAAAATGTGGAAAATTGAGCAAGTTACACCATCTACAAGTTGGGCAATTTTGGAAGAATGCACAAAGAGATACTTCAAAAATCAAAAACTTTGCAAATGGGCCTACTTTTCTTCATCCAAACTTGTTCCTCATACAATTTGGAACATCAAAGCCAAAGCCACAATTTTTATTTTATTTTCTATTTAATTTGGAATTTATTCATTTAAATACAAATTAAATTCAAAAATAAAGTATAAAATCAAAATTAATTACAAATTGATTTTCTCTTTTCCTTAGCATCAAGTAACTCAACAAAGCCAGCAAATTTCGAAAATTGGATTGATATGGCAAGATTGGATTGAAAATTAATCAAAATTTGAAAATTTGATTTTGTACAAATCAAATTTGATTTGCATTGATTAATGATGATTTCTTCCTCATCGGCTCCAATTCCATCTAATATAAATACACAATGCATAGCACATGATTAAGGACAGAAGAATTGCTCCAGAACCCTAGTTTCAAACTCAAAAATTTCGTGCACTTGAAGCTACTAGCAGCCATCGATCCAGCCACTTTCAATTGCTTTTGAGGTTCCATTGCATTCCTTGGCATCTTTAGGTCGATCAGACTCTTGTATCACTCAAAACCATCGGAATCAAGGTCGAGTTTGGTTTGTTCTTACAAAATCGAAATCGTATTTTAATTCTCATGCATTTTAACATGTTTGTGGTTTGTTTTGTTTAGATGGAGTTTGCAAGCTTTACATGGTTTGATTGCATTTTCATGGCGGAATCGAGCTTGCCATAGCTAGGGTTTCATGGACGATGGGATTCCACGATAATGATTGGCCAAAGCAGATGCTACCATTGTGTTTAGAATGACAAATCAATCGAACCATGCCTTTAGCAATTTATATTGCGTGTCTGGATTTTGGAATTTGCGGGGGCTATAGCGTCGCTCAGGTCGACGTAAAATGCCCAATTCAAAATGAAAGAGATGAAGTTCTTGGCGCGGAAACGAGGCAATCGGAGGGTGACGCGTGCATGTATTCCACTCACTTCGTTTTCAAACACAGATGTACACATGGTGTAGTGGTCAGCGTGTTGGTTCTCAAGGTTTGAAGGGGTCGAGTTCGATCCCTATGGGCACCGATTTGCACTCTTTCAAAACTTGCATATTTTCCTATTTTCATTATTTTAATATTTTCATTACATTTTAATTATTTTCATATTTTTTATTCTGCATTAAAAATTACCAAAAACATTTTTTCTTTTTATATTATTTTCATAAAAACCTTTATTTAATTTATAAAATTTAAAAATATAATTTTTGCATGCATATTTATTTTATTTTTATTTTAGCATTTAAATCATTATAAATTGCATTTTAATTATTAAATCTTTTCCAAAAAATCCCAAAAAATTATTTTAACTTATTTATCTTATTTCCAGCATGCATAAATTTTCTCATATTAAAAATTGCATTTTTTCTAACATTTTCTCTTATTTCAATTTCATCATATTTCCCGATTTTCTTATACTTTCACAGGTTGCACCGATTCAGACGATTCTTCCGTTTTTATTTTACTTTTCAATAATGTAATTGCTCATGGGTTGTAATAGTTTAATTTAGGACTTTTACTTTCCGCACTCCTAATTATGTATCTGCCCCAAAGCCATGTAATAGCGTAGGTTTATCTTTCCGCACTTTACATTCCGCATTTTACTTTCCGCACCCTTATCAATTGCTAGTAATTAGGCGTGTATGGCAAGATAATAATTGGATATAGCTCACACTAATCTTCAAGATAAAATATCTGAATTTGACACACTTCTTTCACACACGCTTTAGGGTAATTCTCTCTCGATGCCTTTCGATTTCAAAATGGTCATGTCCCTCGAGCGTGAGGTATTCTAGCACCGTTGCCTTCAAACAAATCATCATAGTCCCTTGATACAAAGATCATAGACCCACGATGTCGCCTCCGAATACATGATCTTGACCCTCGATTGTCGCCTACGAAAATGATGATAGTCCCCGAATGTGCTAGGATACTTCCTACAAGTTGCCTTCTATGACCATCCGATGTCCTTCGAATGTCCGCTTACATCCAGAATGGAGCTACCTACTAACTAATGGTATGGCTGGCTATTCTAAAGGAATGTAAGTACAACAAAGCGACCAATTCGGTGGGTAAATAAGTCTTTTAGTTGCTTGCTCTATCAAATGCTTTTCACACACACTCTTTTCAAAGTTCAAATTCTTTTCAAAACAAAACATTTCGAACACTTTGTATACACTCCTACATGAGTCATTACAAAGTCAAAGCGAAATGCCTTTTTTCAAAACATCTTTGTCAAACACACAAGAAAGCAATTTTAAAAGTGATCTAGAGCAACTAAGAGCCCGTAGATAACTACGGATGGAAAGGGGTGCTAATACCTTCCCTTTTCATAACCATTCTCCCGAACTTAGAATCTAACGAAGGTCTTTTTCTGTTACTTTTACCTTCCCTTAATTGGATAAAAATAAAAGTCGGTGGCGACTCTTGCTATCCGCACATTTGGATACAAAATCCTACAAAGTTTCAAGTATCGAGCTGGCGACTCTGTGAGGAAATACCCAAAGAGAATTGCCTTAGGGATTTCTAGATAACCTTTAACGCTTTCTGTTTGATTTGTATGCTTTATCTTTAAGGGTTGCTTGGGTATTATACTGTTGGGGGATCCTACACCCGGATCCGGGTTTCCTTTTAGGTAAGTGGCATTAGATCATCGCGACCGCTAGATGTATAACTAAACGGTCAACATGATGGCTACGTTAGCGTGACACTTTGGTTGCCCCGATACTCTTCATTCCCAAGTTGAAGAAAGTATTTGGCTTCTGCGTGGTGTCATCAGCTAACTAAACTTTTAGAACCTTAATTGACCCATCTTGGCCATTAGAAGGTAGTGAGATGGCGGCTTTGGTGTGACCGAGGTTGGTTGATACTCGATGCTACGCTCATTGAGATCGACTTTTGGGACATTTCGATCGACCACTTGGCGTCGTATTGAAATAAGCGCCTACGAGAAAGATCGTGATATGAGATTCCTAGAACCGGTTACTATTATAGGGCGGGATGAACCAACTCAAACTTTTGGTGGGGTAATCACCTATACCTCATGCAAGCCTTAACCTAGGCTCATTGTGTGAATTGTTTGTGTGTGCTAAACATGACATCATGACATCATCGCATTGCATATCATTTCTAACTATTTCAAGGACCTAGGGATTTATCTTTGCTCTGTTTTGTAGGGATTATGGCTTCTAGAAAGACTATCGATCAACTTCATGGGTATCCCTTCTCAACTCAAAATTGGTTTGAAATTCCCGACCATGCTCGGTTCATCAAAGACATGGTTATCTACTTGATTTGGTTATCTCGGTTTTGAAGAAGATATGATGCATGTCTATTCAGTTCTTTGACCAAACACCATTGCTTTACATTTCCAGTTATCGGTTGGTTCCTACCTTGGAAGAGTTCTCTAAGCTACTTGGGATACCTATTCTTGACCAAATGCCATTCACGGTTTGGAAAAGGTTCCTAAGTTCGAAGACATCGCATCCGCCTTACATCTTAAGCGCTCGATATTGAAGCCAATTGGGAAACTAGAAGTGGAGTTAAGGGTTTACTTTCCAAGTTCTTAATCAAGAAAGCCGGGAATTCCTCAAAGTTATGAGTTTCCATGCATTTGAAAACATTGTTGCCTTGCTAATTTATGGTTTGGTTCTATTCCTAACTCGGATCAATTCATAGATATCAATGCCATCAAGTTGTTCCTTACCGCAATCCGGTGCCTACTTTACTTGGAGACATTACATTCTCTCCACTCGTACTACTAAGAGACAAGGAACTCTCATGTGTTGTGTCCCGTTACTTTCAAGGTGGTTTATTTAGCACCTTCCTCCATCGATTTGAAGAAGAACAAAGGTTGAGATGGTCTCAAGGTTGATGTCACTCTCTCATTCGATATCCGTTGGAATCTTTTCTCTCAAAGGACTTCACATTCATTAGCGTTGTGGAGAATTCCTAATGTACCACTACTTGGTATAAGGAGGTAACTTACAACCCTTCTCTAGCTCTCGTCGGTTTGGTTTTGCCGAAAAGATGGTCCACATGATATGCTTCTCCAAGATATTGTGTTCGACTACAATCACGATCTCGAGTGCAAGCGAAGGTTCATACATGCTTGGGGCATGGTAAAGAAGGCGATACCAAGACTTTGGGGCACCGAACTCCATTCCTTGGGAACCTTACCTCAAATGGGTGCGAGCTCGAGCTCAAAACCTCATGATGCCATTCACGCTGTTCTACCGGTAATTATGGAACTGTTGCTATAGGTGGCGTACCTATCTTTATTCTCCATCGACATGCCTCTTGATTTTGAAGACTTGAAGAGATCACGGATTCAATTAAAGAAGAGGGATACCTTTGAAGCTCGATGTTATGCAAGTGAGAAGAAAGTCCTAGAGTTGACCAAGCTACTTCATGAGGAGGCGAAACATCAATGCCTATATCGGCACCAAAGGAAGCGCCCATGGGAGACTTAGAGCTTTAGGATTTTATGTTTTCTTTTATTGTTTGAACTATCTCTTGTACTTAAAAGAAAAAGAATAATGAGAAGTACTAATAAATGTTTGTTCATTGCTTGTTTAACAAATTTAAATCTCTTAGGTCCTTGAAAACATTGCATTGCATTCGCATAAACATTGCATATCATAGCATAACATTGCATCACGGTACATTGGAGATTGGTTTTCTCATTTGCTCGCTATTTATTTTAGCGAAATGGCTCTTGAGCAGTGTCAAAGATCTCGAGCTCGAATGCTCGGTTTCACAAATGTTCACCAACTTGGTCCAAGGCCAAGAAGATCGAAGAAGCTCATCAACAAGAAGAAGAAGGTTGTTGGTCTCCTCAACATGGGTAGGCGTTTCAAAGGGGGTCCTAAAGTGGTCGGCCGTATTGAGCTCTCTGAAGGAAGTGTCCATGCGGGGGAGTACCAAGGGTGATGGTGAGCAGGAACCAAAGAAAGGAGGAGGATCATTCGACTATGGCGGTACTACGGAAGATGACAAGTACAACAACTTGAAGATCGTCTGAATCTTGTGGAAAACACGAAAATGTCGGGTTGAATTTTGATGATCGAGTCTTGTTCACGGTGTTGTGATTCCTCCCAAGTTCAAAGTTCCTACTTTTCCAAATATGATGGCATGTCTTGCCTAAAACTGCATTTGAAGTCCTATGTCCGGATCAACCCCCCTGCGATGGAGAAAGTTGTGGATGCACTATTTTCAAGAGTTTGTCAGGAACCAGTTGGAATGGTACTCGACTAGAGAATGACCGTATCCGTACTTGGGTGATTTGGCTGATGCTTTCTGAACAATATAGTACAATCTGAATTGACACCCACTCGCATGCAACTACAAAGCATGTCTATGGGTCGTGACGAGTTCAAAGGTATGCTCAGTGGAGAGATCTAGCGGTGATTCAACCACCCTTGTCCAATAGGGAGTTGGTTGATATGTTCATGGGGACAAGCAGGCCCATTCTTCAATCATCGATTGGAAATTCTTCATCCGGATTCACCGAGTGATATTGATGACGCATTGATGGTATCAAGAGTGGGAAGATTCATGTAGAGACATCTTGAAATGCGAAGAGATCTTTTGGTGCTAAGAAAGAAACTGTGTGTATGGTCGGAAAAGCGAGCCAAGACCGACCGTGCTCAATCGTGGGGCGGTTGTGATCTCGATCCTACATCGGCACAACCTCGGTGAGAGCAGCGTGGCAGGCAGCGCGAGGCAGTTCTGAAGATCAACATGCCATTGTCGCAAGCCTTGCAACACATGTTGAAAGCGGTGATTACCTTGAGGATCCTCCTCGGAATGTCAACACTTCCTCTCAGATACAATCCTAATGCTAAGTGTGCTTACCATTCCAATAGCCGGGGCACGACGACAATTGTTGGGCTCACGAAGAACAAGATTCAAGATATGATTGAAGCTAAGCGATTGAATTTGATCCTCTGTTGAGACTCGAATGTGATCAGCGCCTATGCCTAACCATGACAAGGGTTCCAATCTTTGTTGGTGATGATACTTATGTTTCAACATAGATGACTTGACCATTCCTCGATGGTATTAAGAAGAATTTGTTGCAAGCGGTGTCAATCGGGATGCCGGAGAAGATTGTCGTTGGTGCCCATCACACGATGGATGTGCTTGGTTGAGAAGGCGTGTTCGATGCATGATGGATAACCGTGAGATACTATTTACGAAAACACACATGCGGTTGTGTGAAGAAATGTCTAAGTTGAAGATCGACAATGCGAATGAAGCGTATCATCGTGTGGGATACCTTGGCAGCCAAGTGGAAAATATGATTACATGGTGAAGTACACATCACGATAGTTACAAGATTCCTATTGAAGATGTTAAAGCGACCGGATGGGGTGACGATTTCCAGAAGACTATCTTGATGTTAACACTATAAGGTTTCCTCTGTGATTCCGTGCCTAGGTGGCACCTCTCATTATCACTTCTCCAAGACCAGTGCCATATTCCTCTGACAAGGCTATCCCTTGGAATTATGGAGCTGATGTTTACTATCATGGTGTCAAGCAAGACCCTATGACTATTGAAGATCTTAATGCTGAAGTTTCTATTCCTGACATTGACAACATCACCGGATCCAGTAAGGTGACCCGAACCGGAAGGGTATTCTCTCCAGAGATCTCTCCTCCAAAAGACACTGCGACTCCAGCTCGCATTCCATTACTCAATCAATATCCCAGCTAGAGGAAAGAACGGTGACTCATCACCTCAGCTGAAGTACCAAAGGAAGTTCTTGAACACCACCAAACAAGAAATGGAGGAAATTCGAAGATCATCAAGAAGAGTGACTACAATGTTGTGGAGCAGTTGGGACGAGACTCCGTCCAAGATCTCCATGCTTGCTCTGCTCTTGTGCTCGAGGCTCATGCTAATGCCTTGGTGAAGTTTCGAAGAATGCTCATGTGCCGCAAGACACTACCACGATCGATTCGAAGTTTGTATTGCTAGCACTGCCAACAACGGCCTAGGCTTCTCGATCTTGACTTGACTCCTGGGAAAGAAACATAACAAGGCCTTGCATCTCTGTTGAATGCAAGGCGTTACCTATCTCATGTTTTGGTTGACACGGTTACGCTCACGAATATCCTACCGAGCGCTTTTGATCGACTTGATGTCGAAGGGTTGGTTACGAGACCCGTGACATTATCGTGAGAGCTTTTGATGGTTCTAAGCGCCGAGTGCTTGGAGAGCTCACTCTACACATTAAAGTCGGTTCCCGGACTTTTGATTCTACTTCTTTGTCATGGACATCCGTCCACATACTCTTGCCTACTTGGGCGCCCTTGGATACATGGGGCGGTACCTCTACCTTACATCAGCGAAATACCGGTGAAAGGAAGGTTGTCACGGTGTGTGGTGAAGAAGAGTATATGGTCGGTCATCTCAGTCATTCCGATACCTCGAGATGGAGGGAATTCTTGAGACTCCTGTCAAGCTTTTGAAACAATACCAGTCGTGCTGTTGACTCTCCGTCCTCTGAAGTTACACAAGTTCGCCTAGGATGGCCTCGTTGAAAGATGCTCAGCTGCTGTTGAAGAAGGTAGTACTATTTGGGGTCACTCACGATCTTCCTTTCAAATTTGACAAGGCGGTTTAGGCTTCACTATCAAGGTCGAAGATGATGCGCGTGACGTGCGGCCAACTTCCTTTCGCATCGGCAGTGGAATCCATGCTATAGAAAGCGATGACAGCGGACATCGCAAGTGGATCTTCCCACTCGGATCATGGGCTCGACAATTGGAAGGCGAAGGCGTCATACCAATCTCCTTTAGCCAAGTAATTGCTCTTGTTTTGTTTTGCTTTTCGTATTTCTTTATGTTTGAACAATAAACTTTGAAAGCTAGTGCCTTGCCGGGCGTCATGGCTCGTTCTGAGGTTATTATCATCGTTTGCGTATTTTCATTCAATAAATCGTTGGACTTTTGCATTCAATTGTGTTTTCTTTCTTTTACTTTATCACCCTTCAAAAGCTATGTGTTTCTTACACACCATGATACAACTGCAGAATCACTCGAATCTAGTTAATAACAGACTATGCTAGTGCTAAATATGACTTGATAATCCGATCTACCAAGCGAAGGCGAAAGTGAGGAAGATTGTGAAGTGCGGGAGAACTTGCGGACGCTACAAGAAGAGCGAGTTATACTGACCACACGAAGAGCAAGTTGAGGTTGTGAATTTGGGTCGAAGGCAGAAAAGATCAAGATAGGAGGCGGGTCTTGAGAGCAGTGTTAAAGAAAGATTGGTTCGGATGCTACGAGACTATATTGAGGTTTTGCTTGGTCATACGAAGATATGCCTGGTTTAGACATTGATATTGTGGTACACCGATTGCCGACAAAGGAAGGTTTCCTCCCAGTGAAACAGAAGGTTCGTCGCATGCGTCCTAAGATGTCAGAGAAAATCAAAGCCGAAGTTATGAAGCAGTTCAAAGCTGGTTTCTTAGCTGTCACCTCTTATCCCCAGTGGGTTGCAAATGTGGTACCCGTGCCTAAAAGATGGTAAAATGCGAATGTGTGTGGATTACGGAGATCGAATAAAGCGAGTCCGAAAGACGATTTTCCACTTCCTCATATTGATGTTCTGGTTGACAACACCGCTTAGCATAAGGTTTTCTCCTTCATGGATGGTTTCTCCGGTTACAATCAGATCAAAATGGCTCCTGAAGACATGGAGAAGACTACTTTGTTACGGTGGGGCACTTTTGCTACAAGGTTATGCGTTTGGGCGGCGCCACTTATCGGCGTGCTATGGTGACATTGTTTCATGACATGATTCATCACGAGATAGAGGTTCGTCGGCGACATGATAGCTCGATCCGGGTGAAGAAGAACATCTTGATCATTTGCGACGTTTGTGATTGAAAAAGTCTGGTGAGACTTAATCCCAACAAGTGCACCTTTGGTCGGATCAGGAAAACTCTTAGGGTTTGTAGTCGGTGGAAGAGGTATTGAGGTTGACCTGAAGGTTAAAGCTATTCAAGAGATGCCGACTCCCTTGAGAAGGAAGTCGAGGTTTCTTGGGCGATTGAACTACATTGCATTCATTGCACACTAGCGCTACTTGAGCCAATCTTCAAGTTACTAAAGAAAGATCAAGTAGTGGAATGGAATGGCGATTGCCGGATCGCTTTTGACAAAATCAAGGAGTACCTACGAAATCCTCCCCATCGATGCCACTGGAAGAAGACCTCTTATCATGTACTTGGCGTTAGAAAACTCAATGGGGTGTGTGTTGGGGCAACATGGCGAGTGCAGTCGAAAAGAGCATGCAATATACTACCTTAGCAAAAGTTTACGGTGTGAAACAAGATACTCATGAGAAAAACTTGCAACGCTTTGGCTTGGGCTGCTTCATGACTAAGGCGGTATATGTTGACTCACACTACCTTGTTGATTTCTAAGATGGATCCGATAAAATACATCTTTGAGAAACCAGCTCTCTCGGAAGAATAGCAAGATGGCAAATGATCTTGACCGAATATGACATCCAGTACACTTCTCGAAGCGATCAAAGGAAGTGTAGTAGCGATCATTTGGCTCATCAAGCCGTGATGACTATCATCTATGCGATTCAATTTCGAGACGAAGATGTTTTACTAGTCGATTGTGAAGAACCGAGGCCAGACGAAGGACACGAACAAGGATCGATGGACCATGGTCTTTGATGGAGCCTCAAACGCACTTGGCAATGGCATTGGCGCCATCATTACATCCTGCGGGCGGACATACTCCTTTCACCGCAGATTATGTTTGATTGCACTAACAACATGGCGAATCTGGCGTGCATCATGGGTCTTAAAGCGCTATTGACTTAAGAATCAAGTTCTTGCAAGTATATGGAGACTCGGCTTTAGTGATCGGTCAGTTAAGGCGAGTGGGATCGAAGCATCCGAATCTCATTCCATATCGAGAGCATGTTACAGTTTGATCCCTACTTGAAGAGATTACTTTCATCATATTCCACGAGAAGAGAATCGGTTGGCGGACGCATTGGCTACTATGTCATCTATGTTCAAGGTTAGATGGGACAACGAGGCTCCCGGATCATCATTGAGAGGTTTGACGAACCGGTATTGTTGTGAGCTTGGCGAGAAGAAACCTTGGTACTGGCGTGAAAAGGTATCTTGAGACTCGGGAATATCCGGGGCATCATTAATGATAAGTTCATGAGAAGATTTGCATCAAATTCTTCCTCACAGCGACATCTTATACAAAGCGCAACCACGACTTGTGCTTACTCATGTGTAGACCAGAAACAATGCGTATCATGGAAGAGTTACGAAGAATTTGGTACCCACTCCGGTGGACACACTATGGCTAAGAAGATTTTGAGAGCAGTTACTATTGGTCCACCATGGGGCGATTGTCACCGTTATGCTCGATCTTGTCACAAATGCGGTTATCCGACAAAGTGCCGTACCTCGATACCTCTGAATGTTTTAACTTCTCCTTGGCCTTTTGCAATGTGGGGCATTGACATGATTGGAGAGATTAAGCCCACTTCAATGGACATCGTTTCATCCTTGTGGCAATTGACTATTTCACCAAATGGGTAGAAGCGACCTCGTATGCATCATTACCAAGAATGTAGTGGCTCGATTCATCAAGCATAATCTTATCATCGGTATGGCACTCCTGAAAAGATTATCACAGATAACGGTTCCAATCTCAACAACAAGATGATCATTGAACTTTGCACGCAGTTCAAGATCAAGCATCACAACTCTTCTCCATATCGGCCTAAGATGAATGGCGCGATGGAAGCCGCCAATAAGAACATTAAGAAGATTATACGAAGATGGCGATGACTTACAAAGATTGGCATGAGATGTTACCATTTGCTCTTCATGGTTATCGCACTACATACGAACATCACGAGGGTAACCCCTTCTCTCTGTATCGGTATGGAAGCGTCTTACCCATCGAGGTTCGGATACCCTCAACGAGTCCTCGGGAGGCGAGTTAAGCGAAGGCGATTGGGTTGAGACTCGCCTTGACCAGATTAACTTGATCGATGAGAAGCGACTCGTCCATCTGCCATGGACAGATCTATCGAAGCGAATGATCGAGCATTTAACAAGAAGGTCAAGCAAGGTCTACCAAGTCGGTGATCTAGTAGTCAGCGCATCATTCTTCCACAAGGTGATCGAGGGCAAATGGACTCCCACCTATGAGGGACCATTTGTAGTCAAGGCGATATTTTCGGCGAGCTATGATACTTAGCACCATGGATGGTGAGGACTTCCACACCACATGAGCGGACATAGTCAAAAATACTACGCGTAGAAGAGACCCGCTAGGTCGGCGAACCTAGGCAAAAATAAGGGCATCTGGCGAACCAAAGGTTCGGGCAAAGTTAAGGATATATACAAAACATGTACACCCGCAAGTCGAAAACACGAAAAGGCGGCTTGGGCAAAAAGGTATCGGTGGTGAAAAGAAAGGCGGTCTAGGCAAAAGTTAGGGATTTAAGCGTCAACTATGTCTCTTCGGATCACACTTCGGACTACTATCGGCATTCAAGGTTCAAATGGCGAAGATCGATCTACTCACTTTCTCTGACAGCAAGGAGATGAGATAGTTGAAATATATGAGTACTAGCATAGTTGGGACTTAACGAGATTGTTTCCGCATAGCTTTTACCTTTCTTGTGTACAAACTACTCGGCCATCGCCACCTTTCAAATAAATCACTTCTTTCTCTTTACAATTTACATTGTTGTTATTTGCAATAAGTCCAACGTTTGCTTTGAATGACTATCGCATTTGACAATAAAAATCTAATCACAAACATCGAAAAGTGAACATACAAAAGTACTAAAGGTTCGGGAGTTGAGAATGACGAAAGTCACCAAATAGTCCCCCACAGCATGATCCCCACAAAGGTGTCACTCACAACACACCTTCCCAGTAGTATAAAGAGAATCCACGAGCAGCAATTCCACTCATGAAACGTTACATCGGTCTCAAAGCGGTAACACTTCATCCCGGCGGATCTTCTCAATCCTCCCCTCTCCTCCGGCCACGGGGGTCTATATGAGATCTCCCGGACAACGAGCTTCTCAAATCTCTCTACCTTCCTCAACAATATCTAGGCCCAGACTTGGTCGAGATAGTGCATCGGAGGAATCGGGGTATCTTTCTTCTCCTTCAAAGCGGGGTTCTCACCTACTCAATTCCCAGGAGAAGTTAGAAATCTTCAAGCGGAATATCCGCATCTTCTTCAAGATGGATATGTTTTGAAATACCACAACATTCATCATTCATACATTTCTCATAAAAGTCATAGTTCATGCATATGTCATTTCATATACAACATCATGCATCATACTTTGCATAAGACTAACAAATATTCTATCAAAGTTTTCTTGTTTTCTCCAAAGCAGTAATAGTCACCGACACAAGCGGTCGGATTAAGCCCGAGCCGGCGGAAAACTATCGAAAGACCGCCTCCTCGGCAGCAGGTCGAGTTAAGCCCGAAGCAGGGAAAACTATCCGAAAGACCACCTCGGTTATCCTCCGATGTGGGCAATGGATCAACACCGATGCACAGGGGAAGCTATCCACATTCTTGCCACCTCAATCTCTTCGGAGTAATCAGCGAAGATTTTATTACGATTATCAACAGCTCTCTGAGTCTAGCGTCGACTCGGTTGCCTTGGATGGCATCTTAAGCCCATCCCGACTATTTGTCAACATCTCTTCACTTTCGAATCTGCATATATGGTTAAAAATCAATACTGGACCAATAACTTCATTCAAAGTGAACACGAAGTCTAACGTCACGACTCCCGGATGGCATCTTAAGCCCATCTTCTCCGTTCTAGGAACATCTCACAGTCTAACATCGACTCACTCCCGCATGACCTTTCCGGATGGCATCTTAAACCCATCTCGTCGGCTCTCCTATTAACAACCTCGAGTCTAGCGTCCATTCACACTACCTTGTTGATTTCCAAGATGGATCCGATAAAATACATATTTGAAAACAGCTCTCCGGAAGAATAGCAAGATGGCAAATGATCTTGACCGATATGACATCCGGTACACTTCTCGAAGAGCAATCAAAGAAGTGTGGTAGCGATCATTTGGCTCATCAAGCCGTAGATGACTATCAATCTATGCAATTCGAATTCGGGATGAAGATTTTTACTAATTACTGATTGTGAAGAACAGGACGGACGAAGGACACGAACAAGGATCCGATGGACCATGGTCTTTGATGGAGCCTCAAACGCTTGCTTAATGGCATTGGCGCCATCATTACATCCCTACGGACACCGCCTTTCACCGCCAGATTATGTTTCGGTTACACGAACAACATGGCGGTCTGAAGCGTGCATCATGGGTCTTAAAGGCTGCTATTGACTTAAGAATCAAGTTCTTACAAGTGTATGGAGACTCGACTTTGTGTCCGATCAGATCAGGCGAGTGGGATCTGAAGCATCCGAATCTCATTCCGTATCGAGCATGTTACGAGTTTGATCCCTTACTTGGAAGAGATTACTTTCAATCATATTCCACGAGAAAATCGAGTTGGCGGGCATTGGCTACTATGTGTCTATGTTCAAGGTTAGATGGGACAACGAGGCTCCCCGGATCATCATTGAGAAGTTCAAAGAACAGCATATTGTTATGAGCTTGGAAGAGAGACCTTGGTACTACGACGTGAAGAGGTATCTTGAGACTCGGGAATATCCAGGGGCATCATCAATGATAAAGTTCATGAGAAGATTTGCATCCAAATTCTTCCTCGGCAACGACATCTTATACAAGCGCAACCACGATGCATGCTTACTCATGTATGTGAACGAAGCGACAATGCGTATCATGGAAGAGTTACACGAAGGGGCAAATGGACTCCCACCTATGAGGGACCATTTGTAGTCAAAATAGTGTTTTCCGGCGGAGCTATGATACTTAGCACCATGGATGGTGAAGACTTCCCACACCACAGTGAGCATGAGAACATAGTCAAAAAATACTACGCATAAAAGAGACCCGCTGGGTCGGCGGTCCTAGGCAAAAATAAGGGCATCTGGCGAACCAAAGGTTCGGCGAAATAAAGGATATATACAAAACATGTACACAGGTCGAAAACACGAAAAGGCGGATTGGGCAAAAAGGGTATCCTTGGTAGCGACCGAAAAGGCGGTCTAGGCAAAGTTAGGGATTGACGATACGACTATGTCTCTTCGGATCACTTGCTTCAAGACTACTATCAGCATTCAAGGTTCAAAGGGCAGAAATCAATTCACTCACTTTCTACTGACAGCAAGGAGATGAGATAGTTGAAATATATGAGTACTAGCATAGTTGGAACTTAACGAGATTGTTTCCGCATAGCTTTTACCTTTCTTGTGTACAAAACTACTTGGCCATACGCCACATTTCAAATAAATGCAAGTTCTTTCTCTTTACAATTTTCACATTGTTGTTTGCAATAAGTCAACGTTTGCTTTGAATGATTATCGCATTGACAATAAGAATCTAATCGCAAACATATGAAAAGTGAACATACAAAAGTACTTATTACGAGCTCCGGAATTGAGATGACGACAAAAGTCACCAACACAACCAGTGAGCAAAAGGGAATCCACGAGCGTGATTCCACTTGACCAAGCAATGTTACATCGACCTTCAAGCGATAAACACCTCATCTCCGGTCAAGGTATTTATCCCCAGGGACATCCTCGATCCTTCCTCTCTTTGGCGGTATCCAGACTCGAGACTTGGTCGATAGTGCATCGGAGGAAACTTCATCCTCATCCCCAGCCAAAAGATCACAGCAGGATCGACTCTCCAGCTCGGTCTCCGGCAACTATCAATTGCTCTCCAGTGAGATCACTCGAGAATCCCAGTGAGCACTTCCTAAATCTCCTCAGCAGGGTCTATGAGATCCCCAACAACGAGCTTCTCAAATCTCTACCTTCCTCAACAATATCTAGGCCCAAGACTTGGTCAGATAGTGCATCGGAGGAATCCAGGATATCTTTCTTTTCCTTCAAGAGCGGGGTTCTCACCTACTCAATTCCCCATGTCGAAATCTTCAGCGAGAACATCCACATCTTCTTCAAGATGGATATGTTTTGAAATACCACAACATCTATCATTCATACATTTCTCATAGAGTCATAATTCATGCATATGTCATTCATATACACTATCATGCATCATACTTCGCATAAAACTAACCAATATTCTATCAAAGTTCCTCTTGTTTTCTCAAGCGGTATGATCCGGCGCAAAGGTCGAGTTAAGCCCGAATCGTGGAAAACTATCGAAAGACCGCCCATGGTTGTCCTCCAACGGTCGAGGATTAAGCCACGAACCGGCGGAAAACTATCGAAAGACCGCCTGGTTATCCTCGATAACGGGCAATGGATCAACACCCGATGCCTGACAGGAAGCTATCCATATTTTGCCAACTACTATCTCCCTCGGAGTAATCGGCACGAATTTATTCGATCCTTCTTATTATCAACAGCAACTATAGAGTCTAGCGTACGACTCGGTTGCCTGGATGGCATCTTAAGCCCATCTCGACTACTTGTCAACATTTCTTCGTTTTCGAGAATCTTTGCATATATGGTTAAAATCAATACAAACCAATAACTTCATTCAAAATGAACACGAAGTCTAACATCGACTCCCTCGGATGGCATCTTAAGCCCATCTCCTCTCCTTTCGAGGAGCCCACGAGCCTAGCGTACGGCTCACTTTCAGCGATCCTCCTATCGTAATCTCGAGTCTAACGTCGACTCATTCCCCAACTTCTCCAAATGGCATCGTAAGCCCATTCCGCATCATCGACCAACCGCAGTGCAAATTTTCGGGTGTACTCGGTGTTCAATCATCTTCTACCTCTAGGTCACGAAAGACAAGCGTGTCAATCTAACCCTCCAGTACAAGAAGATTGAACAGGGGCAGCTGTCATACCCCAAAATTTGCCCTCCATCTATTCAAGAGATTTCATACATCCCTACTCAAGGATTCCTCAGAGTTGATCGGACAAACTCTCTCCTAGACAATCAACCCAAATTAGGGTTTGGTATCTCTCAAGTCAAGATGGACTTCCAACATCTCCAATGGTCTTCATGCCTCCTCATAAGCTTCAAAGATTCTCCATGTCAAGTTTCAAGCTTCACAGATCAAGTTTCCTCAAACAATTGCTCAGATGGTTGAAAATCAGTTGTATTGGACAAAAGTCAATTGTGGTCAACATACAGTCAAACTTCATAATTTTTGGTCAACATCCTCATTTTGAAGTTACATTTATCATTTGATCAAGGGTTGATCATGATTCATCAAGAAAACTCAAGATTTGCTCAAAAGTCAAACTTTCTAAATTAGGGTGTCTAGGTGAAAAGTCAACTGAACTTTGACTGGTCATAACTTTCTCATACTTTCTCAAAAATTTTTCCACCTCCTCTTGTTTTGAAGGAAATTCAATTCCCTACAACTTCATGTCTCACAAGAATGTCAAAAATGCTTCAATTGAGAGGTATGGCTCGAAACATTCTGGTCATTTTAAAGTCAACAAAAAGTCAACTTTTGTTTTGAATATATATTGAGCATGGAAACTCCAATTGAGATGAGACCAAAAAGGTTGGTTAGAGGACTCTTATAGCTTTCCAAAAAGTCCAAGAACACTCAAAAATGTGGAAAATTGAGCAAGATAAACTATTCAATTTAGGCATTTTGAACGATTGCCAAAAGGACATTTTGGTCAAAATGCATAATTTTCCAAATGGGCCTATAATCTTTTGATCCAAACTTGTTCATGGCATTATTCTTGACCCATAAATGCTTGGAATTGGTAATTTTCTATTTTTATGATTTATATTTGAATTTTATAACATTTAATTCAAAATAAATTGTATAAAATATGAAAATTATGTATTTTTTTCCAAAAGGACTGATTTTATATCTTTCTTAAAGTCCAAGAAAGCCCATAAAAATTGCCAAATTCGTGCTAGCCTTTTACATGGAAGGAAAATCAATTTTTTTTTAAAATTTGATTTGTTTTAAAGAAGAAATATTTGCACAATCAATAACCAATCTTTTTGCTTGCTTTTGTCATCCCTTGCTTCTATAAATACCTAGCATTGCATACAAGCCAAAGACGAAACCCTAACCCTTAAAACCACCCAAACTCTTGCAAATTTTTTGAAGAAACTTGAAAAATCGTGTTCTTGTTTCCAGCCCTTTTCAGTCCAAACAAACCATTCCATTGTCTTCAGAAGGTAAGTTTGAGTAAGAATGCACCTTTACTATTGATTAAACCATCCAGAATCGAGCCATATACTTGCATACATATTCAACTTTTTCTTGATTTTGCATATTATTATTTTATGTGTTTTAATAGATTCTAACGTTTGCAATGTGTTCATGAGATGATAAGGATCGGATCTGGGCGATCGTTCATGAGTTTGAACGTCAGAATCGCGTATAGCCATGATTAGGGTTTTGGAACTGTTGAGTTTCGAATTGATATTTAGAGACACTTTCAGGAAAAACTGAGATCACCATCGAACTCGCAGACCCCGATTTAGGGGGGTAGCATTAATCGATCCTCGAATCCATGTATTTTGCGGGTTTGCGGATCGGGTATCCGGAGAAGATGGCCAAGACCTAGCTCGGCGGCTCGAGCGAGGACGGCGAGGAGACTGCGTGGCAGGACAACGCGTTCTGATTCGTTCGTTATAAGTCAATGGGCCCCACGTGTGCTGACTTTGATTTTCAAAAATCCCAGGACACGTTTACACATATATGCCATTGATTTTCAACTTCAGAACACCAAGTGTCACTTGGCCTAGTGGTAAAAGCGTGGCGATTCTCCTCCTGGTCATGGGTTCGATCCTCACTGGCACCAGTTTTGTTTTCTTTTACAAACTTTGCAATATTTTCATATTTTCTAATTTTCTAATATTTTTGCATTGTTTTAATTATTTTCATATTTTTATTTCTGCATTTAAAAATTACCAAAAAATATTTTCTTTTTGCATTTATTTTCAGAAAATCTTTATTTAATTTAATAAATTAAAAAATGTATTTTTGCATGCATATTTATTTTTATTTGTAATTTTGCATTTAAATCAGTGTAAATTCATTTTAAATTATTAAATTGCATCTAAAAAATCCCAAAAATTTATTTTAGCATGTTTACATTATTTCCAGCATGTCATATTTTTTCCAATTAAAAATTTGCATTTTTTCTAACATTTTCTCTTATCTCGATTTCATCATATTTTCCGATTTCTCGTTCGTTTCACAGGTTCTTCCAATTCGGACGTTTCTTTACTATTTTCATTTTATTTTCCAATAATGTAACTGTACATGGGATGTAATAGTTTAAAATTAGGTCTTTATTTTTCGCATTTTAAATTATGTATCTGCCCCAAAGCCTTGTAATAGCGTAGGATTTACCTTTCCGCATTTTACATTCCGCATTTTACTTTCCGCACCCTATCAATTGCTAGTAACTAGGCGTGTATGGCAAGATAATAATGAACATAGCCCACTAATTTTCAAGATAACATATTCTGAAATCAACACACTTCTTTCACACATGCACCCCTTAGGGTAACTCTCTCTCGTTGCCTTACGAATTCAAATGGTCATGTCCCTCGAACGTAGAGGTATTCTAGCACCGTTGCCTTCCAAACAAATCATCATAGTCCCTTCGATACAAAGATCATAAGACCCACGATGTCGCCTCCGAATACATGATCTTGACCCTCGATTGTTGCCTACGAAAAATGATGATAGTCCCTTCGAATGTGCTAGGATACTTCCTACAAGTTGCCTTCGATGACCATCCGATGTCCTTCCAGAATGTCGCTTACATCCAGAATGGAGTTACCTACCAACTAATGGTGTGGCTAACGCTATTCTAAAGGAGCGTAGAAATGCAACGACCAATTCGAGTGGGTAATAAGTCTTTTAGTTGCTTGCTCTAAACCAAATGCTTTTCACACTCACACCTTTTCAAAGTTCAAACTCTTTTCAAAACAAAAACATTTCGAACACTTTGTATACACTCCTACATGAGTCATTACAAAGTCAAAGCGAAATGCCTTTTCAAAACATTTTGTCAAACACCTGAAAGCAATTTTAAAAGGTAATCTAGAGCAACTAAGAGCCCGTAGATAACTACGGATGGAAAGGGGTGCTAATACCTTCCCTTTTCATAACCATTCTCCCGAACTCAGAATCTAAACGAAGGTCTTTTCTGTACTTTTACCTTCCCTTAATTGGATAAAAATAAAAGTCGGTGGCGACTCTTGCTATCCGCACATTTGGATACAAAAATCCTACAAAGTCAGTTCACCGTATTACAGGGCGTCCGGGCTTCGGGGATCTTGTTGAGGGACGTCAAAAGCTGGAGCTTTTGGGGGATCTGCTTCTGCGGGGGTCCAGAAGCTGGAGCTTCTGGAGATGACATTTCTGAAAACCTAGAAGTTAGGACTTCTGTCAGAGGCGTCGGGAGAGAAACTCTGGTCATCTTCTCTGGTCACTCCAAGGATCAAACCCACGAAATAATATCAAAACATGAAAACAAACAACCCATATCGTATATTTGGGACCTTGCAAACTCAATGGTGCCACTAGTTTATCCTGAAAGTTCCTGTAACCATCAGTTTAAAGCTCAACAGCTTAAATGCCCTAAGAATGGTGGATCATGATTTACACGTTAACTCCTGCGAATGATGGTTCAAACCTGCTCTAATAAACCTTATGAACACATTAGCATGGTTAGATCTTGTTAAAACACAATAAAATTTGAAATTCGAAAAACAAGGAAAAATGCAAAACGGAGCTTCGTGGTATGCATGATTCATGCATATTTGGCCATGGTTCTTGGCCTGTACCTGCTCAGTATTACCTCAGGAGCACGTTAGAGTGCTTGGATTTGATTGAAGACGGCTGGGGATTTGAAACATGAATTCTCAAGTTTCTTTGAATTTTATGAGTTTTAGGGTTGCTCTTGGAGGCAAGGATTTCGTCCCTTGAGCATCTGAGGTTGTTGGGTATTTATAGAAGACCAAATATTGCCTTTTTTGGTCTCTAATCTTTCCTATCAAGTGTTGCACAAATTTGGTAGTTTGTTTGGGCTTCCTTGGTCCTCAAGATAACTAGAAACTAAGCCCAACTTGTCATAACCTTATTCCTTGTATTTTATTTAATTAAAATTGAATTTAAATTATTAAATTCAAAAATAAACCAATTAAATAAATTGTGGGATTGCATTTGAGTTTCCAGGCCATGGATAATATCAAGATCAAGTTTGGATCATATAACTTTAGGCCTATTTGAAAAATATTTGCATTTGCTAAGTATTTCTCTTTATGCACCGCCTCAAAAATGCCCAACTTGCACAACTTGTATCTTGCTCAATTTTTAACATTTTTTGGTGTTCTTCAACTTTTTAGAAAGCTCATGATGTCCTCTAAACATCCCTTTTGGTTTCATCTTCATTGAAGTTTCCATGTTCATGAACACTTCTTTGGGAAAAGATGACTTTTTGTTGACTTTTAAAAGGACCTGTAATGTTTTGATCCATAACTTCCAAATGAAGCATTTCTAGCCAAAGCTTGTGATACATGAAGTTGTAGATAATTGAAGTACCTTTAAAATGAGCTTTGATGGAAAAATTTCTGATAAAGTATGTGAAAGTTATGCTTGGTCAAAGTTCTGTTGACTTTTGTCTAAAAAACCCTAATTTGGAAGCTTTGACTTTTGATCAAATCTTGACTTTTCTTGAGGAATCCTGATCAACCCTTGATCCAATGATGAATATTACTTCAAAATATTGATGTTGAACAAAAATTATGAATTTTGACTGCATGTTGACCACAATTGACTTTTTGTCCAATACAACTAATTTTCAACCATCTGAGCAACTGGATGAGCAATTTTGACTTGTAGGGCTTACAACTTGACATGGTAGTCCCTTGAAGCATATGATGAGGTATTATGACCACTTGGAGTATTGGAAATCCATTTTGACTTGAGAGGAGCAAAACCCTAGTTTGGATTGATTGCTTAGGAGAGGGTTTGTTTGATCAACCCTTGTGAAATCCTTAAGTATGAAGATGAGAATTATCTTGAGAAGTAGGAGGACAAATTTTGGGGTATAAAAATGCCTGATTTATTTGAAATGCATATTTTATCTGAATTGTATGTTTATTACTGTTGCGCTATATTTGAATCATTAAACATGCTAGGCTAAATTTAGCTATCGGTATGTAGGGTCACATAGCCAACGAGGTTTAGCAACTTCACTCGACTTATTCAGTTTTAAAAAGATTAATTTTTCGGATTCAATTATTAGTAATTAATGTAACTATTTTGGTTACAAGAGTAAAACATAGATTAGAAGTTAGGATCAATAAAGAGAGAGTTTGAGATTTTAATTGGACATTAATAATTGAGCATCAATTTAAAATACAACAAGAGCGCTTTCAAGTTGATTAGGTTTTATTTATTTTCAAAAAACTATTTTTAAACTCTAATTGAAATAACGAGAGCACTCACTTAGGTTTGATTATAGGATCTAAATCAATAAACATGAGAGTGTGAGAAGAGGATTTTTAAACAAGTACTTTCTACTGAAACACATTTTGATAATACAATTTAAGTCGATAAGTCGCTAAATCCCTAAGCCCAACCATTACATACCAATACTTATATTCTGAATCTAAACTAGATCTTAATCAGTTAGGTTCCCTAAAACCAAACATCATTTATATTACTAGTCTTAGATTTACGTAGTAACCAAAGATAGCGGTAGATCAACATTTAGTCCCTGTGGATTCGATAATTTTTAAAACTACAAGCGAGAGGACTATATACTTGTGGTCTAGATTCTATAAGACGATAAAGTCGCGATCAAGTTTTTGGCACTATTGCCAGGGATTAACAAGTTGATATCATAACTCTTAAAGTTACGTTGTAGAGACTAAGGCACCACTCTCGATTTTATGCCAAGTACTCACTCTAGAAGTGAAGACTTAATGCTACCAACTCCCGAACCCGAGCGTTCTATCATTAGTAGACACTATGTATGAGTACCTCGTACTAATAAACTCTTTTCTTAATCCACAATTTATGCCGAACTAGTTGAAGAACCAGACATGGGTGATCAACCACGTTGGCTCAAATCTTATGTTATTCGTTCACAGGAAGAACCACACAATAGCATTGTTGCTCCAGCCATAGAGGCTACCAATTTCGAACTCAAACCATCTTTGTTGTCCGTTGTACAACAGAACCAGTTTTCTGGTGGATCAATGGACGAGCCTAATTTACATCTGTCCATGTTTCTGCAATATGCAGATACAATTAAAACTAATAGAATTCGATCGAAGGCGATAAGACTTCATCTTTCCCTTTTCATTAAGAGCGAGGCAGAGCTTGGCTCGATCTCTACTAGCTAACTCAGTTACCTCCTGGGATGAGTTGAAGAAGGTCTTCTTTGCCCGATATTTCCCACCAAGCAAGACAACTATGCTGAGAGCTCAAATAAGCGATTTTCGATAAAAAGATAAACGAGTCTCTTTTCGATGCTTGGAAGATATATAAAGACATGTTGATGCTTTGTCCACATCATGGGTTAGTTTAATGGTTAATTATCCATACCTTCTATAATGGTCTCCTGTATAACACGAGTTGACAATAGATGCCGCATCGTGTGGCGCTCTTTTGGATAAATCCTATACCGCAGCTTATGCACTCATAGAGAGTATAGCTCAGAACCACTACCAATGGGGAAGTGAGAGAGGTCAAATATAGAAGGCTTTTGGAGAGAAGGCACAAAAAAAAGGAGGGATGCACGAGATTAGCAGTCTTGATAGAGTCCATGATAAAGTAGATGCCCTCACCAAGAAAATAGATAGCTTAACCGCAATACCTCCAGCCACCGTGGCTGCCATAACTCCCAATTGCGAGATATGCGGAGTACCAGGACATGCTTCCGCCGAATGCTAAGTCTTAGTAGGATCTCCCACCAACCAAGTGCATTATGCTCAAGGAAATCCTTACTCAAACACATACAACCCTGGATGGAAGAATCATCCAAATTTCTCGTATAAGAATACCAACGCGTTGTACGCACCTGGACAAGCACCAGCGGTACCACTTGGATACCAAAAGGCACTTCAGCCGCACCTAATATGCCTAGGAAGTCCAATCTCGAGCTGATGATGGAAAACTTTATAGTTACTCAAGATCAAACCAATAAGGAGTTCTTAAACCAAAATATTCACACCAACGAGCAAATCAAACAGCTAGTGAATAAGGTGGATGCTTTAGCCACACATAACAAGATGTTAGAAACTCATATTTCACAATTTGCCCAACAACAAACACCCACAGCTGCACCTGCCGATACATTTCTTGGTCAACCTCAACCAAATCTGAAAGGACAGGCCCATGCTATTATATTGAGAAGCTGAACTGAATACGATGGACCAGAGATCCTAGAGCCAAGGATCCTGCCATGTTCCAGAGAAAGAAAGTGAGCCGAAAGAGAAAGAGAAGGTAGGTGATAGAGAGACGTTAGAAAAGGAAAAACCTTATGTTCCCCCGCCACCTTATAAACCACCGATCCCTTATCCTCAAATACTTACTAATTATAGAAGTGTAGGGCAATTCAAGAAATTTGTGGAACTTCTGAAATAATTAAATATCACAATACCTTTCACAAAAGCTATCACTCAGATTCCCTCGTATGCTAAATTCCTTAAAGAAATCTTATCTAATAAGAAAAAGATAGAGGATAACGAGACAGTTACACTCACTGCTGAATGTAGCGCCATCATTCAGAATAAAATGCCGGAGAAGCTGAAGGATTCCGAAAGCTTCTCTATTCCCTATAACATAGGTAAGTTTTTCATAGACAAGGCTCCATGCGATTCCGCGCCAGTATTAGTGTAATGCCTCTGTCGATATCTAAGAAGCTCTACATGGAAGAATTAAGAC
The DNA here is from genome assembly GCA_021764765.1 of Vicia sativa. NCBI lineage: Eukaryota > Viridiplantae > Streptophyta > Magnoliopsida > Fabales > Fabaceae > Vicia > Vicia sativa. Next base: position 91,603,030 of record CM038793.1, on the reverse strand, counting down.
CGACTAAGATGTCAGTACAACTCGCGGATCGTTCGGTCAAATACCCTGTAGGAGTCCTTGAAAACGTTCCAGTACGAATAGGTCAATTTTACATCCCTACGGATTTCATCATTATGGACATTAGAGAAGATAGTGTTACCCCAATCATTTTGGGAAGACCATTTTTAGCCACTGCCGGAACCATAATAGATGTTAAGAAAGGAAAAGTAACCTTTGAAGTTGGAGAAGAAAAGGTTGAATTCATCTTGACACAATTCCTACAAGCTCCAGCTATCGATGATACTTGAAATTCCTGGCAGCAGATACGTGATGTCATAGAGAATGTTATGACACAGTATCTGACACTCTGTTAACAATTCACATAGTAAATTCAAACAACAGTAAAGAACACAATAAATTGTTTACCCAGTTCAGTGTGTAACTACACCTACATCTGGGGGCTATCAAGCCAGGGAGGAAATTCACTATTAGTAGAATCAATTCAGGAATAAACCAACCAGTTTATCTCCTTCACTTAAAACCTACCCAATGCAACTTCAATCTAAGTCCTACTTAGACCTGAGTTCCTACTCACTCCCCCTCAATCACAGCAGTGATATCAACCTATTGAATAATTGAATTGTGAAGACACTCTTCAATAAACAAACTTGATCTTGCTTCAAAGCTTTAATCAAGAGACACAACACTCGTGCTTCAAAGCTTTGAGTGATAAACTACCCTTACAACCAAATCCTAGTCCAAAGCACTTATCAATTGATAATTGCTTGGCTCACAAAGTAACTAGAATTACACAAATTACAACTGCTAAATCTTCAATACGGTCAAAGGCGCGGCAGCGATGTAAGGGTTCTTTTCCTATTATAGAAGCGATCCACGAAACTTGGTTTGGGCTTCCATAATAATAGCTAGGGTTCATAATTAATCCTAAAGACTTGGTATTTTTAACAACCAATTTAGGTTTAACTAAGATTAACCAATTAGCCACGTGAGCATGTAATCTATAAAACAATAATAAAACGACTCAACAAACTTCACGAAAACTCTCGGGAAAGCAGTTACGAGCGATAAATGTCACACGAATGTCATAACATCGATTATGACATCGTCAATCTTCTGTAGAATTCCGGCCGATAGTACTTCGATTACGGTGTACTTTAACATCCTTCTCATGTAGGATTTATCTTGACTCGAATGTCATGACATCTATCAAGACATTGTCATATCCTAGTTTTACCAAAAATTAGTGCTAACTTAAAAACGCTTACAAACTCCCCCTTTGGCACATTTTTTTGGCTAAAACAAACTAAGTTATCAGAGTACCCATGCAGTAGAAAAATAAACTAGTCTAAGCTATCCTAAGCTTAAAAACCAGATCCTAGAGAAGATAAATTCTACCCAAAATTTTTCATACAATTGCCCCAATTGCCCACAAATACTTCTCCCCCTTTTTAGCCTTAAAAGGGCCAAAGGAACTAGTACAAATGCCCAACATTCATCATTTATAAAAAGTACCATCACAGTTAAAGATTACAACTCTGTCAAATTAATACAATTATCCAAAAACAGCCAGAATTAAAGACAGTAGCAGAAACAGAGTTAACAAAGAACAACAAGCAAAAACAAGTCGTCAAATAGTAACAGGTCCACAAATCAAGTGCTTTCTTCTCCTGAAGAAGCACTATGGAAAGAAGAATCTTCAGAACTTCCTTCAGCACCAGTCATTTGAATATCATCAGCATCATCATCACCAGCTAACCCTTCATCCTCAACCTCTGTGTCCTGCTCCTTTTCCAGTTGAGAGATCAGTTCTTCAAGTCTTTGCTTTCTTGCTTCAAGCTCCTTGCGAGTTGCTTTCGGCCACACTATGATTGCCTTCGAAATTTGCCTTGACATTGGATGTCTCGAGATGTCATGACAATGTCGCACATGTTTTCCTTGAAAGAGCTTGTAATGAAATCAAGTCAGGGCTCTTTTAAGCTATCTCTTTCAACTAGAATATCGGTATTGATCCATTATAATTCCACACGGGAGGGAGGAAAGCAATTGGTCCCTTGATTGCATAGCGAGCATGTTTGAAGGTTTGCTCAAATACATAGGTTCCATAGTCAAATTTGGCTTTTGTTCCAAGCGCAAAGATGAATCGCGGACCAGAGAGATGGTTGACTTGTGGTTTGTTGGAACTCAATTTGCTGGCAGTGAGCTTTCCCTTCATAGGCCAATGCTTCACTTGCTTAGTAGTGATTGTTTGACAGATTTGGTTATCAGTTTCCTCAAGCTTAGGCTGAGCCTCATCTGATCTCCCCAAGTATCTGTTGATCACACTTGGAGAGAAATTCACTTTTCTCCCCCTTACATAAACAATTTTGAAATCAGCTGACGTACCATCAGCACAGCCACTTGACAAGTTCACAATGAACTCCTTTACCAACTCATCATAACAGTTTGAAAACTTCATAACAGTCTTCATTAAACCAACCTCTTTGATCAGATTAATAACCTCGTTGCATTCAAGGGCACTCTTGTTCAGTTCCCTTTCCAGTGCAATTCTTTTCAAGCACACATATTTGCACCTGCTTGCATTCTCAGGGTGGTGGAAGGATATGTTGTCAATGGCCACTTCACGGACTTTGGTCAGTTTCCCAAGAGATGGCTTCTTCCTTGGATGAATGTCTGAGACATCCTCATCAACATGAAACTCAGAGTCTTGGTCAGACTCTGAAGGTTCAGGTACCTTCCTCTTCTTCACAATTGGGGTTCTCTTGGGTCTAGAGCCACCACCAACAGTCTTCACCCTACTCTTCATTTTAGAGGGTCCAGCCTTGTTATCCTTTTCAGCCTTATAACCATGTTCAACAACCTTTTCCTTGACAGGACTCTGAGAGGCAGCCTGTTTCCCTTTCCTTTTCAACATCCTCTTAGCAATGCTTGGATTGACATTGGCAATGAGATCATTATCTGAGAATTGTTCATCCAAGTCAATGACAGGAGGTTCCACAACATTTTCAGAGTCTTTTACTGGAGAATTATCCAAGTTATCAGCAGTTCGTTTCTCTGGAGTTTCTTCAAGAATACTATCAGAGATATCATCAGCAAGATTGACAGGGGACTTATCAGCAACACACTTTTCTGGGGATTCCTCAAGAATTCCATCAGAAATATCATCTTCACTAACTATAGGGGGATTATTAGAGGTATCACCAACACAAACTTCAGGGATTTTAACAGAGGTATTAACGGCATCCTACGGGGAATCAGCGGTTGGTTCGATGCGAGATTCACGGGGTTTTCTTGACACGATCATCGGATGTCTTGACATTCTCGGTGACATCGGATCATCATTAAACTAGGGCTAGCGATTTTTGGTTCAAGGGCGAAACCCGACGCAGTGGTTTTCATTCAAGATCCACGGTTACTATCCTAGCAATGGCTTCGTGGACATACCTAGAACCTTCCTGTTTGCTATTTCGGGAGGAGCAGAGGAAGTTGGTTGGAGGTCTTACGGAAGGAGATGCTTGAGGCCTTCGTGCATTCTGGTGCGAAGTTTCTTGACCCTCGGGATCGGTTTCCATTGCAGCGATGGGGTAACCTTGTTCTTGATCTGCATGGCTTGACATTTGCTAATCTCGAGACATGGTGGGATATGAAGAGCAGATTCTTGAGATGATGAAGAGGGCGATGACAAGTTTTGTTGAGACATCGAGGAATGCAAGAATAATTTCACGAGAGTTTGAGAGCTTTTGTTGATGAAATGGCGGAGATACTTTCAAATGAAGAAACTAAAATATATATATGCCTCTACCTATTCTTGGACTTTTGAAAAGCAAGAGGAAATAATTAATTACTCCACTTAAACTTAAATGAAATGAAAAGTCTCTTCCATTCCTTGTTGTAAGCAATTTTAATTGCTCAATTCCTCATATTGCAAATACCCACTTGCCCTTAAATTCTCAAATGACTAGCATCAAGAGCTTTAGTAAAAATGTCAGCCAGTTGAAGTTCAGTGGCTACATGCTCCAATTTAATCACTTTCTCCTCCACAAGGTCTCTGATGAAGTGATGTCTAATGTCAATGTGCTTAGTCTCTTGTGTTGTATATGATTCTTTAAAATATTAATAGCTTTCGAGGTTGTCACGTACAATGTCATGACATCACGTGTGACATTATACTCGATCGACATTGCTTCATCGGACCATCGAGAACAACGCTACCGGTGCTATGTATTCACCTCGGCGGTGGACAAAGACACAGGTTTTGTTTCTTCTGAACCAAGAAACAAGATTGTTCCCAAGAAGAAGCATCCTCAGAAGTGCTTTTCTATCATCGACACCCAATCAATCGACATCACAATAGCCAGACAGAATTGGTTCACATCCATGAGAATACAATATACCATAATTGCAAGTTCCACTCACATACTTCAGAATCCTTTCACTTGATTGATGTGACTCACTTTAGGTTCAGCCTGGTATCTTGCACATACCCCAACAGCAAATGCAATGTCAGGTCTACTGGCTGTTAAGTACAACAGGCTTCCTATCATGCTTCTATACAAGCTTTGATCAACATTTGCTCCAGTTGTGTCTTTGGACAACTTTAAATGAGTAGGAGCAGGAGTCCTTTTATGGCTAGCATTTTCCATTCCAAATTTCTTGACAATATTTCTTGCATACTTGCTCTGTGAAAGGAATGTTGAGTCTTCCATCTGTGTGACTTGCAGTCCAAGAAAGTAAGTCAATTCTCCCATGAGGCTCATTTCAAACTCAGCTTGCATTTGGTTAGCAAAATGTCTCACCATTGTATCTGACATTCCTCCAAACACTATGTCATCAACATAAATTTGAGCCACCATTATCTTTCCTCCTTTATTCTTGACAAAGAGGGTTTTATCCAAGGCTCCTTTCCTATATCCTTTATCGATGAGGAACTTAGTCGACCTTTCATACCAAGCCCTAGGAGCTTGCTTCGGACTATATAGGGCTTTCCTTAACTTGTAGACATGATCTGGAAAATTTGGATCCACAAATCCTTTAGGCTGCTCTACATATACCTCCTCATTCAAGTAGCCATTTAGGAAGGCACTTTTCACATCCATCTGAAATAATTTGAATTTCAGAATGCAAGAAACTCCTAGTAATAGTCGATTGATTCGGCCTAGCCACGAGAGCAAAAGTCTCATCAAAATCAATCCCTTCAACTTGAGTGTATCCCTGAGCAACAAGTCTTGCTTTATTTTTGGTGACAACCCCTTCTGCATCAGACTTGTTCTTGGAGATCCACTTTGTGCCAATAATGTTTGTTTCTTCTGGTCTAGTAACTAACTCCCACCTCATGTTGCTTGGCTGGTTCAATTCATCTTGCATTGCTCGATCCGGTATTCATCAGTTAGAGCCTCCTTGACATTCTTTGGCTCAATCTTTGACACAAAGCAAGAGTTTGAGACAACTTCTCTGGCTCTTGTAATAACTCCACAGTTAGGATCTCCAATGATGAGTTCCTTTGGATGATCTTTCTGAATTCTGATGGAAGGATCTTTGTTAGCTTCCTCTGGTTCAGACTTTGGTGAAGTAGGGACAGACACATCATTCTTATCAGACACTTGTGGTGATGTCTCAAACAATGTCTCAACATCATATGGGACATTTTTTTCCTAATGTTGATCATCAACTATGACATTAATAGACTCCGTCATAAATTTTGTCATGGAGTTGAATACTCTATAAGCTCTGCTGTTTGCAGAGTATCCAAGAAACATGCCTTCATCACTTTTAGAGTCCATCTTTCTCCTTTGATCACAATCTGTTAGAATATAACATTTGCTACCAAATACATGGAAATATTTCACAGTAGGTTTTCTTCCTTCCATATTTCATACAGGGTGGAGGATGTTCCCTTTCTCAAGGTGACCCTGTTGTGAACATAGCAGGCTCTATTCATAGCTTCAGCCCAAAAATGAAGAGGAAGTTTCTTAGCATGAATCATTGCTCTGGCATATTCCTGTATAGTCCTATTTTTTCTTTCCACAACTCCATTTTGTTGAGGAGTTATAGGAGAAGAGAATTCATGATGGATTCCTTCTGAGGAACAAAATTCATCAAACTTGCTATTCTCAAATTCCTTTCCATGATCACTTCTAATTCTGACAATGCATCATTCCTTCTCTCTTTGAAGTCTTTTGCATAATTCTTTAAAGACATCAAACACATCAGATTTTTCTTTGATGAAGTTTATCCAGGTAAATATGGAGAAATCATCCACAACAACATAAGCATATCTTTTTCCACCAAGACTCTCAACCTGCATAGGCCCCATCAAATCCATGTACAGCAACTCCAGCACCTTAGAAGTGGTCAGATGTCTTGACGTTGGATGTGACATTCTGGTTTGCTTTCCAACCTGACATTCACCACAGACTCTCCATTCATCAATATGGAGTCTTGGATCCCTCTGACAGCCTCCATGGAAATGATCTTTTTCATTCCTCTGATATGCAAATGACCAAGTTTTTGGTGCCACAATTTCACCTCCTTTTCATCTTTGTCTGTAGAGCACACAGAAGACAGGTTGGTGTTCTCAGACTCCTACATGTAGCAGTTGTCTTTTGATCTGACTCCTCTCATAACCACTTCTTGTTTTTCATTGATTACAAGACATTCAGACTTAGTGAAGTTGACTTTGAATCCCATATCACATAGTTGACTTATGCTTATGAGATTAGCAGTCAAACCTTTTACCAATAACACTCCATTTAGGTTTGGAACTCCAGAACAGTCTAAGTTTCCAACACCTTCGATTTCTCCTTTAGCTCCATCCCCAAAAGTAACAAAACTGGTAGAATGAGGTTTGACATCATTCAGAAGGTTTTTGATTCCAGTCATATGCTTAGAACACCCGCTGTCAAAGTACCAGTCTTCCTTGGCAGACACTCTAAGTGAAGTGTGAGCTATCAAAGCTACAGTCTTCTTCTTCCACTGTTGAGTGTATGGTACCTTGTTGGTCTTAGACTTGACATAAGGAACTTGATTAGGATATCTATGTAGTCTAAAGCAATCAGAGAAGAATCAACCTGATTATTAGCACTGTAGTAAAGAACGAAGTAACTAAGCTTCTGAATGCAGGAATCATATACCCGATCTCTGACAGTAAATGGGTGAGTTCAGTCCACTACGTACCTAAAAAGGGGGGATCACAGTCACGACAAACAAAGTTAGAGAACATATAGCTGAGAGAGTCGTGAGTGGAGCTAGAATGTGTATTGACTATAGGAAACTAAACAAAGCTACTTGTAAATACCATTTCCCTTTACCATTCATTGATCAAATTCTTGAGCGATTGGCTAAGCACTCCTACTACTGTTATTTGGACGACTATTCAGGATTCTTTCAAATTCTATTCATCCAGATGACCAAGAAAAGACCACATTCACATGCCCTTATGATGCTGTGATGGTAGTTTTCATTTGTTGCTAAAAACAATGAAGTCGCCACATAATTTTATTTGTTCTAAAAAGAATGGGAAAATATATATAAAACCCACGGAATTTGGATAAGGCGGTCTACATGACCAAAAGATGTGAATTCGGGAGTCGGTTATGCAAGGGGAAGGTATTAGCACCCCTTACATCCATCGTACTCGATGAGACCCGTTTAGTTCTAAGTGTTAGTGTGTGTATTTATTGCTAATTTCTAAGTTATGATCGAGAAATAAAAGAAATGGGGTTTCTTTATTATTATTTTGAGTTTGCCGCGGTTTTAGAACCTTGTGCCTACGTATGCCCTCGTGCAATGGGAAAGTCAAAACTCCGTAGTTCTTCTTAAAAAGATCTTGGTTGGTTGTGTTAATTTGATTAGAAAAATCGTGCATTAGACATTTCAAATGCTTGAACTTGGACTTGTTTAGTTTGTTTGAAAAGCTTAAGTCCTCGTTCGCGTTTGAAATGGCTATTGCACACTCTTTGTAAGAAAAGAGTTTGATGATCGCGTATGAGCGATAAAAGAATTTGAGTGAGTTGAGTTGATTTTAAGTTGTGGATAACAAATATTGAAACATTAGGTTATCATCTAATGATTCAAGTACTCGAAATTGGCGAGAAAGTTCAACCTATCATCTCTCATCCAAAATATTTATTATGAAAACAATGAAGTGAAAAAAAGTTCACATTTATTAAGTGTGCGAATAAAAGTATTAAAATCATTAGGCTATCATCTAACGACCCAAATACTTTAAATTCAATTAAACCGTCGGGCTATCATCCAATAATTTAACCAAATGTCACAACACTAAGTTTTTGTTTATTAAAACATGGATAGAAGTTTTTTAGCTTATTAGGCTATCATCTAACAACCTAAAAAACTTCAAATTTGTTTAAATCATTAGGCTAACATCTAACAATTTAAACAAACCCCATCCAAATGTTTTTTTTATGAAAATTAATTTAGAAAACAAGTTCAATTAATTAATTTGATTTTTGAAAGTGTTTTGAGGTTTGGTGCAGGCGAAATGGAATCGGGTTATGATTAATTAAGTATATGGACTTAATTAACCTCCTGAGGATATGTGCTCCTATCCCCAACTATGAGACCCTGGTGCATGGAAAATTGATATGTGGACCAATAATTATTCGGGTTATGATTAATCAAAGCAACAAGGGCTTTAATAAATCTTGTGAGGATGGCCATGCCCATCCCCAACTATGAGACCCTTTAGGAAATTGGCTTATGAGCCAATCAAAAGAAATCGGTGTTGTTTTTATATTAATTGTGAGTGACGTGTATAATGGTGAATAAACCGTACAAGCGTATAAAGCAGATAAATAATTATCAAACAATACAATTAGAAATTTAAATATTTGTTAGACTAGTTCTATTTTATTTGATAAAATCGACTAATAGTTTAATCGGAAATTGTCAAATAAAAATTATCAATGACTAATAATTATTTAATACAAATTATCACGGTTTATTTGCAAAAAACTAAATAATAGTAATAAAAGATTAAGTTTAGAAATAGCCTGTATGCAACATATTTGGGGGGTGTGAAAAGAAATCCAGAGATAAAAATCATGAGCCCAAATAAATGGCCCATTAAGCCTTCAGGAAAATCCAACGTGGAGACTAGGAGAAGGTGCATCATGGAGGACTACATCTGACCTCTTGATCAAGAGACCAAGGAGACTTGAAGCAAATGGACGGTGAGATGGCAAGGGCGCATGGCAGCATGGATAGCGCATATTGATTAATAAAAAAAAGAGTTTTATTTAAGGGTGGTGACAAGTGTCACCACCATGCTAAACCCAAAATTAAACTTTAATTAACAAAAAAACAAAGGGTTTATTAAAAAAAATAGAAACAGAAGCGTGAATGGGTCTAATTACGTTACTCTCCCTCTCTCTCTAAACATGACATGCTCTCTCTTCTCTCTTACATTTCCTCGCCAGAACACAAAACACCCGCGCCGGAAATTGCCCTATGGAGGTTACCGTGGCGGCCCAGTCCCAAATCTCAATTTTTTTACATATTCTTACGAGTTTTCTCTTCCTCTATCTTAATCCAGTGTTAATTTTTGCAGATACTTAACGATTGTGATGAGATCTGAAAGGGGAAAATGAAAACCCTAGTTTTGTTTACGCAAGATCGGCGCTGTCAGAGGGAAACTAAGTGATGGAAACATAACATGCAATGAGATAAAGAACTGTGGTGATGATTAGGAGACCTAACGGTCGCGGACGGCGGTTTACGGCTGCAACCCCGATGAGGTTATTCTGTTTACCTCTTTCTCGCCTTGTTTCTGCTCTGTTGTGCTGTCTCTTTTTCTTTTCTGAAGGGATTAGGAGGTAGGAAAGTGATGATAGTTAGGGATTTCTTTTCTCTATGTTTGATGTTGCGGCTGCTTATGCTTGTTAGGGTTTTTTCTGTATTTTGTTTGTGGCTCTTGTTAGGGTTTCGTGAACAGTGTGGCTGCCTCTTGTTAGGGTTTTATGAACAATCTTGATGGTTTTTATATCTGATGCTGGGGAATTACGGTTCCTTTTGTTGGTTTGGACTTTTGATTTTTCTATGGAAAGAAGGCCTACGAAAATATTTTGCTGGAACTTGTTACTTCTGAAAACAGGCCTGTCATGTTGGCTATTGGGCTTGAACAAACTGATTTTCTAAAGTCTCTTGGCATTTTTTGTATCTGACATGTTATGGTTCTGAATTATGATATATTGGACTCTGCAAAAACAAAGTTGTTTTCGGCTTTGGGAAATTCTTGCTTTGTCTGCTCCTGCTCTGCTGTACTAACATGAATCTGCTGCTGGCTTTAATGTAAATATGATGCTTTTGAGTTATACCCCCATTGTGAACCAAAACTGTTTGTGATTTGCAATAGGCATGCTTTTAGCTAATGATTCAAAACTTGGATTTTGTATGAGGCTGATATAAATTTTGCATTATTTTGTTAACCATGATGAGCGCTTCTGAGTTTTCTTCTCTTTGTGAACCAACTTTTGTTGTGATTTGTAAAGAGACCCTAGGACAATGATCAAAATACAATTCCATATGTATGGGGCTTTACTTGTTGCTTAAACATGACTTGAAAATTCTCCATGTATTCTGATTCTTGCCATAATCCCTAATGATGAGATCCTAAAAGAAATTATGTAAAACCTTGTGTATTTAATGCTGCCAACTGTTTGCTAACCATTCCTTTCTTTATTTTCATGTATGGGTGATGGCATGGAGATGGCAAGGCTTAGCATAATTTGGAGGAGCTTAGAGAAGAAAAAGGAATGAATCTTGAAGGGAACATGAGGACCTCTCTAGCCAAATTAGGACTTAGAATACTTTTAGTTAGGTTTTTGTAGAAGATAGGCTAGCAATTGTTCGGACCCTTGTTAAACTTGTAAAACTTTGGTGTTTTGAACTTGTACAACTTTGTAACTATGATGTAATCCGCCTGCTCATAATGTATTCACTCTTGAAATTTGAATGAAATAATGACTATGTGTTACATACAAACTTTAAATTCAATCTTGGCTCCAAAACATTGAATTTAATCATGACTATGTATTTTTTTTGCTTATTTGCCATAATGCTTGTAAGTAGAAAAAAGAGTTGAATCTTGAAAGAAATATGTATAAGAAAACATCTACATTTTGTGTGAAATTTGCCATGTTGGATGATCCTGAATGAAACTTGAAGGACTCTTGGATTAGTACTTGAGTGAATACCAATCGAATCATGGTTCTAAATAAAATTCAAATTAAACTTCAAAGAACAAAAACGCCCGTAATGCGAACCCTTAAATCAAATAAAGTGAATCTCAAATTCAAAATAAATCATGACTCATCTTAACGGTAGAAACATAAGATGTCTTGATCACAATCCCATCCTTTGTGCCAAAAATCAATTTAAACAAGACAAGGCTTCTTGAACTGATGATTAACTTCCATATACTTCTTATAATAATACTAACACAAGAAGAGTTATATTAGCAAAACCTCTTAAATGGTGATGAAACTTCTAACAAGGAATAATGATGTATTGATTAGACAGAAACTTGTAATGAACAAACAAAACCATATTTCAGTCAACATCAGGTGATGCAATGATCTTATGAGAAATACAAGGAAATAAAGTCCTGATCTTGTGCACTGACGAAATTCAAAGGAGTGTATTCCTTGAAGAAGAGATGTCTCACGATCACTCCTCACAACTACAAACCCAAAAAAAATTCACTGCCTGAAGATGAAACACTGAGCTTAGGAGGGTAAATTTTAGGGTGCGACAACTGCCCCTATTCAATCATCTTAAACCTGATAAGTGAGAAAGATTGACAGCTTTCGAACATTCAAGGTGGAAGAGGATTGAATACCAAAAGAACCCCTAAAAATTTTCCCTATGCGGGATACCAAAGCGGATAAAATACCTTGACTACGAGCCAAGGAAGGAATGCACGAGGAATAAACTTGTTAAGCATCACCAGAATGTCTTAACAACAATAATACAATTGAGAAATATTAGGAGATTTCAATGACACTAGGGATAATCGAGTAACCAAAATGAGCAATAAACATCAAGTTTTAATGAAAATGCTATGAGAAGTGAACTGCACTTCTTAAGCGAAAAGAACAACAATAGATTAAGCCATCTCAGGACGTCTTAAAGAAAATGCTATGAGAAAGAAACTGAACTTCTCAAGCAAAAAGAAAAAATAACATATCAGAAGACTCTATCGACGATATGATGGAGGATTTGTCAGAAAAACCCAAAGAGTTAAAGAATACCCCTAGACTTTAACGAAGATATGATTGAGAACTTGTCTGAATATCCCAAAGAAGATAATTGAGAAATTGTCTGAAGATCTCAAAGAAGATAATTGAGAAATTGTCTGAAGATCTCAAAGAAGATAATTGAGAAATTGTCTGAAGATCTCAAAGAGTTAACGAATACCCGAAGACTTTAACGAAGATAAGTGGCTTAGAACAATAATTTAATTGTTGTGCACGAAGGTGCAATGAGCCACGACATACTGAATGTCTTAATCCTGTAACTTTCGAGTTACCAACAGAACAAATTCAGTAGCCCAACCCGAGAATACACTTCTCTGGGGATAAAAAAACTCATATCCAACACTCTGGTGTGATATAGATGTTTATGAAGTCGGTAAATCTTGTTTCTAACATTTCTGCTGATGAGAGATCTTAAGGAACATGTAAAGACATGTTGACCAACTTCCGAGTTGACAAGATCTTCAATCTGTATGCAGATAGCTTCACCGGTGAAAGAAGAATCAAATTCAACACTTGTGACTGAAAACTTCTATGGTAATAAGCTTCAATTTGCTGGCATTGTCCTGACAATACGTTGTAGCAAGTGGATATGTGGTTCAACTTCTGAGTTGGAGAAATATCCTGAGATTAAATAAACATCCTACCCGGTGGATATTTATTTGTTGATTAATTGAAGACTTACTGGGGAAATAAACACACCAGCCGTTTAATGGTCTTTTGAGAACAACTCAGAGAAGCAAATTTGTAGAGGATGCTGCCACTAAAATTTGTTGGGAAGATTCTTGTCTGAAAGAACCTTGGAAAATACCCGAATAATGTTATAGTAATCCTTTCTGAAAGATACTCACTTGGGAGTAAATTAAGCTTCACTGGGGAAACTCCATAAGAAAACCGTGTGGAAAACTTCACTGGGGATTCCCGGTTGATAATTTTGCTGACATTAGAGTCCATTGAAAGACAACTGTTTTGCCGGGGAAGAAATCTCTACTTGATAAACCATCAGTTGTTGAGATCCATACAAGTATACCACTTGTGCTGGAGAAAAACCTGCAACAAAGTTAGTCGGAGCTAAAACATGAGTATGATATGCATGATATGATGTGCATGATCCCCCTTTTTTTTTTTAAAAATGTAAAGGGTATAAAGCTGAATTCCCGATATAGCTCCGAAGAGAAAACATCACTGGGGAAACCCAAGTGGAAAATTCCGTTGACATGAGAGTTCACTAGGGATGATTAATCACTTCTCTGGAGAAGAGACTTAGCTTGAGAGTTGACATTACCGCCAATTTATTTTGAAGAAGCATTCAAATTGCACTAGTGAGAAGAACTATATTGTCATTTGAGAAATAGTCTTGAAGCTTGCATTGACTTCATTTGAAAAGATCCTAGGTCTGGCTGAGGTTTATGCATGAATATACTATAATATGACATGAATGAATCGATGCATGAATATACTGGCTAATGTATTGGTTTATCAAGCTGAATTCCTAACACCACTGGAAATCGAACGAAGGGTACCGATCATAACCAAACCACAATTACTATTGGCAAGATACATGCGTTCCTCGAAGAAGAGATAATGTCTAATTCTTTATAATCACCATGACGAGTACAGATGTACTTCCAATTCAGAGAAACAGGCGCAATATTTAGAAAGTCAATCATTCCCTGACATTTCGTAAATCAAAACGATTTCAATTTTTTTTCAAAAGCTTTATTGTTTCACCATTTTTTAATGATTTTAATTTTTATCTAAAACAGCAACGACATTAAGCTAAACAGGCAGAAAAGATAAAAGGTAGGAGAAAGAACAATGTTCAACTGAACAATTCTTTTATTTAAAATATGAGAAGAATAACTCATACATAAGGAGTTTGTACATAAAGATGCACATTCCTTTAGGAGGAACATACAGGAGAGAGTAAGTCTATACACATTTTCTTAAAACAACAACGAAATTGAAACTGGACTTCATTAAACCATAAACATGCTATTCTCCCTCCTGACTGTTATTCTTTATCACTTCACTTTTGAAGATGATGATTGAACTGATCCCTTCCATCTAAGCTTCTATCGTGACACGGGGCGCTTGCTGCTGACATTATGTCTTTACACATTCCCTAACTTTTGCGTGAACCATCTTCTCTTCAGATTTTGGTTCACCGGGATACTTACCCTCTTTTGCTTAAGCCGCCCTTTCGAGTTTTTAGCTTACCGGGCTTAATTTTTTCTTCTCTTTTTTAGACATAATATTTCTTGATCGCGTCTGAGTTGACAACATGTGCCAAATATTCTCTGTCCATGTTGGTGAGAAGAAGAGCTCCACCTGAGAAAACCTTCTTTACCACGTATGGTCCTTCATAGTTCGGCACCCATTTTCCGCATAGGGTCCTTGTGTGGAGAGATTATCCTTTTTAGCACCAAATCGCCCATTGTGAACACACGGGGGTGTACTTTCTTGTCAAAAGCCCTCTTGATTCTCTTTTGGTAAAGTGGGCCATGTAAAAAGCGCTGTCAACCTCTTTTCTTCAATCAAATTGAGCTCGTCGTACCTATTTCAAACCCATTCTGCTTCTTCTAACTCCGTTTCCATTATAACTCTGAGGGAAGGAATCTCAACTTCTATGGAATCGCCTCCATACCGTGAGCGGAGAGTAAGGTGTTGCTCTGTCAAAGTGCGAATATATGTTACGTACCGTGCAAGGCGAAGGAAACATCCATGCCAATCCTTATACGGTTTTACCATTTTCTAAAGGATCTTCTTAATATTCTTGTTAGTTGCTTCAACAACGCCATTCATCTTCGGTTTGTAAGGAGACGAGTTGTAATGCTCTATCTTGAAGGTGTCACCCAACTCCTTCATCATATTGTTGTTCAGATTTGTCCCATTGTTAGTAATAATCTTGCTAGGAGTACCATAGCGACAAATTATATTATTCTTGATAAACCGGGTAACTACTTGCCGTGTCACATTCGCGTATGAAGCAGCCTCAATCCACTTGGTGAAATATTCATGGCAACCAGTATAAAGTGATGTCAATTAGAAGCTTTCGGCTCAATCATTCCAATCATATCTATTCCCCACATAGCGAATGGGCATGGAGAAGTCAAGACATTCAGAGGTGAGGGTGGCACGTGCACCTTATCAGCATGAATTTGACACTTATGACATCTCAATGCATAGACAACACAGTCTGTTTCCATAGTCATCCAGTAGTAACCATCCCTAAGAATCTTTTTCGCCATTGCATGCCCGTTTGCGTGAATACCGAAAGAACCTTCATGAATTTCTTTGATAAGTTGATCTGCTTCGTGTCTATCCATGCATATGAGCAAGAACAAATCAAAATTCCGCTTGTATAACACTCCGCTACTTAAGAAAAAGTTAGCAGAAAACTTCCTTAAAGTCTTTTTAACATTGATAGATGCCCCTTCTGGGTACTCGCTTTTCTCTATGTATTGTTTGATATCATAAAACCAAGGTTTACCATCAATATCCCTATCAACCGCCATACAATAACCAGGTTCGTCTAGACGCTCAATAATTATAGAAGGCACTTCATTAGCCCACTTGACCTTGAATATTGAAGATAAAGTGGCCAAGGCATTAGCTATCTAATTTTCCTCTATAGGAATATGGTGGAAAGTGATCTCATCAAAATACGGTATCAATTTCAAAATATGATCCCTATCTGGAATCGACTTTTCATTCTGAGTTTCCCATTCTCCATTGACCTGGCAAATGACGAGTTCTGATTCTCCATAAACTTCAAGGATTTTGATCCGTAAGTCAATGGTTGCCTCAATCCCAAAGATGCAAGCTTCATATTCTGCCATGTTGTTAGTACAGTCGAAACAAATCCTGGCGGTGAAGGGATATGAAATCCTGTTGGAGAAGTAATGATTGCCCCGATTCTATGACCTACTACATTAGACGCACCATCAAACACGAGCGTCCAACGGGATCCTGGTTCAGGTCCTTCTTCTGGACCAGGAATGTTACAATCTCTGATGAACATAAAATCTTCATATGGGAAATCAAATTTCATTGGCTGGTAATCCTCCATGGGATGGTGAGCAAGATAATCTGACACCAAACTTCCCTTGATAGATTTTTGGGTTACATATTGAATATCATATTCAAATAGTGACATCTGCCAATGTGCAATCCTGCCTACCAAAGCTGGTTTCTCAAAGATATACTTAATGGGATCCATCTTGGATATTAGCATCGTGGTATGACACACCATGTACTACCTCAAATGGAGGGCAGCACATGCCAAAGCGCAACAAGTTTTTTCCAACAAAGAATACGGGCTTTCACACTCCATGAACGTTTTACTAAAGTAATAGATTGCATGCTCCTTTCTTCCCGTTTCATCATGTTGTCCTAGGACACAACCCATGGATCCTTCAAGCACAGTCAGGTACATTATATGAGGTTTTTCCGGCACAGGCGGTATTAAGATTGGTGGTTCTTGCAAGTACTACTTAATCTTGTCAAATGCTCGTTGACAATCATCGTTCCACACAACCGCTTGATTTTTCTTTAATAACTTGAACAAAGGTTCGCAAGTAGCTGTTAAGTGCGAGATAAACTAGGAAATGTAGTTCAAACGTCCTAAGAAACCACAAATCTCCTTCTCTGTTCTTGGTGCAGGCATATCCTGAATAACCTTCACTTTATCCAGATCCACTTCAATACCTCGCTGGCTCACTATGAAACCAAGTAGCTTCCCAGATCGAACTCCAAAAGTTCATTTGTTGGGATTCAAATGAAGTTTATACTTCCTGAGTCTGTCTGTAACACCCCAATATTACCCAAGGTTTAATATGTAAAAATCAGAGTAAATTAAAATTTCATAAATTAAATACTGAGGCGTCACACCATTAAAACCAAATCACTTTAAACAGTTTGCTTTAAAGTATAAATCTCGGATACATAGCATTATCGAAATCACAAATTGATTCATAAAATTCCAAACACTTTCTTCATTAAACTTCCTCATCAAATCATGTTTTCATAAAGTATGATTTTTATATACAAAAGGAAGAATAACAAAAGAATCAACAACAAGACAACATAAATATTTCCCCCCGAGTGCTACGTATCAGAGCGAAATCGACTCAACTAACAGTAGCTATAAACTCCGTCTTCATAACCTGTACGTTACCAATGTAAAGATAACGGCGAAACAAGTAAAGGGTGAGATACTCCAAAACATATAATTAAAGGCATGATAAATATATATATATATATATATATATATATATATATATAGTTTTGGAATTATAAACGATATAGATTAGTAAGTGAATTCCAACACATATTTAAATCTCACCTACTTTGATCGCCATTCTAATGTGTATGATCAACACTTACCGTCTTAATCTCATCGGCATAAATCATCACAATAACACATAAACTTTCATTACCATGAAGTCGTCACAACAACCCATAATTATAAACAACAACATCAAACAACAACACCAAACAACAACACCAAACAATGCTAATAACATAAATGAAATCATCACAAATTGGCTAAAGCCCATCATCGCTTTTGGCATAAAGCCCATCATCACAAACATCATTACATCCTCTTTTCATTAAGCATTTCATCAAGTTAAATCATCATAAAACTCATCATTTATATTAAATGCATAGTTATCATGAAATTATCAATTCATATTCATTTCATGTTCATCATAAAGATCATCACCAAACAAAACATCATATATTATCGTAATTCAATCAACGTCGATCAATTAAAACCCCAACGCCAAACAACTCAAACATAAACATAACCGACTCCGTGAGACACGACTATGTTATGCATGTGGTACCCGTCGCTTTGTCCATAATTAGGAACACTTGGCATAAAAGCCTGTAAGCAGCATAAAAGCCCATCGTCACCAATGCAATGTATGTGACTCGACAATAAAACAACACAACACAAAAACATCATCGTCGCTCATCAAAATTGGCATAAAGCCCACATCGCCATAATTTATCCAAAACAAGATAAATATATCATCGCCTCGTATCTGCATTATGCAAAACATCACCACTAATTCATTATCATCAAAAATCATGCATTCACAAATCGGAAGCATTTATTAACAACATCAATATAATCGTCACATCATCATGTACAAAGGCATATAACATCACATCGCATAATCAACAAGTATTCCTTAGTAAATACACCGTCGCAAACATTATGTTTATTCACACTGCATCATTATCAATTAATTCACCAAATCCCAAAAACGGAAAATTAGTCTAACACCTATAATCGTCGTGAAAGCCATTTCTAATAACCAGCATTAATCATAATCGTCAACATTGAAATCGGATTGTCCATACGTGCCTTAAATCTACTAAAACGCAATCTGGTTCAATTTAACCGTATTTTGGCCTATTTGGGTCATCTCTTAAAAACTCATAATTTCTAAAACTAACCTCACCACTACGTTCTACGTTGAACTTAGCTAGCGTCAATTTTCGTTGAATTGAACAACTTGCTCCGTCGTTACGAAATCGGAAAATCAAAACATAATCGGGGCAAAAGTGCAAAAATCAGAATATGGGAGCTACGGATACATCAACACGGGCCCCGTGTTAATCAACACGGCCCGTGTTGAAAAGCCACCAGAAAACACAAAATCACCAAAGTCAGTGAATCAACACGGGCACCCGTGTTCATCAACACGGCCCGTATTGATTGGCCTGGCAGCACATATCCCTTCTTCAAGAGGTCAACACGGGCACCCGTGTTAATCAACACGGCCCGTGTTGATGGCTGCGTGTGAAAACTCTATTTTTAACATTCCCAACTTCACTTTTACCATTCCATTGATTCTAATCATCATCAACCTCATAATCCCTACTCCTATTCCAACTCTTTTAATCTATTTCACTTAAACAATCAACCAAAACCCTATAAATCAACTTATCAACTTTTCCCCCAAATCCAAAATATAAACATCAAAACCTAATAATATGATATGGAGAATCAAACCCCTTACCTCTAGAGATTGGAGGATCCATGATGATTCTACAAGACTCCATCCTTAAACTTGCTCATGTTCTTCCTCTTCTTCCCCTCTTGCTCTTCTTCTCAAAACCCTTTCTTTTTCTCTCAAACTCTATGTTTGGTTTTGTGAGCAAAAATGGAAAGAAAAGGAGGAAGAAATGGTTTTATAATTATGTTTTCTTACTAGCTTCCAAGTTCTATGTTTGCTTGATGTAGGAAAAATGGAAAGGAAAGGAAGGAAAATGGCTTTTATAAGTTGTTTTCCTATTAGTAAGGTTAAGGTTGTAAAACCCAATTCTAACAAAATGCTTCCCACACCCCTATCTAATTATATCCTTAATTCAATTAATTCAAATAATTCCGGGGAATTAAATATCGGATCGAATAATATTTTACCGAACGAGCGGAATAAAAGGACGAGCAAGCGTCGCCAAATATATATATATATATATATATATATATATATATATATATATATATATATATCGATTAATATAAATATTCTCCTCGCAAAATAAATATCAATCGGTAATTCAAAAATATTAATATAATATAATATTAATTAAAAACGGGCGTTACACTGTCAAACAATTTTCTTAGATGAATGATGTGCTCCTCTTCGGTCTGAGACTTAGCAATCATATCATCCAAGTATACTTCTATTTCTCTATGCATCATGTCGTGGAAAAGGGCTACCATGGTTCACTGATAAGTTTCCCCTGCATTCTTTAATCCGGATGGCATGACTTTGTAACAGAAGATTCCCCAAGGGGTAGTAAATGTCGTCTTCAACATATCGGCAGGATCCATTTTAATCTGATTATATCCTGAGAAACCATACATGTCTGGTGGGAGAACGACTTTGGTTTGTTTTATTTGAGCAAAATGTTGCGGATAGCAAGAGTCGCCACCGACTTTTCTTTTATCCAATTAAGGAAGGTGAAAAGAACCAAAAAGACCTTCGTTAAATTACGAGCAAGGAGAAAGGTTATGAAAAGGAAGGTATTAGCACCATTTCCATCCGTAGTTATCTACAGGCTCTTAGTTGCTTTCGATCATCTTTAAAATTTGCTTTGTGTGTGTTTGAAAAAGATTTTGAAAAGGCATTTCGCTTTGACTTCGTAATGATTCACGCTGGAATGTATACGAAGTGTTCAGAAATGTTTCATTTTGGAAAAGTGTTTTAACTTTGTAAGTGTGAGGTGTGAAAACATGTTTTGATAGAGCAAGCAACTAAAAGTCTTATTACCTACTCAGAATGTTCGTTTCAGTGTTATTTTACTTTCCTTTAGAATAGCGCTATCCATACCATTAGTTGGTAGGTAACCCTATTCGTTGGATGTAAAGGGACATTCGAAGGGACATCGGATGGTCATAGAAGGCACCTTGTAGGAGTATCCTAGCACATTCGTAGGGACGATCATCACTTTTTCGTAGGCAACAATCGAGGGACGAGATCATGTATTCGTAGGCAACATCGAGGGACTATGATATTTGTTTCGAAGGGACTAGGATACCTCTACGTTCGAGGGACTTGACCATTTATTCGAAGCGAGAGAGAATACTCTAGGGGTGCATGTGTGAAGAGAGTGTGTTAAATTCGGATAATTTATCTTGAAATTAGAAGTGATCTCGTTCATTTTATCTTGCCATACACGCCTAGTTACTAGCAGTTTATATGAGTGCAGAAAGTAAATTGCGGAAAGTAAATCCTACGCCATTACATGGCTTTGGGGCGGTTACATAATATAGGAGTGCAGAAAGTAAATCCTAATTAAAACTATTACAACCCATGAGCAGTTATATAATATGGAAAAAAGAAATGCGAGAAAATTATCCTAACTATTACAACCTGGAAGCAAATACATAATAATCGGAAAAAAGAAAAGAATTGCGAATAAGAGAAAATGTGTTAGTAGAAAAAAGATTTTGAGTTAGGAAAATGTTTTTAAGGTTAGTAAACCTAATTAGATGAGAAAATAATTTTTGGGAATTTTCTGGATTGATTTTAGTAAGGAAAAACAATTAAAAGTCAATTTTCTGGTTAATTAACAATTAATTAAAATATGCATGCAAAAAAATAATTTTTTATGCCAAAAATTAAATAAGCATTTTTCCGACCTAAATGCAAAAAGAAAATATTTTTTTGTGATTTTTAATGTGTTAGAAAATTGTTTGAAAAGAAATTAAATTAGAAAAGAAAATATGAAAAGAAATAGAAAATTGGTTAGTTTTGCAAGTGTTAAAAAAGGTTGGCAGAGCCAGGTATCAAACCCAAGCCCTCTCCTTCAACGCGCGCACTGCTTACCATTGGACCAAACTGCAGATCGTGTTAGTGGATCGAAAGAAAATCATTATAAGCGAATTAATTTTACGAAAACCAATTTTTAAAACATCTTGTGAAAAACATCATCTTCTTCGTTTGAATACTTAAACCTTTAGCTACGGTTTTGGTCCGTAGCAACAACCTTCCAACGGTTCGTCCGTAGCTATAACACACAAAATCAAAATCCAATAATATGCAACATAAATTTGTTATGGAGACATGGATCAACTCGATTTGATCCCACGAACATGATGGAGTCATTGGTTTCGTCCAAGTTTTCCTAATTTGCAAACCCTAATTCGGACCTCCAACCCTAGCCATGGTGGATTCCTATTCACACTCAAAACTCAATTAACCTATGCGAGAGCTTGAAACATCATTCTAAACACAAACAATCAAAACATGATAAATATGCATAAAAATCAGAAATCGATTTTGAGTTAGAATATGCAAACCGTGTTCTTGATTTCGTGATTCACTGGGCATTTTTTTGGGTTGTGAGTATCTAGATCGATTTAGAGGACCTCTAGGAATGTGTTGGAATGCTAAGAATTGGTTGAATTGGACCGAAACTATGACTTCTAATAGCTTGCAATCCACGGATTTTTTTGATGCTTGGTAGGGTTCTTTGAGGCCAGAATTTCGTCCCTTGTGCATGTAGTAACATCATGTATTTATAATAGAGTGAATTAGCTCAAGAATTTGTAAGAAAAATCAAGCCAATCAATGAGAAATTATTTGATTTGGAATCAAACCAAATATTTCCTTTTTGAGCCAATTTCAATCAAATCTCATTACCAATCATGATTATTTCGAAATAATCAGATTAAATGGCTTGCTCGGTCCTCAAGGATGAGAGAAAATCCATCTTGCAATTAATTTTTTATTTTCTATCTTTTACTTTAATTAAATTGGTTTTAAATGATTAAAAATCCAAAATAAATAAAAAATAAAAGATAAATTCATGGCCTTGGGCTTGGAGGTTCCAATTCAGCTAAGGAACATGTTTGAATCAAGAAAAGTTAGGCCCATTTGCAAAAATTTTGGTTTTGTCAAGTATTTCTCTTTGTGCACCTCCTCAAAAATGCTCAACTTGGACAAGGTGTATCTTGCTCAATTTTTAACATTTTTGGGTTTTATTGGACTTTTTAGAAACCTCAAGATGTCCTCTAAACATCCTTTTTGGTTTCATCTTCATTGGAATTTCCAGGCTCATGAACACTTCTTTGCAAAAAGTTGACTTTTTGTTGACTTTTAAAATGACCCGTAATGTTTTGATCCATAACTTCCAAATGAAGCATTTTCTACCCAAGCTTGTGAGACCTGAAGTTGTAGAAATTGAGTTCTCTTCAAAATGAGTTGTGGTGGAGACATTTCGATAAAGTATGTGAAAGTTATGCTTGGTCAAAGTTACATTGACTTTTGTCTAAGAAAGCCCAATTTAGAAACTTTGACTTTTGACCAATTCTTGACTTTTCTTCATGAATCATGATCAACCCTTGATCAAATGATGAATATCACTTCAAAATATTGATGTTGACCAAAATTATGAAGTTTGTTGTATGTTGACATGATTGACTTTTTGTCCAATCTGTGATTTCAACCATCGAGCAATTGTTTGAAAACTTGACTTGTAAGGCTTGAAACTGGACATGGAGATTATTTGAAGCATATGGTGAGGCATGATGACCACTTGAAGTGTTACAGGCCATCTTGATTTGAGAATGGAAAAACCCTAGTTTGGATTGATTGCTTAGGAGAGGGTTTATCTGGTCAACCCTTCTGAAATCCTTGAGTATGGATATGTGAAATGTCTTGAGAAGTAGGAGGGCAAATTTTCGGGTATGACACCATCCATGAAAGAAAACACAGAAGACTGATTTGTGCTATCAACTAACACATCAATGTGAGGAAGAGGAAAATCATCCTTCGGTCTAGCTCTATTCAAATCCCTATAGTCCACACACATCCGTACTTTTCTATCCTTCTTGGGGACAGGCACAATGTTGGAAATCCAGTCTGGATATATCGACACAGCAAGGAAACCGGCTTCGAATTGTTTCTTGACTTCATCTCGAATTTTCTTGGCCATCTCTGGATATGTTCTCCTTGGATTTTGTTTTACAGGCGAACATTCAGGCTTTAACGATAGCTTGTGCATAACAATATCTGGGTCAAGTCCGGGCATATCTTGAGTGCGACCATGCGAACACATCCACAAAATCTCACAACAAACGGACCAACTCATTCTTTATCCCTTGCTCCAAAGCAACTCCAACTTTGACCTCCTTACGATCCTCTTCAGTCCCCAGATTGATGACATCCACTGGTTCTTAATGAGGTTGGATCATCTTCTCTTCATGCTCAACCAGAGGCGTTAACTCTTCAGGGAGTTCACAGTCTTCCTCACCATCGTCTTCAGTTTGGTTGATCGGGAAATCAAAGTCAAAAGGAATTATAGCATGGCTATGTTCAATGAGCTCAGTTTCAGGTGATCTGCATAAATGATTGATTTTCCTTTTTTAGCTCTGTATGTATATTTTAACAAAAATAAAAATGAAAATGTTGTTGTTTTTATTCGTATGCAATGGAAAGTAGAAAGAAAAATAAAAACGATATAAAAAGGGATCTCGAAGTGAATAACAAAATGCGCTTTTTATTGAAGATAAAAATTCATTCATTAAACAAGATAAGCCCTAAAGCGATCCTTTGTGCCTTGGGCGAAACACGGATTTTTGTTTTAAAACAAGAAATTACTTTGAAAAAGAAATGATCAGGGTAACATCCTTGATAATCCAGTTCTTAGGAACAACACCAGGAGGAGTACGGAAAACCATCTAGGAAAACTCCGCTGCACACTCATCATCATCAATGGCATTGATAGCCTCTCGAGCGAAACCTTCGCAACAAAAGTATCCTTAAGGCGAGGGATCTTCCTTTTCCTATCTACGAACCTTCAGCGATCTTGGAGGAAGGTTGGTACCCAAGTCCACCCTTGTATTTCTTTTACGCCACATCTAACACTTTTCCTATCATACGGATTTCCGGCATCGATGAGGGCCTTAACATCCCGGTGAGCCATGTTACCCTTGGGCCACGAGCGGACTTGATCTCTTTTATGCAGTACCCACAATTTCCAAAGCTTTAAAGAGTTTCGTGCACCTCGTCTCCAACATCCTGAAACTTGAACTCGGACAAATGACTAACCAAATAGTCCTCTTCACCAACCTCTACTACGGTTGTATAATAAAAATTTCAACCGATGGAGTGTTGAATGACTTTAGCACCGTGTATCAAGGTCTCCCCAACAAACAAGCTGTAGTGGAAAGATGTCCATCACGAAGGTGATATTGAACAATGAGGTCCTATAAGTCAGGAGGTCGATCTCTCCCTTTGCCATCCTCAGGGGCCATCAAAAGCCTTTACATTAGAGAACTAGGTTTGAGGCCCTTCCACATAATTGGGCGAGTTGTCTTTGGGATCACATTCAAAGCGAGCATGTATCAACCAATACTCTAGCAAGAGTCGTTTCACCACAGTAACGAAATATGAAGTGCCATGTTATGATTAACTCCATTCGGAGGAGATCCGCATCGGTGAAAAATAAACAAGCGCCATCATTTAAACCTAAAATAGCAACATCAACCAATTAATTGTAATATCCTCAGCCACATATGCATTGTCAAGGAACTTCAACAAGGCCATCTTGTGGGCTTCAGAACTTTTTAATAAGGATAAGATCGAAATATTTACAAGAGTCTGACTAAGCTGATCAACCACTTTGTAATCACTCTTTTTGATGATTTTCAAAGTCTAAATCATAGTTTAAAAATATCCTTCAATTCTTCTACACTTAAATCAATAACTCCATCCTTCTTCGGAGGAACATCTGGAAATTTCTCTGTAGCCCTACTCTTTGTCAAATCCTGGTGATAAATACGAACACTACGGGTCGTGCCACTCATACCAATGATATTTTCAACAGTAGGCTCTCCTAATACCACTGGCTTACCACCCACGACAACTTCAGGTTTGTAATTCCATGGTACATCTTTGGTATCTTCATAAGGAATACGGATAGGCGGGTAAATCATCATTGGCACCACAGTCGTGACGGGTTCTTCTTCTTTGATGGGGATCATCGGAGTTATATGAATTCTCCTATTTTTGATGAGCGGAACCACCACATCTACTTCAATTTCAGTCTGAGCCCGACAAAACTGAATCATATGCTGACACATTAGTCCTTGTAGATACTTCTTGAATTACGAGCGGTGTTTTGAATTTCACGACAAATCAAACAATTATCACGGGCTCCCTTCAATAAATCGACCTTCTTGATTCTTCAAATACCATCTTCAATGACATTTCAACTTGATCTACATCCATAACGGACTTCTTCCTTCTTCAACAAAGCATTCATGATGATGACCCATGCCCGACAGCGTTATGCAATGTTGGGGCGTCAACGAAAGTCAATAGTTTTCTACCAATAAGCTCTTGAACCTTGCATTTAATTGTGAAACAATCATCTGTAGTATGACCAGGAGAATAGGCGTGGAAAGCGCATCTAGCGTTCTCATTAAACCATGGTTTGAGTGGCCGAGCAGGCTTGAATCCTTGGCACTACCCTTCCATCTTGAATCAAATATGGCAAAAGGCTAGTGTAAGTCATTGGAATCGGTTGAGTCTCTTCCTTATTGTACTTATGATAATGTGGGCTCTTCTATTGACCTAGACCCTTGTTCGGACCTTGTTGTTGGGAGGCTTGACTATGAGGAACCTAAAATTTGGATAAGGCATCTGCATTTGCATGGGTTGTTGATCGGCATGCCGGAAATGCATAGCGACATAAGGATATGGCATATATGGGACTTGAACATGAGCAGGTCTAGCTGGCTGTCGTCGTATTCCTCTGCCCCTTGATTCATACGGCATTGGTTTCAACTTCTTTTCTCTTAAAACCATTGAACGACTTCTTCACTGTAGACATCCCCGCATTTCCTCCTGATATCTTACCATTCTTCAAACCTTCCTCAATCTTCTCACCCACCATCAGGATTAGATAAATCAAAAAAAGTACTTCCAATCAATCTTTCATAATATTGCGCCGGCAACGTTCCCATGAACAAATCATTTAATTCTCTTTCTGCTAAATCCGGTTGAACCCTCGAGGCTACTTCCCTCCACCTTTGAGCATATTCTTTAAATGATTCTCTTTCCTTCTGAGACATATTTTGTAGTTGTACACGATTGGGAGCCATCTTGGTGTTGTAGTGGTCTTGCTTAAAGCGGCGGATAAGTCATCGATGATTCTACTATTCCATTGCATATACCGGTCAAGGGATGCCCCGAGGCATCTTGAAAACAATGAATCATCGACTTGCTATTTTAACGTGTGCCGCCATCTTGCGATAATACATTCTCAAATGAGTATCTGGACAACTTACTCCCTTATATTTTCAAAGTCGGTACTTTGAATTTTGGTGGAATATAACATCGAGGACAAGACACATATCCAGCGCTCGTACCAACAATGTTCTTTCCTCTCAATTCCTTCACTTGCTCAACGACTCCTTGCATCTTACGTGCAACCATGTCTAAAAGGGTGGATTGCCCATAGGTGAAACATACGGTAAAATTGTTTCATGTAATCATCTGCATGTCCTCATCGACTTGGGAGTCACGGACGGTGATTCTCTTGTTCATCTTCTCCACACTTGCTCATTATTTCCCGACTTGTGTAGCAACATGATGCGCAGTACCATGATTGTCGGCTCCGTTGAAGAATTCAGAAGGCATTCCATAAAGTAACAGATTAGGTACTTGTACACTTTCCAATGGGGCATTTTTGGCACCTTGATGAGTTCTCACATTTCCCGTAGCAATGAGAGGAATGGTAGTAGTTGCATTGTTTCTGCGGACAAGACAATAGTAGCAACAACAACTTCATTGGCAGCTCGTTCCTCCTCCCTTCTATGTTGAGCAGTCATCATCTCCATAAGTTGGTCCATCTTGGAATTCAAACTATCGATGTCACCTTGCATGGCAGCTTGTCTAGTTTCATACTGATCCATTGCTTTCTTTGCGTTAGCCCTCGTGCCGTATGGGTGTCGAGTAGTCAGCTTGAATCTGTGTGAGGCGAGATAAAAATGAGTAACCTTTTCTGGTAACAGGTGCATGATTACGTACATGTCTGCGTATGTATGCATGTGAAAAAAAATCTGGATAATTTTCTTTTAGTTTCAGAGAATTTCTCATAAGCTTGTTAGCGGTTAGCAAACATTCAGATAAAGAATCAACTGGAATCGTGAATCAACAAGTTTTTATATAAACCAAAACGTCAGGTGTGTCTTTGTTACTGACCAAGTTCAAACAACATAGCAAAATCTGATTAGGAATTCAAAATATTACAATATCCATCCATGGTTTAATGACATAAAGTAATTTAAATGCTATCCTACTAGAAATATTTCCCACGCGAGGCTTAAAATCCTAGTCTACTGCTTTGAACACATTCACCACATCACAGCAAGGAAGAGAAATCACTCACGGTTGGGGCACACGATTATCTTTGAGATCTTCTAGAGCCGACCCTAAGTCTCTAAGGCACATCAACAACCAAGCGGTTACACATGTCCACCATATCACGATATCTCTTATAGAAGTGCTCATTATGCTCTTCTAAAAGGACACAATTTCGTCCTTTTCATCCAAAACCCGATTCAAATTATGAATCTCATCTATCCACCCAGGCATTGTTCCACGAGGCCTTCATAAGCATCTGTTGTTATCCCTTTCTTCTCTTGCGACTTTCGACTCTTGGGTCTTTTCAACCAACTCGATGACTCTAATTCTTGTGTAATATGAACTTCCTCATTCTCGGTTATCTCCTTTGTTTAGCATGTTATTAGTTCGTACTAGAGAGATTCTAGCTCAAAACTACGGCTTCAGGCGTGTTCTCAAAGCCTCCTTTTCTTCGAGCCTTTTCTTCTTATGGCTTTTCCCTCTATTCTTGACGGTCTTCAATTATCGGCCAAGATCTCTTGTCCCGTTTGCGGCACTCTCCAAGTCTTCAGAATACCTCAGTATATGCTCTTCATCTTCTTCATTTTTATTTCTTCTTCATTCTTCTCCTCTTTTTCTTCCTTGAGGTCAGCTTCCAATCTTTCAGCTTTATATGAAATACTGGAGTTAACACTTTGTAGGTCCAATCTTTCCTCTTCCATCTTCCTAATGATTTCTTGAAGCCTTATGCTCTCTTTTATCGGAACATGAGTGACCACGGGTTCTGGATGATTGAAAGCCACTTCCACACAATAAGGTAACTTGATTTCTTTTACTCTATCTACGACCCACTGGCGATAGGATTGTCCATCAATACCACCCCTGTTTATCAATTCCCGACTCTCTCTATGAATCTGATTCCAAGCTCTTCGAATCTTCCTTACCTCATTACGATCTTTTTGGCCAAATTCATGTATAATGAAGCTTTCCAAGTGCTCAGTCCTTGGTTCATTTTCCATTGGATATCCCAACTATCTCATTGCCAGTCTCGAATTATAGTTAATACAGCTCACAGACCCAATCAAAGGAATAGTAGAGTATCCTCCACAATGTGTGATGATATCAACAAATCCCCAATTTGGAGAATGCCATAGAACACCATCAACAGTGAGTGAAGCCAACTTTTGAGTCCATTTCAACTCTCTCAAAATCTGTTCCCATGGTCCACTCTGGGGTATATGAGATTTCAACCATAAATACAACAATGGAGAACAACACAAGACCACACCTCGTTTTTTTAAGTGCCTCTCATGGAGATGATAAAGAACATCTGCCAATAAAGCGGGAGCGAGTTCACGACATGAATATACTGATAGCAGAAGGACTCACGTAATCACTTTCATTGGTTGGAAACATGACTACACCGAAGATGAGCAAAGCTAGGATGGAAGTGAAGGTCGGCCAATCTTCTTGCACTTTCAAGCTTGATAACTTATCTTCTAAATTACATGCGAGAATGCCTTTATCGTAACCACGGTGCCACTTCACAGCGGGAAGAGACAAAGCGGCTACCTCGACCTTATTCAACTCTTCCCTATATTGATGAAGGGGATATCGTTGTTCAAAGGCCAGTTAAGAATTCTTTCATACTCTTCAAAAGTAGGAACAAGTTGGAAATCTTGGAACATAAAAAATCGAAGAGGTGGATCAGAATATTTTGCCAAAGCAACCAAAGCCTCCGTGTTGGTGTTGGTGTTGGTAGTTAACAAATCCAAAATATTTCCAAATCTCTTTCCAAAATAATCCCTACTGACAGGTGGAATCTTGTCACTCAGAGTCACCAATTTTCCAATCTTGACTCTTTGAACTTGAGATGAGAGCGTTCTTCATTGTTGAATCCATTCTTCCTTTTGCTTCTTGCCTGATCAAAGCTTATAAGGTTCACGAAAATAAAAGTTATATGCTAAATCAACTTATGCAAATGCATGCAATGTATGATAAAGAAATGGCGAGCAGGTTCATAAGGTAGGTTGGTCATGGTTTCGACATCTACCAACAAAAACCCCATACATGGTTGGTTCTAAAGTTTTTGCTAAATGTCTCTTGAGTCTCGGATCCCAACAAATATTATCATCACGCGAGCGGTCTACGTGGAGATAATATTTCAAAATATACTCAAGCGACTCTTAAAGGGATACTCAAAATCCTTAATTTTTGAGCGATTGGTCTCGGTTTGGATATCTTTAAAGAACAACTTAGAGTTATAGGCCGTTTGTCCATAAATTAATGTCACGCACCATCGTGCGGGAAAAACTTCCTTAAAACAACCAACTCTAAGCGGAGTGCGCTTGATCCACAAGACATTGGAGTCGGGGGACCTAGGCTACCTGACCCTTTATCCTCAATGTTACCTAGAAGCACATGTATTGGGCTATCTATGTATCATTATCAATAAGCTCTAACAATAATATACATCAACGGGATAATATATAAAGCATAGAAATGAAAGGCAATGAAGAATAAATAACATTAAAAGAAAGCAATAAACAAACACACAAACATGCGAAGCACTAAACTAGGGTTGACTCGCTTAGTCAAAAGAGTTTTAAAATTTTCCCAGTGAAGTGCTTGTTGTGATCCTTTGGTTTTTCATTGTTGCTTTAAAAACAATGAAGTCGCCACCTAATTTTATTTGTTCTAAAAATAACGGAAAATATAGATAAAACCCACGAAATTTGGATAAAGGCGGTCTCGTGACCAAAAGATGTGAATTCGGGAGTCGGTTATGCAAGGGGAAGGTATTAGCACCCCTTACATCCATCGTACTCGATGGGACCCATTTAGTTCTAAGTGTTCGTGTGTGTATTTATTGCTAATTTCTAAGTTATGATCGAGAAATAAAAGAAACGAGGTTTATTTATTATTATTTTGAGTTTGTCGCGGTTTCGGAACAAAGTTCACATTTATTAAGTGTGCGAATAAAAGTATTTAAATGATTAGCCTATCGTCTAATGACCCAAATACTTTAAATTCAATTAAACCGTCGGACTATCATCCAACAATTTAACCGAATGTCACAACACTAAGTTTTTGTTTATTAAAACATGGGTAGAAGTTTTTTAGCTTATTAGGCTATCATCTAACAACCTAAAAAACTTCAAATTTGTTTAAATGATTAGGCTAACATCTAACAATTTAAACAAACCCCATCCAAATGTTTTTTTTAATGAAAATTAATTTAGAAAACAAGTTCAATTAATTAATTTGATTTTTGAAAGTGTTTTGAGGTTTGATGCCTTGAAGAAAAGAAATGGAATCGGGTTATGATTAATTAAGTATATGGACTTAATTAACCTCGTGAGATAGGTGCTCTATCTGACTATGAGACCACAGTGCATGGAAAATTGGTATGTGGACCAAAATTTATTCGGGTTATGATTAATCAAAGCAACAAGGGCTTTAATTAATCTTGTGAGGATGACCATGCCCATCCCCAACTATGAGACCCTTTAGGAAATTGGCTTATGAGCCAATCAAAAGAAATCGGAGTTGTTTTTATATTAATTGTGTGTGACGTGTATAATGGTGAATAAATCGTACAAGCGTATAAAGCAGATAAATAATTATCAAACAATACAATTAGAAATTTAAATAATTGTTAGACTAGATCTTTTTTATTTGATAAAATCGACTAATAGTTTAATCGAAAATTGTCAAATAAAAATTATCAATGACTAATAATTATTTAATACAAATTATCGCAGTTTATTTGCAAATAAATAAATAATAATAATAAAAGATTGAGTTTAGAAATAGCCGTCTGTGATTTGGGGGTGTGAAAAGAAATCCAGAGATAAAAATCCGGAGCCCAAATAAAGGGCCCATTAAGCCTTCAGGAAAATCCAACGTGGAGACCAAGAGAAGGTTCACATGGAGGACTAGATCTGACCACTTGATCAAGAGACCAAGGAGACTTTAAGAAAATGGAAGGTGAGATGGCAAGGGCGTGTGGCAGCATGGATAGAGCATATTGATTAATAAAAAAAAAGAGTTTTATTTAAGGGTGGTGACAAGTTTCACCACCATGCTAAACCCAACTTTAAACTTTAATTAACAAAAAAACAAAGGATTAATTAAAAAAATAGAAACAGAAGCGTGAATGGGTCTCATTACGTTACTCTCCCTCTCTCTCTCTCTAAACACGACACGCTCTCTCTTCTATCTTACATTTCCTCGCAGGAAAACAAAACAACCGCGCCGGAAATTGCCCCACAGTGATTCTGGTGGCCGATCCCAAACCTCAATTTTTACATATTCTTACAGCTTTACATTCCTCTATCTTAATCTAGTGTTAATTTTGCGAGATACTTAGCGATTGCGATGAGATCTCAAAGGGAAAATGAAAACCCTAGTTACATTTACGCAAGATCGGCACTGTCAGAGGGAAACTAAGTGATGGAAACGTAACATGCAAGGAGATAAAGAACTTTGGTGATGATTAGGAGATCTAGCGGGAGTTTCTGACATGACCCATGAGGTCTTTCTATTTACCTCTTTCTCGCCTTGTTTCTGCTCTGTTGTGCTGTCTCTTTTTCTTTTTTGAAGGGATTAGGAGGTAGGAAAGTGATGATAGTTATGGTTTTCTTTTCTCTATGTTTGATGTTGCGGCTGCTTATGGTTGTTAGGGTTTTTTCTGTGTTCTGTTTGTGGCTCTGGTTAGGGTTTCGTGAACAGTGTGGCTGCCTCTTATTAGGGTTTTATGAACAATATTGATGGTTTTTATATCTGATGCTAGGGAATTAGGGTTCCTTTTATTGGTTTGGAATTTTGATTTTTCTATGGATAAAAGGCCTACGAAAATTTGTTGTTGGACCCTGTTACTTCTGAAAACAGGCCTGATATGTTGGCTATTGGGCTTGAACAAACTGATTTTCGAAATTCTTTTGGCATTTTTTTTATCTGACATGTTATGGTTCAGAATTATGATATGTTGGACTCTGAAAAAACAAAGTTGTTTTGGGCTTTGGGCAATTCTGGCTTTGTCTGCTCCTGCTCTACTGTACTGACATGAATCTGCTGCTGGCTTTAATGTAAATATGATGCTTTTGAGTTATACCCTCATTGTGAACCAAAACTGTTTGTGATTTGCAATAGGCCTGCTTTTTGCTAATGATTCAAAACTTGGATTTTGTATGAGGGTGATATATATTCTGCATTATTCTGTTAACTATGATGAGTGCTTTTGAGTTTTCTTCTCTTTGTGAACCAAATGTTGTTGTGATTTGTAAAGAGACCCTAGGCCAATGATCAAAATAAAATTCCATTTGTATGAGGCTTTACTTGTTGCTTAAACATGACTTGAAAATTCTCCCTGTATATTGATTCTTGCCATAATCCCTAATGATGAGATCCTAAAAGAAATTATGTAAAACCTTGTGTATTTAATGCTGCCAACTGTTTGCTAACCATCCCTTTCTTTATTTTCATGTATGGCTGATGGCATGGAGATGGCAAGGCTTAGCATAATTTGGAGGAGCTTGGAGAAGAAAAAGGAATGAATCTTGAAGGGAACATGAGGACCTCGCTAGCCAAATTAGGACTTAGAATACTTTTAGTTAGGTTCTTGTAGAAGATAGGCTAGCAATTGTTCGGACCCATGTTAAATTTGTAAAACTTTGGTGTTTTGAACTTGTACAACTTTGTAACTATGATGTAATCCTTTGCTCATAATGTATGCACTCTTCAAATTTGAATGAAATGATGACTATGTGTTACATAAAAACTTTGAATTCAATCTTGGCTCCAAAACTTTGAATTTAATCATGACTATGTATTTTTTTGCTTATTTTCCATAATGCTTGTAAAAAGAAAAAAAAGTTGAATCTTGAAAGAAACATATATAAGAAAACATCTACCTTTTGTGTGAAATTTGCCATGTTGGATGATCCTGAATGAAACTTGAAGGACTCTTGGATTAATACTTGAGTGAATACCAATCGAATCATGATCCTAAATCAAATTCAAATTAAACTTCAAAGAACAAACGAGCACGTATAGCGCGAACCCTTAAATCAAATAAAGTAAATCTCAAATTAAAAATAAATCATGATTCATCTTAACGGTAGAAACATAAGACGTCTTGATCACAATCCCATCCTTTGTGCCAAAAATCAATTTAAACAAGACAAGGCTTCTTGAACTAATGATTAACTTCCATATGCTTCTTTTGATAATACTAACACAAGAAGAGTTATATTAGCAAAACCTCTTAAATGGTGATGAAACTTCTAACAAGGAATAATGATGTATTGATTAGACAGAAACTTGTAATGAACGAACAAAACCATATTTCAGTCAACATCAGGTGATGCAATGATCTTATGAGAAATACAAGGACATAAAGTCACGATCTTGTGCGGACAAAATTCAAAGGAGTGTATTCCTTGAAGAAGATATGTCTCACGATCACTCCTTACAACTACAAACCCAAAAAAAATTCACTGCCTGAAGATGAAACACTGAGCTTAGCAGGGTATATTTTGGGGTGCGACAGGTACATTTGCTTATAGACGAATGCCGTTTGGATTATGCATTGCGCCAGCAACGTTCCAAAGGTGTATTATGTCCATCTTTGTCGATTTCGTAGACGATATCATGGAAGTCTTTATGGACGACTTCTCTATGTGTGGGCAAAGTTTTGAAGGATGTTTATCAAACCTAGAAAAGGTATTGGAGAGATGCCTGCAAGTAAACCTAGTTTTGAATTGGGAGAAATGCCATTTTATGGTAAAACAAGGAATTATTCTTGGACACATAGTTTCTGAAAGAGGTATCGAAGTAGACAGAGCCAAGATTGAAGTAATAGAAAACCTCGACCACCAAACCCGTAAGAGAAATATGATGTTTCTTAGGCCATGCAGTTTCTCCGACGTTTCATAAAATATTTCTCAAAGATATCAAACCGCTCACCAACTTCGATGAAAGAATCCGAATTCATATTTGATAATATTGCTGAAGGAGTTTGAGCGGTTGAAAAAACTCTTATATCCGTACCCATTATACAACCACGATTGGAGTCTACCATTCGAGATAATGGTTGTGTGACGATTATCTGATGGGTTCGGTCCTAGGATAAAGGAGAGACAAGAAACTCCATGCTATATATTACATAAGTAGGACATTAGACTACTGCACAAATAAATTATGCCACTCTTGAAAAGGAATTGTTAGCCGTAGTTTTGCATTGGACACATTCCGTTCTTATCAAGTAGGCGAAGATTATCTATCTTGATCACATATCGGATACCTACTAGCTAAACAAGGCGTAAACCAAGACTATTGAGATGGATCTTGCTCTTGTAGGAGTTTGATTTAGAGATCAAAGACAAAAGCGGGCTCCAAGAATCTTGTGGTGACCATCTATCTAGAATGGAGAACCTTAACCGGACACCATACCTATTAATGACGATTTTCCATATGAACACTTAGTAGCCACGATGGAATTTGAAAGTGAAATTAAACTAAGCTCTAAACTTTGCGTAATAGCAAGACAAAGGAAGAAGAGGAAGTAGTATCTACTCGGACCTTATTGCTATAGTGACTATGTCAACTATTGGCGTGAGAGTCCTTCCACCGATCTAACCTATCGGTAAAGAAGAAATTCTTTCACGATACGAACACTATTATTGGGACAAGCCTTTACTATTTAAGCGTAGTCTTGGCGGTATCTTCCGTCATTGCGTTCAGAAAGTGAAATAGAATATGTAATTTCTCACTATCATGAAGCCCCTTATGGTGGACATACTAGTACATCAAATACATGCAAACATTTTGCAAACCGACCTCTATTGACCTATGGGAAGATGTCCATGTTGCTATCATAAAATGTGACCGGTGTCAACACTGGTAACATATCAAGCGAGCGAGATGCCTCGGAAGGGTATCCTAGAGGTAGAAGTCTTTAACGTGTGGGAAGGCGATTTTATGGGACCTTTCCCATCTTCCTTTGGCAACAATTACATATTAGTTGCGATGAACAATGTATCTAAATGGATAGAGGCGTAGTCTCTCCAACAACGATGCACAAGTAGTGATTAGATTGTTTAAGCACGTAATTTTCGAGATTCAACATCGAGACTAGTCATTAGCGATAGTGGATCTCACTTCATTCTAAAATCTTGATAAACTCTTAGAAAAATATGGAGTTCAACGTGTAGCAACACCTTACCATCCAAACAAGTGGACAAGTAGAAGTCTCTAACGGAGAGATCAAGCAAATATTGGAGAAAACTGTTGCCACATCTAGGAAAGATTGGTCATCTTAACTACATGAAGCATTGTGGGATTATAGGATGACATCAAGACACCCGTGAGAACCACACCTTTTAAGTTAAATTTATGGGAAGTCATGTCATTTATACGTGGAACTAGAACATAAAGCCTATTGGGCTATTGAAACCACAGAATCGAATTATAAAGCGGTGGAGAAAGAGAATTCTAGACATCCATGAGCTGGAAGAACTTATACTAGATGCTTACAAAGTGCCAAGATTTATAAGGAAAGAACTAAGAAATGGCACGATCGATGCATCTCCAGAAAAGAATTCAATGTGGGTGATGTAGTACTCCTATTTAACTCCAGACTTAAACTATTCCCAGGAAAACTTCGTTGTCGATGGTCGGGACCCTTGAAGTTATAAAAGTACTCCCAGTGGCGTTGTTGAAATCAAAGGAAAAGATAGTGACCGTTTATAGTAAGCGGACAGTTTGAAGCATTACCATTGTATCGAAATAGAGATTACTCGGCTAATGCGAGACTTATCTGACTACCGTGAATTACCTAAATAGTTTTGGTTTTCAAAATTAGGTCGAGCTTAGGCGTTAAACAAAGCGCTTTGTGGGAGGCAACCCACCATTTTATAAAAACTTGATTTATTAAAAATTTCATTTATTTTTAGTTTATGTATTTCTTAAAATTTCTACAAATATTTTATGTTCTTATTTTCTATTTTTGGCATTAGGCGATGCTAATTTAAAACTATTTTCAATTACTTACGAGTTTTATTTCTTCATTGATTTTTCGTGGATCTTTACGATACTATACTGTCACCTTCATGAATGAGGCCAGGCGGCTACGAGATGCTTGCTCGAGAGAGATGTGCCCCTATTTATGCAAACCATCTCACATTGTCGAGTTAGGCATCGAGAAAGAGTGTACATTTCATGTTCAACAGTTGAGTGGGATTATTTCATTCATAATCGACATCCACCTACATGACGACCTTTGGAGTTTCTCAGTTCTTTGCATTATAACCCTGATGTTGGTTTAGGGTTATCTAGAGGAGTGGTTTCTTTCAGACTATTTGATTTTACTCACAGATACACCACTCCTGAGCTTGTTGATCTACTTGATTTCCCAATTAGTGCTGATGTTGTCATTGAGATTCCAGATGATGAGTATTTGGACAACCAACTTGACTAATTTTGGGGAGAGATATCTACTCTAAGGCGACATCTCTATCCAGAGACACTTTTAGAGATTCATAACCGATTAGGTACTTTCACATGATTCTATCGTTTTCCTTATTTGGGAAACCTCAGAATGATACATTGATGTCTAAGGAGGAGTTATTCATTATATTCTGTGTGTTCAGACCCAGACCAGTGGTAGGTACTCCATTTATGCTTGCTCGTCTTCTAAATATTGACCAGGCGCCTCATGCACCGATATGTGTTGGAGGTTTGGTGACTATGATTGCTGCTGCCCTATTTAAGAGGGAGAGATTATCCTGTCGACCCTACTGCTGACCATATCCCACGGTTGTCTTTTGCTTTAATGTTGGGATTATTAGATATATGGGCGAATTAGTACCAATTCTTGATTCATAGCGAGCAGTTTACCACTTTACACTTCCAGACATTGCATGATCTAGTGTGCGACAAAAGAAATGGACTTATGAGATGGAGGTGTAGTAGAGAATGATACGGAGGAAGAAGAAGTGGATCCTATGACACCACCCTATATTATGACCCTTAGGCAACTTTGGATGAAGGCGACCCGGTGGTGGAGTTGATTGATATGATTGACTTTAACCTGTTACCCTGCTTGTTGCATCCGGCTTGGGATCCACCTATAGCCCTACTACTACCGACACCCAGTTCCATGGCACGATTATGTTGCGGCCGTTGATGCAGCGAGGGAGCATCTTTGCTATCCGCTCCGATCTTACATTTCTACTCTGACTTTTATGGGTTCGTGGATCTTGTTACAACAAATCTAGATCACTGTACCAATAGTTGAATTCTAGGAGTGGCTGATTTTTGTTTTCAGAACATTGAGGGCCATGTTCATTCCTAGTGTAGGGGAGGAGTGTCTAGATTTAGATTTAGAGGATTTCATTTCTTTTCTTAGTTTTTCATTAGAATCGCATTAGATTTATTTCAGTATTTCAGTTATTCATTTTTGGATTTAGTTATTTCAATTAATTCATTTAATATTTCATCATTTATTTTTATGTGTTATGTTTCTCATTGTGTTATGTTATTATTATGCTATGATGGCATTGTGTTATTATTAAGTATCATCTAAAGAAAATAAAATGCATGAATATTAACCTACTAGTCCTAGTATGCATTTACCATTGAATAACACACCTCAATATGCCATTCATTGAAAAAACCTACTAGTCCTTGTATCATTGAAAAAACACCACTTTTACTTCCAATTTTCTTCAGCAACCCTTCTACCATTTAAAATCATTTCATTTCAAAGCACTTCACAAAGATGGCTAGAAGAGCTCAAGAAGATATTGAGGAACGGACCTCACAAATATGGTGTTCATAGATGGAGAAGCGGGTCAGACAAGAACAACTCTGGAGATTCCACGGAGATATATTTCCCACAAAATACATTGATGAAGATTATTTATGTGATTTGGGCTTGCTAGATAGTGTGCAATTCATGCTTCATGAATCTGGTCTACATTATATTTCCACTATAAACTTGCCGACTTATGAACCCCTCATTTGGATTTTTTGAGTTCTTTTGCATATCAAACACCGCCTACTCCAGAAGTCGGTCAATATCTGATCGGTGCACCAACATTCAGACTATTCAACACGGAGTATACCATGAACCAAGAGACTCTAAGTCATATACTTCACTTCCACCATGGAGGGTGTGGAATACAAATCCCGCATGATGAAGATTAGGCGGCAAGATCATGTGAAATATGGGAGTTGGCACCGAGTTGATAATTGGCGGAACTTGTGTCCTCACATCCTGACCCGTGTGTGCGCTATTTCCAGAGTCCTAGCAAATCGGTGTTCGGGAGCAAACAACAACAAGGTAAATGCTACGGAGATGTACTTTCTACACTGCCCTTTTAATCCGGATTTGAGTATAAATGTTGCTCCGTTCCTTCTCAGCCACATCCAATCGCTATTATCAAGGAATGCAAGCACATCACCTTTTTGTATTGGAGGCATAGTCACAACTATTGCCCAATATCTGGGTTTGCAAGACAGGTTGGATGAGTTACCATTCTGGAAATCCGAATTCTTAGATATTGATTACTTCCAGTCTGGTCATATTCTCAAAGTAAGGAGGGATGGGAGATACAATCTGATGGTGAACAACATAGTATTTCCAAGCTTTATTCTGCCAAATCTAGCGGCAACTAGAATTGATATTTCTGCAAATTGGATTTACGATCTTCAAGCACCAGGCCTTGGAGCAAACATG
This sequence comes from Vicia sativa, assembly GCA_021764765.1. Taxonomy (NCBI): domain Eukaryota; kingdom Viridiplantae; phylum Streptophyta; class Magnoliopsida; order Fabales; family Fabaceae; genus Vicia; species Vicia sativa. The sequence continues at coordinate 91,563,140 of CM038793.1, read as the reverse complement.
CAAAACAACCAACCAGAAGTGAATCAACAACCACCACAACCAAATGTCCTACCACAGGCACAACCATGAGATAAACCTCAGCCAGCCGCACTCGATGCGATATATGCATCACTTTTACTTCAAGATCAGCGTCGTGAGGCGGTGCGGTTGATGCAAGAGATCTTGCGATCAGCGCAATGCCGCTTATTGGAACCATCGCGACATTTCTAACATGACTAATGAAATGCGCTGCCTATCATTCCGCATTGAAGGCCTGTATGCACATGTTTACGGAACTGGTGAGGAGCCTCCTAGACCCAGAAGATATGGAGTGATGACATGTGGCGGAAGAAAAGCATGAGGTAAAGCATCAACCAACAGAGATAACAAAGACGACTGGTTTATTTTCTTGTATTTTTCTGAAGTTTCTTCGCTTGTTTTCTTTTTCTCACTTTAGTGGTCGCATTGAGGACAATGCTTAGTCTAAGTGTAGGGGAGGAAAACTTTGTCTTCAATTTCTAGTAAGATTTAAATTTCAGTTATTTCCCTTTCCATTAAATAAAAAGAGAGTTTCAGATCAATATTCATTTCCGTAAGTTATTCTTGCTTCCACACGTTTCATGAGCCATAACGAAAAATTTTAAATTTTTTATCTCAACGTATTAGCTCGGTACCTCCGAAAAGTATATAGGTTGCTCGTAAGGTTGCGTTAGAATTCTTGAACAAGAATCAACAAAGATAATACCACCTTGACACCCATGTTTTCCAGATCGTGCTGATCAGTTTGAGTAACTATGATACCGAGACCTTGAGTTTTAAGTTTTAGATCAACCTCGAGTAGTTTATACAAGTAGTCGGCACCGTCTTATCCATAAACTACGTAGGGAGCTGATGAAAATCTAGTTATAACAGGGAATGCGCTAATTAAGTTAGGTGACCCTCACCAGGTCATTTAATCCAACAGTTGTGGAACCTACAAAAAAACTAAAGTGAAAACCATTTGTAAGCCTTCTTAGTGGTATCTGGTGCTGAACTCGGTAGGGCAAACCACGGCTCGATCCCCCAAGACTTATAATTTGGAAAAGAAAAGGGTTACCAACTTGCGTACCAGAACCCCGTAAAAAATTGACCAGAATCACTAACCAGCTTCTCTACTATGTGCGTGCGAGAGATAAAGGGCTTAATGTGATTGCGCGAGAATGAAAGCGATTGATTTCGAATGAGAAAAATTAGGTTGAGCTATAATAGCATGATTCAGACTAGTTTGCACAGGAAGGAAGATTTGGACCATGTTTATGGTTTCGTGTCATTCCTGTATAATCAGTGTCAGAGCCCAGTTCCATCTTTCTAAACGTAACACCTATCAACCACGTACGATTCGAGTTGCATCGTGCAATTGTGTCAAAATTTTATGCTGAAATTATTTCAAAACCTATCATTTGCTTGAGAACAAGCAAAGGTTCAAGTGTAGGGGATCTTGGTAACACAAAAATGTATCGATTATTTAAGGCAATTTATATGCTTTTTATCCGCATTTTAATTAAATAAATTATTCTTTATTCGTATTATGCCGGTATTTTCTATGTTTTCAGGTTTCTACCGATTATTAGGCATGTGCTAAGAAAGTCGTGAAAAGCCCAGATAAATCAAACTCAAAATCCACAAAAAGAGAGTATTTATTGAAGTGTGTATGCATAGCATGAAATAGGGGTGTGAATAAGCAAACACGCAGGAAACTCAAAGAAGCGAGGCCCAACCCACTTAAAGCAAGTGAGCCCAGCATGTTACAAGGTGTAACAATCATTACATGCAAGCCCTAAGGGCTGTGGCGACCGTTAGAAGTCACAAGAGAATCTTCCTCCTCATGTAAGACTTGTGGCGACCGTTACAAGTTGTAGCTGACTCCGTAGAGATCGCTACGGAGGATATTTAGGAGGCGAGATCTTCTCCAACCACTTCATAACCCTAGCTCTCACGCGCCTATATATATGTCACTTTACCGTTACTCTGCCAATTTATTTTTTGCACCGTATTTATTTTCTGCTTTTATTTCTAGTACTCAGTTTCCTTTTCTCGTAGCAATCTTCACATCATAGATTGCTGCAAACTTTTTCCAATTCTAACCTTACGTTAGGATTGCGCCTTTTTACCTATTTTTCATCGCATTTGGATTATTGAGCAATTAAAGGCGATCTCATCGACCTGTGGGAGACACATGGAACCTGCCTAATATTCAGCCTTTTATTTAATTAATTTATTTTTAGGTTTAATTAATTGTTTATTTATTTTATACCCGATTTATTTGAAATGCATATTTTATCTGAATTGTAAGTTTATTACTGTTGCGCTATATTTGAATCATTAAACATGCTAAATTTATTTATCAGTATGTAGGGTCACATAGCCAATGGGGTTTCGCAACTTCACTCGACTTATTCTGTTTTAAAAAGATTAATTTTCCCGTTTCAATTATTAGTAATTAATGCAACTGTTTTGGTTATGACAATAAAACACAGATTAGAAGTTAGGATCAATAAAGCGAGAGTTTGAGATTTTAATTGGACATTAATAATTGAGCATCAATTTAAAATACAGCGAGTGTGCTTTTAAGTTGATTAGGTTTTATTTATTTTCAAAAACTATTTTTAAACTCTAATTGAAACAGCGAGAGCACTCACTTAGGTTTGATTATAGGATCTGAATCAATAAACACGAGAGTGTGAGAGGAGGATTTTTAAACAAGTACTCCCTAATAAAACACATTTTGAAAATACAATTTAAGTCGATAAGTGGCTAAATCCCTAAGCCCGACCATTACATACCGATACTTCTATTCTGAATCTAAACAGGATCTTAATCAGTTAGCTTCCCTAAAACCAAACATCATATATATTACTAGCCTTAGATTTACGAAGTAACCTAAGATAGCGGTAGATCAACATTTAGTTCATGTGGATTCGATAATCTTTAAAACTACAAGCGATAGGACTGTATACTTGCGGTCTAGATTCTATAAGATGATAAAGTCGCGATGATTGAGATTGGTACCATTGTCTTTGATAATCCTTTCGGGGATGCCGCATCGGAAGATGATATTATGTTTGATGAATCGAGCCACGACGTTCTTGGTAACAGATGTGAATGAGGCTGCTTCTACCCATTTGGTAAAGTAATCAATAGCGACGAGGATGAAACGGTGTCCATTAGAAGCGGTGGGTTTGATTTCTTCAATCATGTAAATGCCGCATATTGTGAAAGGCGAAGGAGCGGTCATAACATTCAATGCAACTAGAGGTACGTGCACTTTGTCTGCGTATATTTGGCATTTGTGACAAGATCAAGCATAGCGATAATAATCAGCTTCCATAGTGGACCAATAGTAACCTGCTCTCAAAATTTTCTTAGCCATTGTATGTCCACTGGAGTGGGTACCAAATGTGCCTTCATGTAACTCTTCCATAATTCGTTTAGTTGTTTTCTGATCTACACACCGGAGTAAGGTCAAGTCATGATTGCGTTTGTATAAGATGTCGTTACTGAGAAAGAACTTGGCGTCGAATCTCCTTAGGAACTTCTTATCATTTACAGATGCCCCTTAAGGGTATTCTTGAGCCTCGAGGTACCTTTTCACTTTGTAGAACCAAGGTTTCTCTTCCACTCATTCAATATCAAGTTTGCAACAGTACGCTGGTTCGTCTAGTCTTTCAATCGTTATCTGAGGTGCTTCGTTGTCCCATCTGAATTTGAACATAGATGACATGGTAGCTAACACGTCTACCAGCTGATTCTCTTCTCGTGGGATGTGCTCGAAAGTGATTTCTTTGAAGTAGGGGATCAAATTCAACACATGTTCTCGATACAAAATGAGGTTCGGATGCTTCGTATCCCATTCACCCTTAATCTGACTGATCACCAAAGCTGAGTCTCCATATATTTGTAAGAATTTGATCCTGAAGTCAATAGCATCTTTGATACCCATGATGCATGCTTCGTATTCAGCCATATTTTTGGTGCAGTCGAAACATAGTCTAGCAGTGAAAGGTGTATGACCGCTGTTAGGAGATGTAATTATGGCGCCAATGCCATTGCCAAGGGCGTTATAAGCTCCATCAAAGACCATAGTCCATTAGTATCCTGGCTCAGGTCCTTTGTCTGGTCCAGGCTCTTCGTATCAGTGATTAAAATAATATCCTCGTGCAGAATTGAAATGCATAGACTAGTAGTTACCTCTGGCTTGATGAGCCAAATGACCAGCTACTACACTTCCTTTGATCGCTTTCTAAGTAATATACTGGATGTCGTATTCGGTCAAGATCATTTGCCATCTTGCTATTCTTCCAGAGAGAGACGGTTTCTCGAATATGTATTTTATCGATCCATTTTAGAGATCAACAAGGTAGTGTGTGTTGGTGTAAACCCTGGAGGCCAGTACCTTTTGGTACTTGTATCAAATTATTTATTAATAATAAAAGGCTTTTCTTTATTATGTTTGCTTTTGAAAAATAATAAAGTCCTAGAATAGTTAGTACATTTAATGCAATGTTAAGTGTGACTTAATCATGAGATCCATTAAACACAAGGACACTATTCTTAAAGTATCCATAATCTAGCTTTATTGTGAAGTGGGATAACATTAAAGCATTGAGATTATTATGAAGATAGACTGATGATCACATCTCATGGATCATGGATAAGGAGTTATCAAGCCTTGACATAGGTATAAATATTAGGAGTAATATTTATCTTTGGATTGACTCCATTATAAGAATACTACATAGAATATTATGCAAAGTGTCATAAGTTATTCTCATGGTGATAAGTGGTGCATACCACCCTTCAACCTGAAACCACTATGGACCGTAGATGTAGAGTCAAGTGCTTTATTGCTGATCAAACATTATCCGTAACTGGATGATCATAAAGACAGTTGATGGGTACTTCACAAAGCATACTGAGGGACATAAGTGATCTAGATGATATTTGCCCATCCTGCGTAATAGGATAAATGTCTGAGGGCCCAATATTGAACTGTACAAGGATGACACGGTCTATGCCTTGTGTTCAATATAGACATAAGGGAAAAAGGGTAATTATACACACAAGTATTATCACGGAAAGGTTTTGTCAGATCACATGACAATTTCGTGACTTGTGTAGCAGTGATGTGTTGCTAGATACCGCTCACTGTTTATTATGTTAAATGTGATTTAATATAATTGCCAACGTCGGGGAAACCTAAAAGGGTCACACACATACGGACAGATTAATGAGAGATAGTGTATATAAGGAACATCGTAGGGTACGGTGTACTTAAGTGGAATACGGAAGTGGAATACGAAATGTGGTAAGGTACCACATGCTTAAGTGATATACGATACATCATAATGTATTATATTCGTGTGCTTTATTGGGGTTTTTAGTTTACAGCCTTTATTGGGCTTTTAACTTGCAGCCCACACTTGTGGTCTTATAAATAGAACCCTTGTGATGAAGCTTTTCACTTGATGCAAATTCGGTGTTGAATCCCTGCCGTGATTTCGCTCACTCTCTCACTCAAAGCTTCCGTTCGTGAGCAGCTAGCACTGTGATCGGAAGCAACCTATTCGTGTGGAATGAGTAGAGACATTGTTCTTCATCAACGTTCGTGATCACAGCATCAGAAATCCAAATCTCCACAAGAGGTAAAAATATTCTATCACTGGCCATGATCATTCGTAAGGATCACAAAGGAAAATTGTTTTTCGCTGCAATTTTATGTTGCAATTTTCCTTCAGTGTGAGTCAACATATACTGTCTTAGTTGGCGAGCAACTCAAGCCAAAGCGCTGCAAGTTTTCTCAAGCTGTGAGTATCTTGTTTCACAGTCGGTGAACGTTTTTCTAATGTAGTATATTGCATACTCTTTTCGACCAGACTCGTCATGTTTGCCCAACACACACCCATTGAGTTCTCCAATATTGTTAAGTATATGATGAGAGGTCTTCCTTTGATTGGTGGCATCAGCATATGAGGTTTCTGTAAGTACTCCTTGACTTTGTCAAAAGCTGTCTAAAAATCGTCATTCCATTCTACTACTTGATCTTTCTTCAGTAGCTTGAAGATTGGCTCACAAGTAGCGGTTAGATGTGCAATGAATCTGGAAATGTAATTCAGTCGTCCCAAGAAACCTCTGAATTCCTTCTTAGTACGGAGAGCTGGAATTTCTTGAATAGATTTGACCTTAGCGGGATCAACTTCAATGCCTTTGCCACTGACAACAAAACACAAGAGTTTTCAGGATCTGACTCCGAAGGTGCATTTGCTCGAATTTAGTCTCAGTATGTATTTCTTCAGTCTATCAAACAGCTTTCGCAAATGATCAAGATTTTCTTCTTCAGTTTGTGATCAAGCTATCATGTCGTCGACGTATACCTCTATCTCGTGATGAATCATGTTATGGAATAAAGCCACCATAGCACGCTGATATGTGGCACCAACATTGTTCAACCCAAACGGCATGACTTTGTAACATAAAGTGCCCCACTGTGTAACGAAAGTAGTCTTTTCCATGTCTCCGAGAGCGATGTTGATCTAATTGTAACCAGAGAAACCATCCATGAAAGATAAGACTTTGTGTTGTGCAGTATTGTCAACCAGAACATCAATATATGGGAGCGGAAAACCGTCTTTCAAGCTCACTTTATTTAAGTCTCTATAATCTACACACACATGCTCACTTTTCCATCCTTCTTAGGTACGGGCACCACGTTCGCGAACCACTGTGGATAAGAAGTAATGGCAAAGAAATCGACATTGAATTGCTTCATAACTTCGGCCTTAATTTTTTCAGACATCTCAGGACGCATACAACGGACTTTCTGCTTCACAGGGAGAAAACCTTCTTTTGTCGGAAGTCGGTGTACCACAATATCAATTTCTAGACCTGGCATGTCTTCGTAGGACCAAGCAAAAATCTCGATGTAGTCTTGCAGCATTTGGATCAATCTCTCTTTGACACTATTCTCAAGACCTACTCCTATCTTGATTTTTTGTTTGTCTTCGTCGGTAACTAGATTCACAACCTCGAATGGCTCTTCGTGTGGCTGTATAGCCCTTTCTTCCTGCTGTAGTAGTCTGGAAAGTTCTCTTGGCAATTCACAATCTTACTCACCTTCGTCTTAGGCTTGGAAGATCAGATTATTGAAGTCATATTAGCAATAGCAGAGTCGTTATCGACGAAATTCGAAGTGAATGTGGATCTGCAGTGTATTACGTGGGTGTGTGTAAGAACGCATATCTTTTGAAAGGGTGATAAAGTAAAAAGAAAGACAGAGAGCACAATATTTTAATGCAAAAGTCTAATGATTTATTGAATGAAGATATGCGAATGACAAATAATGGCCCTCACAAACGAGTCGTGGTGCCCCGGGCAAGGCACTAGACTTAGAGTTTATTGTTCAAAGCGTAAAAAGCATAATAGAAAAAGCAATTCCTCCTGTCTGAAGGAGATTGGTATAATATCTTCAGTCTTCCAATTGTTGAGTCCATCGCTTGGAGTCGGGAAGATCCAATTGTTGATGTCGAAGTCACCATCATCGTCTTCTTCTATAGCATGAATTATGTTCTTGTTGATGCGGAATGGAGATTTGCCGGCACATTCGTGGAGTATCATTTTATGACCTTTGGTAGTAAAGCCTAAACCAGTATTGTTAGATTTGAATGGAAAATCGGGTAGCTGAACCCAAATGGTACATCCTCCTTCTTCAACTACAGTTCTGGCATCTTTCAGCGAGGCCATCTTGGTGGAGCTTTAGTAACCTCGGGGTGCGGAGATTCGATAGGCATGACTCATGGAATTACTTCAAAAGCAGCGGGAGTTTCGACAAATTTACCTTCCATTTTGATGTATCGGAATGACATCATTACCATGTATTCTTCCATCGTATCTTCCTCTTGATCTGGATCTCATCTTGCCATCTAGATAAGGGGACATGTCCAACAGTCGATCAGTCGTCGAGCCGGTGATGCATGGACAATGCAACAAAGTATTTTGTTGTTTTTCTTCTAGGTCATATCGGCCAATGTGGTAAGGCTTAATAGGTCTGAATAATCTCCTTCATTTCTTGTCTGGAGGTGTCTTCAGTAACTTCCTTTGGTACTTATGTTTGAGTAGGTTGAGTCACTTTCTCTTTCCCTTGAGCCTCAGGAGTTGGTTCAGCAGCAAGAATGCGAACTGGTGTAGTAGTATCCTTCAGAGGAGAGATATCCGGAGAAAACACTCTTCCAGTTCTGGTTACTTTTCTTGATCTGATGATATTGTCAATGTTAGGATTTGTAGCTTCAACTGTATTATCTTCAATGGTTAATGGTTCTTGATTGACGCTATAATAGTAAACTTCGGCTCCATAATTCTAAGGTATAGCTTTGTTAGAGGAATATGGAATTGATCTGGGCGAGGTAATAATGAGAGGTGCCACTCTGGGTGCGGGATCGTCAGAGGTGATCCTTATTGTGTTCACATCAGCATATTCTTCGAGATAATCATCTCCCCATCCGGTTGCCTTGACATCTTAAATTGCGACCTTGTAGCTATCAGGAGCGGTATACTTCACCATGAAATCATACTTTCCACTTGGCAGCCCCAAGGTATCCCAGACTTCTGGTACGACTTCGCTTATGTCTTCAATCTTCAAATTTTTAGCAACATCTTCGCACAAACTCCCAACAGAAGGAGGTTTCAGGAATGGCACTTCTCGGTTGTTCATCATGCGTTGAACACGTCTCTTCCACCAAGCAGATCCATCTAATTCAAATGCACACCAACAACAGTCATCAGGATATCCTGGAAATAAACCGGCTTGCAACAAATCTTTCTTGACAGTCATCAGGGGAATGGTCACCTCATTCACATCAAAGACATATGAGTCATTGTCAATGTCATTGGCACTTTTACCATGGCCAGGCATTGGTGCGTTGATCACATTCGGAGTTTCGACATAAGGGTTGAGTTCAATTTCCCGAGCTTCAATCATGTCTTGAATCTTGTTCTTCAGGGCCCAACAGCTGTTGGTGTCGTGCCCTGGGCTGTTGGAGTGGTATGAACACCTTGCATTCGGATTGTATTTTGGAGAGGAAGTGTTGACATGTTAAGGAGGATCCCTCAAAGTAATTAGCTCTTCTTTCAGCATGTGTTGTAGTGCTTGAGGTAATGGCATGTTGATCTTCGTAAAATATCTTCTTGGCACGTTCTACCCACGCGCATTGACTTGTTGAGGTTGCACTGGTGTGGGATTGGAGATCAGGACTGCCCCCACAAATTGATTGCGATCAATTTTGTCACGGCTTTTCTTATTATACACAACATTGGCTTCTTTCTTCCCACCAAAAGATCTCTTCGCAGCATTTGAAGATGTCTCGACTTGTATTTTTCCGCTCTTGATTCCAGCTTCAATACATTTGCCTGTCAAAATCAGCTCGGGGAATCCGGCTAAATACTTTCCAATCAGATGATTGAATAATGGGCCTGTCAGCGTTCCCATGAACATATCAACCAATTCCTATTAGACAAGGGTGGTTGAACTCTGCTTGCTAGATCTCTTCATTTTGGGCATACTCCTTGAACTTCTCGTCACGGCCCATGGACATACTCTGTAGTTGCATATAGGTTGGTGCCAATTCAGCATTGTACTGATACTGTGTGTAGAAAGCATCTGCTAAATCATTTCAGGTATGAATATGGGTACTCTCTTGCAGATAATACCATTCTAACTATGTTCCAAACAAACTCTCTTGAAAGAAATGTATCCATAACTTCCCGTCTTTAGTATGAGGATGGATCTTCTAAATATAGGACTGCAGATGTAGATTCGGGAAAGAAATGCCATTATACTTAGAAAAGGTAGGAACCTTGAATTTGCGGGGAATTACTAATCCGGGAACCAGACTCAGATCATCAAAGTTTAACCCTGACATTTTCAGATTCTCCACAACATTCAGGCAGTCTTCAAGTTGCTTGTACTTTTTGTCGTTAGGATATTGCTCGCTCATATAGTCTTCCTCTTCGTTTTCAGACTCATGATGGCTTTCTTCACTATTTTGACGCTACCTTTAGTTTCGCCGCTATTGTTTGAGAATTCAAGCTGTCTAACCACCATTACTGGACCTCTGAACCTTTTTCCCATGTTGAGGATGCCAATGGTCTTCTTCTTTTTGGTGATGAGCTTCTTCAGATATTTCTGCCCTTGAGCTAAGCTGGTGAACATTTCATGGAACTGAGCGTTCTGAGCCTGAAGATCTTTGACAGTCTGTTCGAGAGCCATTTCTGCTGAAATAAACATCTTAATATGGGGCATATATTCTATTGAGTCTGTTGAGTATAAGAATACCAGTTTGAAGATTGATTTAAAACAGATTGTGTGCAAGTTTTGATTGCCCAGAAGTTTTTGTTGAGCTATTGCGTATCACTTCTAGTTGTTTCGAAGGGGTGGATTGCTTAAATTATATGTCTGAGTAGGAAACAGATCATGTTAAGAAGCACGATTGTGTGTTAGCCTGCATTCTAGATGCAAGACAATTACCTTGACGATGTGTGGTCTTCAAAAATTTGTGAGTTTCTCATCTCTCTGAGAACACGAGATGAGGAATTGAATTATAAAAACCCCGCGAAGCAGGGGCAGTATTTCAATGAGGGTACTCAGTTGGGCACAAATGTAGAAGTGTTTGGTCACCCTGAAGGGTAGAGAAGCATGTTAATACTCTGTGGAGTAATATTTCTGTCAAACCGAGGAAGTTATGTCGAGGTTCGAACATCTATCAAGTGATGATTAAACCGGGGCATTTGAGTCAGGATTACATCCCTCAAAGTTAGTTAAACTGGGGCAGTTGTGCTAGGGTTGACTAATATTTTCAAGAATCGGTTAATCAGAGGAGGATCTCTTTAGAATCTGAAGATGCAAGGGAAAGTTGTCTCTCTGCGATTCTCTTAGTGCTTGGAGATGTCGTTGTAATTTGCATTATTGCAGTTTAGTTGATTTTCTTTCAAAGTAGAAAGTGTTTAAATTGAGGAACAAAGGTTATTAAAGTGCGAAACCGACCTGACATACCTCTTCACATGTGAAGATTTCATATGGATGTGAGGTTCATCCCAATGAGGCTAATTCTAAGCGAAATTCATCTCCAAAAGGGCCTGATGGGTTGATTTGTTACCAATGATTTGTGCCTCGATAGATTGATGTGATCATATTCTCCAGTGTAAGTCACACCTGTACAACTTGAGTTTGTTGTATTCCCCAGTGCAAGTCTCAATTTTGGGCGATGTTATCCCCAGTGAGATCAATTCCAAAGAAGAAGTCATCGCAAAAAAGGCTTTTAGTTTGATATATCGTAGTGAATTGTGCTTTGATAGATGAACTGTTATCATTTTCTCCAGTGGATTGCGCCTTGGTACATTAAAGTTCCCAGTTTAAGTCACACTCTTACGTTTGAGGTTTATCTTGAGCATCATCAAGAGATATGCTATCGAAGAAGACATTTTGAGACAAGAGTATTTGTTACCCCAATGGAGTTATCTATCCAAATTAGATTTCTCATTCCCCGATGAGGATTAATCATTTGGCTGTTTTGGTAATTCCACACTGTTGCGCATTCCTCAGTTGAAGTTTCCCCAGTGTGGTCTTACTATTGAGATATGCATTCTCGGGGGGGAAATTGTTAAGTTCTCCCTAGTGGATTATTTGTTTAAAGAGCCATTTCCTCGTGAAGGGATTGATTCTCTGATGAAGTCTAATCTTTGTTTGATTTATTCGAGATGTTTATGATTGCTTGTAGATGTTCTGAACTTCACCGGTGTGATTGGTTATCTGACAAAGTTTTCTTGAATTCCGTGAAGATTTTCCAAATTCCTATTGAAGGTAGGAGAATTCTCGGGGAAGTTTTCCGTATCCTCGATGAAGAGTGAAGACTTTCTCCCGAAGTCAAGATTTGGTTGAGATCTCGACTTGACTTTTCCCCAGTGAATTCTTCCTAGTTTTGGAATTGCAATTTATTTTGCAAGTGTTCTCCAAAATCCACTCCCGTGGTATCTCTTTCCTAGATGTTCTGACTTCTCAACAAGCGATCATCGCTATTATTACTTCTCATGTAGTTGTTTAGGCATGCATTCATTATAGTGCATCTACCTAAATCGTAGCATTCCATTGATCGAGCACTATGCCATAAAAATTCAAATATGCATTTAAGTGTTTGCCAATTGTGTTATTAACCAACAATAAACAAGTTGTGAGATCCTAAAGAAATGAGAAATCTTTGTGGTTTATCCTCAAGATTTTCTCAGATTTTGTTTCTCTATTTTCTACCTCTAAATGTTGCGTGGGAGGCTGAAACAGCCGGCTAAACATCATTCGATAGGAATATCAATGAAGTTTCCATCGAGCGTTTTATCCACGAGGAAAGGAAAACATCGAGTAAACCGGGGAGAAATCGGGTCTTCGACCGAGAGATTGGGGTAAGGAGTCTATTACGCGAAGAAATTAGCACCCATGCCCGTAGTACTCTAAGGTATCCACTTATTTTCTATCTAATGGGTGTGTTATATCTATCTATCACTTAATCATTAAAATGCATGAGAAAGAAATAGAAATAAAGAAAACATGGGGAAAAGAAGGAAGTATTTTTGAAGTTTGCTCGATTGAGCCCCGTGACAAGATGCCTACGTATTCTCTCGTGCAATGGGAAAGCCAGAGCGTCGTAGTTCGGCTAACTTGTTTTGGTGGGTTTTGTGTTTTTATATTTACGAAAGAGTTTTAAACACAAAAAGAAAGCAAGCGAAAAAGTTTTGAATAGGTTGGTTGCTTTTACCTTTGAGAAAGGAGTTTTGAACCATTATTAAGTGTTTTAGTTTTCAAAAGAAAAAGAAAGCAAGTTTTAGTTTTATCATATGCAAGGATGCAAAAAGAAAGATGCAAAACAAGAGGAGACTAACTAGTTTTATCCCTAATGTTGTCATGCAAGATTGGACCTGAGGTTGAGGATGTAAGGGGATCTCTACCTATGTTGACATGCAAAGGATGTAAATCCTAATGTCTAGGCTCAAGATCTATCTAAGGCGGTCCTAATGGAAGCTATCCTAATATCCGTCTTGGTTGTAGAACCAATGTATGCAAAGCGGTGAATCAATCAAGTGCTTTGGCAGAAGCACACAAGCAATGCAATGCACAAATAAATGTCACACATGCGCAGGAGAAGGAGGAAGTCCCATCGCCTACAACAACACCGATGTACCGGAAGCAACCAGGAGCTGACACATCTGATTCCCGTGAAGGGTATCACAACATGACATGAATCGTCAAGTGTGAAGAGAAATGAGTGCAGGTATCAATAGTAAATGCGAACCCCAGGAAGGCGTATAGAGTTAGAATAGGGTACTCTTGCCACTTTTATTATTGACTCAATAAGGAAGTAACGCGATTCGTGTGTGCTGAGATGACACGAACTAGAATTGTGCGGGGGTTGATTGCAAACACTTTCCGTGTGTCCATCATATCATCATATATATCAATAAGTATCAAAGCGAGTCTTTGCTTGGTGGTGCAGTTTAGTGCTTTTCCTAACCACTCTTGACCTATGCAAGCACAATAGTAACACAACGACCTGAAGTGCCTCCTTATGCACGCAAGAGGACCTTAAACAAACCAAGCACAAGTAGCAAACAGAATTTCCCTAAACGGGTCTTTAAATAAACCAGAGGGGTTCCCGAACATGCTCCAATTACGGAATCCCCATCATACATCTCTAGTCCTACTTCTTATAGCAAAAGAAAGTGGTAAAGCCCTACTTCCCATGCTCTCTAGAAAAGCGGTAAAGAATGCGGTAAAAAAGTATAACTAATACCACATGGATAACAATTAGTAATTAACTACAAGTTAAGAAATACTCCAGAAAACTTCAAGTACTCTTGCGAGCAATACAAAACCGGTGAGAAATGGCGGGCATCAAGCATGGCGAATGTGCGTTTGTACACATCCAAGACAAGTAAACCTGCAAAAGGCTACAAACCAAACAATATAGACAATGAAGTGCGTGTTCGTGCGCAAAAGGTATTTGAATGTGCATTTGTACACATTTGAAACAAAAGACACCTGCAAGAAACCATAACCAGACAATAGGATGCGCGTTTATAAGCAAATAAACAATAGAATGTGTGGTCTTGCACATTCGAATCAAATGAACCTGCAAGAGAAGTGAAAACCAAACAAGCAGACAAAGGAAGCGCGTTGTACGCGTAATCAATGATTAGAATATGCATTCTTACACATTTGAATCAACATACACATGCAAGAAACGTAAAATCCAAACAAGCAGACAATAGGACGCGCGTTCGTATGCAAACAAGTAATAGAATGTGGGTTCGTTCACATTCGAATCAAAACAACCTGCAAGAGAAAACCCACAACAACCAGACAATAGAATGTATACGCATGTGCACAAGCAATGGAATGCACGTTCGTACGCATTCAAACAATCGGAAAACCTACAAGAGAGGTGTCAATCCATAACAATAAGAAAATAAAATGTACACATATGTGCAAAAGCAATGCGATGCGTGTTCGTACGCATTCAAACAATTGGATAACCTATAGGAGAGGTTTTAATCCATAACAATCAGACAATAGAATGTACACGCATGTGCACAAGCAATGGAATGCATATTCCTACGCATTGAACAATCGGATAACACGCAAAGAGGTGCGATCCACAATAATCGAGACAATAGAATGTACGCATGTGAACAAGCAATGGAATACGCATTTGTACGCATTCAAACAGTTGGATAACATGCAAGAGAGGTGTAAATCCAAGCAATATACAAATGGTATACGCGTTCGTACGCATACAAGCATTAGAATGTGCATTCGTACCCATTCAAGATTGGATAACCTACAAGAAAGGTGTCAATCCAAGAAAACAGACAATAGAATGCACATGTATATGTGCAAAGCGAATAAGGATGTCACAAATCTAAATCACAAGCAAAAGAGGCTTAACGTACCTTGCGCACGAAATAAAGTGTCAGAATTAATAAAGCAAGTGCAAGAAATAAAGCACCTAATGTAAAACTGATTGAAGATACACAAATAAACTAGTATAAGCATGTAAGAAGTGAAATAAAATCACAAAAATCGGATTGGGAATGCGGTTTTCCGAAATCGGAGCGAAAAAGTCAACTTCTTGAAATCGATTAAGAATCGCATGGTTGCTTGCAAAAACTTCAACAGATTCAAAAACGTGAGCGGTTTTAATTAATATCGAGTGGAAGTGGCATTTTTTGGGCCTTAAGCGGCGGGAGGCAACTCCGTTTACGCATGTTGCACTTGAAATTTGGTTCTGAAACCTCCAAAGACGATTTCGAAACATGCCAAAACGTAAGAGACATGTACCGTTAGTTTGGTCTTTTGCAGAAAAGTGAGTTCCGATGCACAAAAACGTCGAACAACGCTTATGGAACAATGAAATTCATGTGTTGAATTAAATTTCGGTTCACTTTTGTTTTGATTTTGAAATGTGAAATGAATTGGAATTTAATTCACCTACATGTAATCAACAACACAAAACAAAATAAATTACAAGCAATGTGTGTCGGTGAAGCCGACTTTGAGATTTTGTATCGCAAATGTGAGGATAGCAAAGTGCCACCGACTTTTCTTTTATCAATTAAGGGAAGGTGAAAAGAACAAGAAAAGACCTTCGTTAGATTACGAGTAAGGGAGAAGGTTAAGAAAGGAAGGTATTAGCACCCTTTCCATCCGTAGTTATCTCAGACTCTTAGTTACTCTTAGATCATTTTAAAAAGTGCTTTACATGTGTTTGACAAAAATGTTTTGAAAGAGGCATTTCGCTTTGACTTTGTAATGATTCATGTAGGAATGTATACAAAGTGTTCGGAAATGTTTTGTTTTGAAAAGAATTTGAACTTTGACAAAAGTGTGAGGTGTGAAAAGTATTTTGATCGAGCAAGCAACTAAAAGTCTTATTACCTACTCAGAATTGGTCGTTTTCGTGTTGTTTTACGTTCCTTTAGAATAGTGTTATCCATACCATTAGTTGGTAGGTAACCCTATTCGTTGGATGTAAGCGGGACATTCGAAGGGACATCGTATGGTCATAGAAAGCAACTTGTAGGAAGTATCCTAGCACATTCGAAGGGACTATCATCATTTTTCATAGGCAACAATGGAGGGTCAAGATCATGTTTTCGTAGGCGACATCGTGGGTCTATGATCTTTGTATCGAAGGGATTATGATGATTTGTTTTGAAGGCAACGGTGCTAGAATACCTCTACGTTCGAGGGACTTGACCATTTGAATTCGTAAAGGCAACGAGAGAGAATTACCCTAAGGGGTGCATGTGTGAAAAGAGTGTGTTGATTTCAGGTATTTTATCTTTGAATTATGAGTGATCTATGTCCAATTTTATTTTTCCATACACGCCTAATTACTAGCAGTTGATAGGGTGCAGAAAGTAAATTGCGGAAATGTAAAGTGCGGAAAGATAAAGTCCTACGCTATTACATGGCTTTGGGGCAGATATATAATATGAGTGCGGAAAATAAAAGTCCTAATTAAACTATTACATCCCATAGGCAATTACATAATTGAAAAAGAAAAGCAAGAAAAATCGTCCGAAACGGTATAACCTGCAACAGATTCAAAATCGGGAAACGGAAGAAAATTGCATAAGAGGAAAATGTTAGTAAAAATAAACATTTTTGAATGAGGAAAAAGTTTTTGTGTTAGTAATGACATAAATATGATAAGATAAATTTTTGGGAATTTTTGGAATTGATTTGATAATTTAAAAACAATTAAAATTCATTTAAATGATTAAATAGAGATTAAATTAAATATGCATGCAAAAATAATAATTTTTATGCTAAAAATTAAATAAACATTTTTCTGATGATTATGCAAAAAATAAATATTTTTGGTGTTTTTTAGATGCATGAGAAAATTATTTGAAGATAAATTAAATTAGATGAAAAATATTAAAGAAAAATATATAAAAAATATGAAAAATAAGTTAGTTTTGTAAAGAGGCAAAAATATATTGTCCTGGCCAGGTTCGAACCTGTGACCTTTGAGGGAATCTGCTCATTCACACGCCTTAACCATTGAGCCAACGTGTACTTGGTGTTTGGAATTTGCAAAGGTGTGTATATAAGTGTTCCTTTCAAAGGTGTGCATATGGAATTCAATGCAAAATTAATTCCTTTCAAATATAATCAAATTTTGAGAAAATTTGATTTTCTCTTCCATATGCAAGCTAGCACGAATTTGGCAAGTTGTGTGGGCAATCTTGGACCTCAAGTTTGATAAAAATCCAATCCATTTGAAAATATATCTTGTTTTCATATTTTATATAATTTAAATTTGAATTAAATGGTTTTAAATTCAAAATTAAATCAATAAAATAGAATGTGGTCATGGCAAGGCATCAATAGGTCACAAATAATATTATGATCAAGTTTGGATCATAAAATTATAGGCCCATTTGGAAAACATTGGATTTTGACAAATATCTCCTTTTGTGCAATTGTTCAAAAATGCCCAACTTCTGTAAGGTGTATTTTGCTCAATTTTCCACATTTTTGAGTGTTCTTGGACTTTTTGGAAAGCTCTAAGTGTCCTCTAACCAACATCTTTGGTTTCATCTCAATTGGAGTTTCTATGCTCAATAAATCTTCAAAATAAAAAGTTGACTTTTTGTTGACTTTGAAAAGGACCTGTAATGTTTTGATCCATACCTTCCAAATGAAGCATTTTGTGAACATTCTTGTGAGACATGAAGTTGTAGAGAATTTAATTTCCTTCAAAATGAGAGGTGTTGGAAAAATTTCTGAGAAAGTATGAAGAAGTTATGCTCAGTCAAAGTTCAGTTGACTTTTCACTGAAAAACCCTAATTTGGAAAGTTTGACTTTTGAGCAAATCTGTAGTTTTCTTGATGAATCATGATCAACCCTTGATCAAATGATGAATGTAACTTCAAAATGAGGATGTTGACCAAAAATCATGAAGTTTGACTGTATGTTGACCACAGTTGATGTTTTGTCCAATACAATTGATTTTTAACCATCTGAGCAATAGTCTGAGGAAACTTGACTTGTGAGGCTTGAAATTTGTCATGGAGAATATTTGAAGCATATGAGGATTGTATAGGAGAGGGTTTGTCTGATCAACCCTTGAGGAATCCTTGAGTATAGATGTATGAAATGCCTTGAGAAGTAGGAGGGCAAATTTTGGGGTATGACAGCTGCCCCTGTTCAATCTTCTTGTACTGGAAGGGTTAGATTGGCGTGCGTGCCTTTCGTGACCTGGAGTTAGAAGATGATTGAACACTCGAGTACACCTGAAAATTTGCACTCGCTGCTGGCTGATGATGCGTGAATGGGCTTACAGATGCCATTTGGAGAAGGTGGAGACTTCGCTGGGGAATGAGTCGTACGCTAGACTCAAGATCGTTTTCAGGATAGGAGAATCGTCGGAGATGGGCTTGAGATGCCATCTGTAACGATCAATGCTAGGGAGTGAGCCGTACGCTAGGCCCTGTAGATGAAAGGGGGCACGGAGATGGGCTTAAGATGCCATCCGGAGAGGGTCGTACGTTAGACTTCGTGTTCATCTTTGAATGAATTTATTGGTTTGTATTGGTTTTTTAACCAAATATGCAGCATTCTGAATGTGGAGAGATATCGACAAATAGTCGGAGATGGCCTTAAGATGCCATCCAAGGCAACTGAGTCGTACGCCAGACTCTGTAGTTGCTGTTGATAATAAGAGAGAGTCAGAATAAATCTTCATCTTGATTACTCTGAGGGGATAATAGGTGGCAGAATGTGGATAGCTTCCCTGTCGTGTTTCAGGTGTTGATCCAATGCCTGTTGTCGAAGGACAACTTGGGTGGTCGTTCAGATAGTTTTCCCGTCTGGCTTCGGGTATTAATACTGGACCTGTTGTCGGAGGACAACTAGGGCGGTTGTTCAGATAGTTTTCCCGTCTGGCTTCGGGTATTAATCCTGGACCTACTTGTTTCAGAAGTAATTTTCACCTGCTTTGGGAAAAACAAAAGAAACTTTGATAGAATATTGTTAGTCTTATGCAGATTATGATGCATGACAATGTGTATGAATGACATATGCACAAATTATGACTTTTATGAGTAATGTATTAATGATAGACGTTGTGGTATTTCAAAACATATCCATCTTGAAGAATATGTGGATGCTCTGCTTGGGGATTCCTGGCTTCTGTTTGGGGATGAAGCGGATTGGAAACCCTGCTCTTAAAAGAGAAGAAAGATATCCCTGATTCCTCCGATGCATTATCTGACCAAGTTTCGAGCCTAGACACTGTTGAAGATGGTAGAGACCGAGAAACGCGCTGCCGAGGATCTTGTGTATAGACCCTCTTGGGGAAAATTAGGAGGCGCTCTTCTGGGGATCCTGTGCGTGGACCCTACTGAGGAGTAATCAATTGTCGCTGGGAGAAAGGGCTGGGAGGATCTGGAGCCCGTTGAAATCTCTAGCTTGGGAATAAAAAGGTGTAGGTTTCCTCCGATGCACTATCTGACCATGTTTCAAGTCTGGACACTCCTGCTGCCGTGGAAAAGGGTAATTGTTCGGAGATATTCTGCTGGGAATAAATACCTCGGCTGGGGATGAAATGTTACTGTTCGGAGACTGGTGTAACATGGTTTAGTTGAGTGGAATCACTGCTCGAGGACTAACGTGATGAAGCTTGGAATGTCTGGACTAGTGGAGGAATATGTGTACTCCGTTGGGGGATTTCTGCGACGAGTGACATCTCTGTGGGGATTATGCTCTGCAGGGGAACGTATTGGTGAATTTCGTCGTCATCTCAATTCCTAGAGCCTGTAGTAATTACTTTCATATGTTCACTTTTCGCATGTTTGTGAATAGATTTTTATCGTCAAATGCATATAATCATTCAAAGCAAACATTGGACTTTATGCAAACAACAACAGTGAAAATTGTAAAGAAAGAACTTGTATTAATTTGAAATGTGGCGTATGGCCAAGTAGTTTGTACACAAGAAAGGTAAAAAGCTATGCGGAAACAATCTCGTTAAGTTCCAACTATGCTAGTATTCATATATTTCAACTATCTCATCTCCTTTAATCGTTAAGTGAGTGGGTGATTTTCGCCATTTGAATCTTGAGCGATAGTAGTGCAGGAGTAGGTGATCTGAATGAGACATAGTCATCGCTTAAATCCTAACTTTTGCCTAGACCGCCCTTTCGGGTTTTCGTCTGGGATACCCTTTTTGCCCAACCGCCTTTCGGGTTTCGACTTGGGTGTACATGTTTTGTATATATATCCTTAACTTTTCTGAACCTTTTGGTTCTCGGGATGCCCTTATTTTTGCCTAGGCGATCGACCTAGCGGGTCTCTTTTATCGTAGTATTTTTGACTATATCTGCGTTCACGGGGTGTGGAAAGTCTTCGCCATCCATGGTGCTAAGTATCATAGCTCATTGGAAAATCTTGTCGAGGCTCCATCAAAACCATGGTCCATCGAGATCCTTATTGAGTCCTTAAATGCGGTCTTGGTTCTTGTGATCTGTAACTAACAAAACATCTTAAATGCGAAATTGACTGCATAGGCGATAGTCATCTACGACGATGAGCCAATGATCGCTCTACACTTCCTTTGATCGCTTTACGAGAAGTGTCTTGGATGTCGTATTCGGTCAAGATCATTTGCCATCTTGCTATTCTTCAGGAGAGTGGTTTCTCAAATATGTATTTTATCGGATCCATCTTGGAAATCAACAAGGTAGTGTGAGTCAACATATATTGTCTTAGTCGTGACAGCCCAGCCAAAGTGTTGCAAGTTTTCTCATTTGTGAGTATCTTGTTTCACGGTCGGTAAACTTTTGCTAAGGTAGTATATTGCGCTCTTTCGACCGGACTCGTCATGTTGCCCAACACACACCCATTGAGTTCTCTAACAACATCAGTACATGATAATAGGTCTTCCTTGGCGACATCGGGATAGGAGGATTCTGTAGGTACTCCTTAATTTTGTCAAAAGCGATCTGGCAATCTTCGTTCCATTTCACTACTTGATCTTTCTTCAACAGCTTGAAGATTGGCTCACAAGTAGCAGTTAGATGTGTAATGAATCTGGCAATGTAATTCAATTGGCCCCAAGAAACCTCTGACTTCGTTCTCGGTGCGGGGAGCTGGCATTTCTTGAATAGCTTTAACTTTGGCGATACCTTCGGGTTTTCGGATCGACTCAAAGGTGCACTTGTTGGGAAATTGACTGTCATGATTGAGATGCTCTTCTTCAGTCTGTGATCGGGCTATCATGTCGTCGACGTAGACCTCTATCTCGTGATGAATCATGTCGTGAAATAATGTCACCATGGCACGCTGATAAGTGGCGCCCGCGTTCTTCGATCGAATGGCATAACCTTGTAAGAGTGCCCCTTTGTGTAACAAAGTTGTCTTCTCCATGTCTTTAGGAGCCATTTTGATCGATTGTAGTAGGAGAAACCATCCATGAAGGAGAAAACCTTATCTTTGGCGGTGTTGTCAACGAGAACATCAATATGAGGAAGTGGAAATCATCTTTCGGACTCGCTTTGTTCGGATCTACGTAATCCACACATTAGTACCTTGCCATCCTTCTTGATACGGGTACCACGTTTGCAACCATTGTGGATAAATGTGACTAAGAAACTGCGTTGAGCCTTCATAACTTGACTTTGATTTTCTCGACATCTCGGGGCGCATGTAGCGGACCTTACATTTACTGGAGAAAACCTTCTTTTGTCGACAAGCGGTGCACCTGATATCAATGTCTAGACTTGGCATGTCTTCGTATGACCAAGCAAATACCTCAATATAGTCTCGTAGCATGAATCAACCTTTCTTTGACATTGTTCTCAAGACCCATTCTATCTTGATCTCTTTTACATCTTCATCGATACCCAATTCACAACCTCGACTTGCTCTTCGTGTGGTTGTTTCGATCTTCTTCTGTGTGATCGACAAGTTCTCTGGCACTTCACAATCTTCCTCACTTTCGTCTTGACTTGGTAGATCGGATTATCAAGTCATATTTAGCAATAGCATTTGTTATCAGCGAGATTCGGAGTGATTACGCGATGTATCACGTGGGTGTGTGCAAGAAACATAGCTTTTTGAAGGGTGACAAAGTGAAAAAAACAACAATTGAATTCAAAAGTCCAACAATTTTATTGAATGAAAATATGCAAATGAGATAATAACCCTCATGAGCGAGCCATGATGCCGGGCAGGCACTAGGCTTTAGAGTTTATTGCTCAAAACATAGAAAAATACGAAAGAGAAACAAAAACAAGAGCAATTACTCCATCTAAAGGAGATTGGTATGCGTCTTGATCTTCCAATTCTTGAGTCCAGTCGGGAGTTGGGAAGATCCAATTCTTGATCGAAGTCGTTGTCGTCGTCTTCTAGCATGGATTCCACTGGTGATGCGGAAAGGAAGTTGGTCGGCACGTTCGCGTATCATCTTCTATCCTCGATGGTGAAGCCTAACATCTTGTCGGTTGAAAGGAAGATCGGGGCGACCCCGAATAGTACTATTTCCTTCTTCAACGGCTTGAGCATCTTTCGTGAGGCCATCCTAAGTGAACTTTAGCAACCGGGTGTGGGAGAGTCAGAGACCGACTACGGGTATTGTTTCAAAAGCTTGATAGGGGTCTCGAAGAATTCATCCTCCACCTCGAGTATCGGAATGTAGATGGTGACCATATATTCTTCTTAGCCACATCTTGTAACAACCTTCCATTTCTTTGGGTACTTGACACGATGTAAGGTAGAGGTAGTCGCCCCATGTATCGAGGCGTCCAAGTAGGCAAGAGTGGTATGCGGATGTCCATGACAAAGAAAGTGGAATCAAAAGTGCGGGAACCGACTTTAACATGCGAAACGAGCTCTCCAGTCTTGCGCTTAGAACCATCAAAAGCTCTCACAATTATATCACTGGGTTTCAGAACCAGTCCTTCAACATCAAGTCGATCAAAAGCAGTGTTCGGTAGGATATTCATAGCAGAACCGGTATCTACCAAAACATGAGACAATGTAACACCCTTGCATTCAACGGAGATGTGCAAGGCTTTGTTTTGTTTCTTTCCGGCAGGAGTCAAATCAACATCAGAGAAGCCTAGGCCGTTGTTGGCAGCGGACTAGCAATACAAACCTCAAATTGATCGGTAGTAGTGTCTTGCGGTACAGGCATTCTTCAAAAACTTCACGAGGCTTTAGCATGAGCCTCGAGCACAAGAGCGAGCAAGCATGGAGATCTTGGGCAGTGCATCCCACTTTTCCACAACATTGTAGTCACTCTTCTTGATAATCTTGAATTTACTCCATTTCTCGTTTGGAGGTATCTTGACAACTTCCTTTAGTATACACAGGAAGCGGGGATGAGATTCTTGGTTCTTTCCCTCTAGTCTCGGGAGCTGGTTGAATAAATTTGGAATGCGAGCTAGAGTCATGATGTCTTTGGAGGAGAGATATTTGGAGAATACTCTTGGGTTACGGTCGCTTGATCCGGTGATGTTGTCAATGTCAAGAATGGTAGCTTTAGCGTAAGATCTTCAATGGTCGGAGGGTCTTGCTTGGCGCCATGATAGTGACATCGGATCCATAATTCCAAGGAATAGCTTTGTCGGAGGAATATGATTGAAGAATGGGCCTGTCAGTGTTCCCATAAACATATCAACCAACTCCCTATGGGACAAGGGTGGTTGAACTACGCTGCTAGATCTCTCCATTTACGAGCATACTCTTTGAACTTCTCATCCGACCCATAGACATGCTACGTGGTTGCATGCGAGTGGGTGTCAATTCGACATTGTACTCATCTTGCTGTGAAAGCATACGCTAAGTCACTCCAATGCGGATCGGTCATTCTCTGGTGATAGTACCATTCAATTGAGTTCGACAAACTCTCTTGAAAATAATGCATCCTGACTTTACATCATCGGTGTGGGGTTGATCTTCTGAACATAGGACTTCAAATGTATCTTTGGACAGGAAATGCCATCATATTTGGAAAAAGTTGAAACTTTGAACTTGGGAGGAATCACCACACCAGGGACAAGACTCAGATCATCAAAATTCAGCCCTGACATTTTCAGGTTTTCCACAGTATTCAGACGGTCTTCAAGTTGTTTGTACTTGTCATCTTCATCAGAGTACTGGTCATTCTCATATTGATCTTCTCTGTCCTTCTCAGGCTCACGCTGGTCTTCTTCATTACCCTTGACACTCCCCTCGGTCTTGACACTCTCTGAAAGCTCTATCTGGCTGACCACTTTAGGACCACCTTTGTAACGTCTGCCCATGTTGAGAACACCAACGACCCTCTTCTTCCTGTTGATGAGCTTCTTCGGATCTTCTTGGCCTTGGACCAAGCTAGTGAACATCTCACGGCCCAGGCATTACGAGCACGGAGATCTTTGTGATCTGTTCAAGAGCCATTTCTGCTAAAATAAATAGCGAGAGAATGAGAAAACCAATCTTCAATGTACCTGTTATGAGATGTTATGCCATGATATGCGATGTTTATGCAAATGCAATGCAATGTTTTCAAGGACCTTAAGGAATTAAATTTGTTAAACAAGCACGAACAAACATTTATTAGTTCTCCTTTTATTCTTTTTCTTTTTAAGTACAAAATATAGTTCAGAACAATAAGAACAAAAAATCCTAAAGCTCTAAGTCTCCCATGGGCGCTTCTTCTTGGTGCCGAGGTAGGCGTTGATGTTCCGCTCCTCGTGAAGTAGCTTTGTCAGCTCTAGTACCTTACTTCATGCTTGAGCTTGAATGTATCCCTTTCTTCTTTTAGTTGAATCCAGGATCTCTTCAAGTCTTGAGATCGGTAGGCATGTCAAGATGGAGAAAGTGTAAATTACTTCACCTATAACAAGGTTCCATAATTCTTGGTAAACAGGCGTGAATGGCATCATGAGGTTCTGAGCTCGAGCTCGCACCCATTTGAGGTAAGATTCCCAAGGAATGGAGTTTTGGTGCCCCAAAGTCTTGGTATCAGTCTTCTTTACCATGCCCCAAGCGTGTATGAACCTTCGACGGTAATTCTAGAGATCGTGATTGTAGTCGAACACAATATCTTGGAGAAGCATATCATGTGGACCATGTCTTGAGCAAAACCAAATGACGTAGAGCTAGAGAAGGGTTGTAAGTAATACCTCCCTTATACCAAGGTGGTACATTAGAAATTCTCCACAACGCTCAATGAATGTGAAGTCCTTTTGAGAGAAAAGACACCAGCGGATATCTGAATGAGAGTGACATTAGCCTTTGAGACCACTTCACCTTTGTTCATTCTTCAAAAGATGGAGGAAGGTGCGAAATAAACCACACAGAAAGTAGCGGTACAACACATGAGAGTTCCTTGTCTCTTAGTAATGCAGTGTGGGGAGAATGTAGGATGTCTCCAAGTAAAGTAGCCTTTGGATTACGGGTGAAACAACTTGATGGCGTTGACATCTATAAATTGATCGAGTTAGGAATAGAACCAAACCATAGATTAGCAAGGCCACAATGTCTTGAATGCATGGAAACTCATAATTTTGAGGAATTCTCGGGCTTTCTTAATTAGGAACTTAGCGAGTAAACCCTTAACTCCATACGGTTTCCCAATTGGCTTCAATATCGGCTTTTAGGTGTAATCTTGATCGATGTCTTTTCTAAAGGTGAATGGCATTTGGTCAAGAATAGGTACCCCAAGACTTAGAACTCTTCAAGGTAGGAACCAAGGTACTGGGAATGTAAAGCAATGGTGTTTGGATCGAAGAAGCGGAATAGGGCGTGCATCATATCTTCTTCAAAACCGGAGTAACCAAGTCAAGTAGATAACCATGTCTTTTGATGAGCTGAGCATGGTGGAATTTAAAACCAATTCTTTGGTTTGAGAAGGTATACATGAGTTGATTTGGATAGTCTTTCTAGAAGCCATAATCCTACAAAGCAGGCAAAGATAAATCCTAGGTCCTTGAAATAGTTAGATATGATATGCAATGCGATGATGTCATGATGTCATGTTTAGCACACATAAACAATTCACACATGAGCCTAGGTTTAAGGCTTGCAGAGGTATAGGTGATTACCCACCAAAGTTTGAGTTGGTTCATCTATCCTATAATAGTAGGGTTCTAGGAATCTCATATCATTGATCTTTCTAAGTAGGCGTTTATTTCAATCGACTACCAAGTCGTCGACGAAAATATCCCAAAGTCGATCTTAATGGCGTAGCATCGGTATCGACCAACCTTAGTGCGCCAAGTCGGCCATCTCACTACCTTCTATTGGCCAAGATGGGTCAATTAAGGTTCTAAAAGTTTAGTTAGTCTTGATGACACCAGAAACCAAATACTATCCTCAACTTGGAAATGAAGAGTATCGGGACATCCAAAGTGTCACACTAACGTAGCCATCATGTTGACCGTTTCGATATCGTCTAGCAGTCATGACGATTTATTGCTACTTACCTAAAAAAACCGGATCGGGTGTAGGATCCCCACAAATATAATACCAAGCAACCCTTAAATATAAAGCAATCAAGTTAAACAAAAAGCGATAAAGATGATCTAAAAATCCTAAGGCATGCTCTCTTTAAGGTGTATCCCGTAGTCGCCCGATTACATGTCTGGTGAAATGACTTTGAGATTTTTGTATACATAAATGTGCGGATAGCAAAAGTCGCCTTGAATTTTCTTTTATCCAATTAAAGGTAGGTGAAAACGGGAAAAGACCTTCGTTAGATTAAGTAAGGAGAGGTTATGAAAAGGAAGGTATTAGCACCCTTTCCATCCGTAGTTATCTGAACTCTTAGTTAACTCTTAGATCATTTAAAAAGTGCTTTACTGTGTTTGACAAAATGTTTTGAAAGGGCATTTCGCTTTGACTTTGTAATGATTCGTGTAGAAATGTATACAAAGTGTTCGGAAATGTTTTGTTTTGAAAAGAATTTGAACTTTGACAAAAGTGTGAGGTGTGAAAAGTATTTTGATCGAGCAAGCAACTAAAAGTCTTATTACCTACTCAGAATTGGTCGTTTTCGTGTTGTTTTATGTTCCTTTAGAATAGTGTTATCCATACCATTAGTTGGTAGGT
This sequence comes from Vicia sativa, assembly GCA_021764765.1. NCBI lineage: Eukaryota > Viridiplantae > Streptophyta > Magnoliopsida > Fabales > Fabaceae > Vicia > Vicia sativa. The sequence continues at coordinate 91,535,979 of CM038793.1, read as the reverse complement.
AACCCTATTCATTGGATGTAAGCGGGACATTCGAAGGGACATCGTATGGTCATAGAAAGCAACTTGTAGGAAGTATCCTAGCACATTCGAAGGGACTATCATCATTTTTCGTAGGCAACAATCGAGGGTCAAGATCATGTTTTCGTAGGTGACATCGTGGGTCTATGATCTTTGTATCGAAGGGACTATGATGATTTGTTTTGAAGGCAACGATGCTAGAATACCTCTACGTTCGTGGGGCTTGACCATTTGAATTCGTAAAGGCAACGAGAGAGAATTACCCTAAGGGGTGCATGTGTGAAAAGAGTGTGTTGATTTCAGGTATTTTATCTTGGAATTATGAGTGATCTATGTCCAATTTTATTTTGTCATACACGCTTAATTACAAGCAGTTTATAGGGTGCAGAAAGTAAATTGCGGAAATGTAAAGTGCGGAAAGATAAAGTCCTACGCTATTACATGGCTTTGGGGCAGATATATAATATGAGTGCGGAAAATAAAAGTCCTAATTAAACTATTACATCCCATAGGCAATTACATAATTGAAAAAGAAAAGCAAGAAAAATCGTCCGAAACGGTATAACCTGCAACAGATTCAAAATCGGGAAACAGAAGAAAATTGCATAAGAGGAAAATGTTAGTAAAAATAAACATTTTTGAATGAGAAAAAAAAATTTGTGTTAGTCATGACATAAATATAATAAGATAAAGTTTTGGGAATTTTTGGAATTGATTTGATAATTTAAAAACAATTAAAAGTCATTTAAATGATTAAATAGAGATTAAATTAAATATGCATGCAAAAATAATAATTTTTATGCTAAAAATTAAATAAACATTTTTCTGATGATTATGCAAAAAATAAATATTTTTGGTGTTTTTTAGATGCATGAGAAAATTATTTGAAGATAAATTAAATTAGATGAAAAATATTAAAGAAAAATATATAATAAATATGAAAAATAAGTTAGTTTTGTAAAGAGGCAAAAATATATGGTCCTAGCAGTTCGAACACATGACCTTTGAGAATCACCTTCGTTCCTATAACTTGAGCCAACGTGTACTTGGTGTTTGGAATTTGCAAAGGTGTGCATATAAGTGTACGCGTGTCATAGATTTTTGAATCCAACGCATAGTCAGCAAGTGGACCCCGGTTTGAACGAAAGGACGAATCAGAACGCTCCTAAATCGACCATTCTGAATCCAATGGTGGTATTAGTTTCGATTGAAAATGCCTCTAGCTACCGCTTCGAAGCTCATCAGTTTAAAAAACCCTAAACATGGAAAATCGATTTTCTGACGTTCAAGCTATGCAACGATGGCCCAGATCTCATCCATCGAACCTCATGAACACATTAGAGTGGTTAGTTTTGATTAAAACAAGCAGATAATAAAAATGCAATTTCAAGAAAATTTTGAATATGTATGAATGTGTATGGCTCGATTCAAGCAACTTTGACCATGGCTTTTGGTGTGTACTTACTCAAACTTACCCTAGGAACGCAATGGAGTGATTGGAAGAGGCTGAAAGTGGCTGGAACAAGAAACACGATTTTTGCAACTTTGAGAAAAAATTGAGCAAAGTAAGGGTTGTTGTAGGGGCTAGGGTTTCGTCCTTTGTGATGTGCAATAGGCTGAGTATTTATAGAGTGAAGAGTGAGTGCAAAGAGAGTGAAAAAAGATATGGTATTCAATGCAAAATTAATTCCTTTCAAATAAAATCAAATTTTGAGAAAATTTGATTTTCTCTTCCATATGCAAGCTAGCACAAATTTGGCAAGTTGTGTGGGCTATCTTGGACCTCAAGTTTGATAAAAATTCAATCCATTTGAAAATATATCTTGTTTTCATATTTTATATAATTTAAATTTGAATTAAATGGTTTTAAATTCAAAATTAAATCAATAAAATAGAATGTGGTCATGGCAAGGCATCAATAGGTCACAAATAATATTATGATCAAGTTTGGATCATAAAATTATAGGCCCATTTGGAAAACATTGGATTTTGACAAATATCTCCTTTTGTGCAATTGTTCAAAAATGCCCAACTTCTGTAAGGTGTATTTTGCTCAATTTTCCACATTTTTGAGTGCTCTTGGACTTTTTGGAAAGATCTAAGTGTCCTCTAACCTACCTCTTTGGTTTCATCTCAATTGGAGTTTATATGCTCAATAAATCCTCAAAACAAAAAGTTGACTTTTTGTTGACTTTGAAAAGGACCTGTAATGTTTTGATCCATACCTTCCAAATGAAGCATTTTGTGAACATTCTTGTGAGACATGAAGTTGTAGAGAATTTAATTTCCTTCAAAATGAGAGGTGTTGGAAAAATTTCTGAGAAAGTATGAAGAAGTTATGCTCAGTCAAAGTTCAGTTGACTTTTCACTGAAAAACCCTAATTTGGAAAGTTTGACTTTTGAGCAAATCTGTAGTTTTCTTGATGAATCATGATCAACCCTTGATCAAATGATGAATGTAACTTCAAAATGAGGATGTTGACCAAAAATCATGAAGTTTGACTGTATGTTGACCACAGTTGATGTTTTGTCCAATACAATTGATTTTTAACCATCTGAGCAATAGTCTGAGGAAACTTGACTTGTGAGGCTTGAAATTTGTCATGGAGAATATTTGAAGCATATGAGGATTGTATAGGAGAGGGTTTGTCTGATCAACCCTTGAGGAATCCTTGAGTATAGATGTATGAAATGCCTTGAGAAGTAGGAGGGAAAATTTTGGGGTATGACACAATGTACAAGTTTTATTGAAGTTTGAATCAAAAAGTATGCAAAAATGTGTATGAAAATGCATGTTAATGTACACATGTAGTGATGTTTATGCATGAGTAAAATGCAAATGAATGTCATACAATATGTTCAATGCATGCTCAATATAAAATCTATCCAAGAATGGTGCAAAGTGTGTATTAAAGTCAAATAAAATCAAGAATGTGATGTGTCATAGTGTTGTGATTTAATACATGTGATCAAGTGTCTTCAACATGTGAAAAAGTGAGTGAAAGGGAGGTTCCGACACACTTAAACACCATTAAAATCAAACACCGACACATAAACTTGATACAATTATTCAATATGCATATATGTCAACATGTGAGGATGCAAATTAAGTCCTAGATGTAAGTTTAGATGCATTATGTATAATGCAAATGCTACCTACACCAAAAATGTGCCTAAAGCTACATTTCGAAACAATTATGTATGCAAACTATGCCTTAATTCACATGATCCAATGCAATTTAATCAAACTATATGTTATCTAATGCATGAGCATGTGATAGGTGATGCAAATGTTCAATTAAAGTGATTAAAATGCAAAGAAAAATGACTATACAAGTGTATGTGTGTGTTATGTACAATTTTCTTTCACACTGACACAATAACGTTGCAAAATTAGAAGAAAATCAAAGAATTCAAGAATCAGAATCCACACGGAAATTGCAATCAAATTCAATAATCAATTTCAAGAAAAGTCGAAATCAGAAAATTCATTAAAATAAGTGCTTATTTGAGATAATCACTTACTTGAACTTGAAGAAGCAAGTTAAATTGTTGAAGAAAATACCAAAATCAATATGATAATAATCGGAATTGAAGTAGAAATCAGAGAGGAAAACTTGAATCCTTGAAGAAATTGAAGAAAATTGAAGGAGGAAGTGCTCCTCAATCGAAACTGAGCCAAGGAAAGGAAGAAGAGGAGCTCCGATCATTTTCCAGTGGAGACTGGCCGAAATTTCTTAAAGGGAGGGAACCCGAGAGAGGAACGATAGGCCAAAAGGGGGAAAAAGAGAGAAGACCGGCCGAAATCGGTCTCGGCGCGGTCGGTTAGGGCGATGGGAGGATCTGTCCAGCGTAGAGAGGCTGACTTGGGAGGGAGACCGGTCGGTTCCGGTGAGGGTACGGTGGCAGAGAAGTGGCCGGTCGGAGCTAGTAGGGACGCCACGTGGTGGTTGCATGGAGTAGGAGGGAAGATCAAGGCAAGGCAAGGCAAGTGGAGGAGCTTGGCTTGGAGGGAAAGAAAGTTCAATTTTCCTTTGAGTTTTGTTCTTCAACATGAGAGAGAATTATGAGAGAAATATGAGAGTTTTGGGAGAAAAATTAAGCAAATGATTGTGTGTCCTAAAATTGTGAAGGGAAAAATTTATTTATAGTATGAAAAATTGGGCCTTAGAGTTCCTTGGATCCACAATTAAGCCCAAATCGCGATTATCCGAATAATTTTGGTCTACAGCCCAAAACAGCCCGATCCGTGCGAAATTTGAAGTCGGACTCTAAACGAAAAATGTCTGGAACGTGATTGTGCTTGTGGGTCTCAAAATTTTGACTCAATCGGACAAACGGTCCAGGCGATATGAATTTTTGAAGTTTCAACACACTTTTCGGGCATCCGACACAAGTAGAATATTTATTACGCTCTTCGGAGAATTGCCTCGAACGAGGGCCTTCTAATCAAAATTCAAACTCGGTGTCTCTGAGACAAATAAATTCAACAGAATTTGTGAACTTTTGGCACTAGTGCTGTATCATTTTGATAAAAGTCGAGCGAGATATGATTTTTCGAACTTCGTGTATCAGATAAAAAACGCTCGGTTCATCTCAAAATCAATTCCAAAGAATATAAAACTACTCTTAAATGGTAAGGAATTGGCTCTGGACTTGCAAATGAAAGTTGTAGGGGACTTCGATACGGAATTTTAGACACCCTCCCTACTCAGTTTCGATTTTTCAAATAGGAGTTATGACTTTTTTAGCGCGTCGAAAACACGGTACAACACTAAAATTCAGTTTATACCTCTTGAAAGATCAATTTCTTTGACGCCTTTCTTTACAAAATTTGCTTCCGACTTTCAAATGAAAGTTGTAGATAATAGAGAGAGGGTACTTTGAATTCGAAAATCAATATAAAATACCTGACGAGCCGAGAGATATGCCTTCCAGAGCTCCTGAAATGCACCGAAAACCCAAAATTTTTGTTATTGAGAAATAAACAATTAAAGTCTTTTTTCTTGACAACAGCTTCCGATTTGAAAAGATAAACTAGAGAATAAATTGAAATGATCCCAAATGATCATGGAATCAAACCAAAATAGATTTCTAAAAGAAAATCTTATATCAACCATACGAACCGAAAAATATCGATTTTGGCCTCGATATGATCTGAGATAGCCGAAATACACTGTTTCTTTTGCAGATTGAGATATTTAGAAATTGGTGACCATATGATCAATTATATGCATGTATATGCATGTTTTTTGATTATGATTCCATTATAAGCTAGAAATACCAGAATGAAGAGGGTAAATTTTGGGGTACAACAACAATCTGTTTCTTCTCCAGTGGAGTATTTTGTGACTTACTCTACCTAAATCAGGGTAAGTTGCGTCACCATTTTTCCTTTGTAAGTTCATCTCTACACACATGTTCTTTTCCACGACGAGTCACTCTAGCACGAGTGTTCTATCTCATTTTCTCTTGGGTTCGCCTTCTCCCGACGTTCTTCATATTATTGAGTTCATCTTCACCCGATGTCCCATTTGTTCTCTAGGGTTCGCCCTCTCCCAGAATTCTCCCTATTATTAAGTTCATATTCACCCAATGTTCTCCTTGTTGTTAAAATTCTCCTTCTCCTGGAGTCCTTCCTATTATTGAGTACATCTTCACCCAATGCTCTCCTTGTTGTCAGGGTTCGCCTTCTCCAGGCGTTCTCCCTACTATTAAGTTCATCTTCACCCGATGTTCTCTTTGCTGTTAGGGTTTTCCTTCTTCGGAATTCTTCCTAATTTTGAGTTCACCTTCCCGCGATGTTCTCTTTGGAGAGTCTCGTCTTCTCCCAACGTATCTCTTCAGTGTAGACTTCACCTTCTCCCGGTGATTTCTTCCCTAGTTAGTTCACCTTCACCCGGTGCTCCCTATGAGAGTCTTGTCTTCCCCGACAATATCTTGGGTAAAGTCTCACCTTTTCCCGGTGGTCTTTTCTAATTAGGTTCGCCTTCTCCCGATGTTCCTTCTATTTCCTCAAGTATTCGTCTTCTCCCGATGTTTATCTTTGACAGTTGATTTCACCTTCTCCCGGTGATCTCTTTCTTTGGCGAGTTTGTCTTCTCCAAAATTTCTCTCCATTGTTAGTTTGTCTTCTCCCGACGTGTTATCTGTTGTAAAAGTTTACTCTTTGTTGGTGTTTCTTTTCAACATTGATTTCACCTTCTCTCAGTGATCTCTTTATTTGGCGAGTTTGTCTTCTCCCAACTTTCTCTCCATTATTAGTTCGTCTTCTCCCGATGTGCTATATGTTGTAAATTTTCACTCTTTGTTGGTGTTTCTTTTCAACATTAATTTCACCTTCTCCCGGTGATCTCTTTCTTTGGCGAGTTTGTATTCTCCCGACTTTCTCTCCATTGTTAGTTCGTCTTCTCCCAACGGGCTATCTATTTCAAAAGTTCACTCTCTGTTGGTGTTTCTTTTCAATATCGATTTCACATTCTCCTGGTGACCTCTTTCTTTGGTGAGCTTGTCTTCTCCCAAATTTCTCTCCATTGGTAGTTCGTCTTCTCCCGACGTTCTACCTGTTGCAAAAGTTCACTCTTTTTTGGTGTTTCTTTTCAGCATTGATTTCACCTTCTCCTGGTGATTTCTTCCTTGTTAGTTCGTCTTCTCCCGACGTTCTACCTATTTCAAAAGTTCACCTGCTCCCGATGTTTCTTTTTGTTGTTGGTGTCGCCTTATCCCAGTGATTTCCTCCTTCTGTAGGCTCTTCTTCTCTCGATGTCCAACCCTTTTTGTTGAGTTTTCCTTCTCACGGCGCTCTCTTCAAGAGTTTCATCTTCACCCAATGTTTATCTTTGGTGTTAACTTCACCTTCTCCTGGTGAATTTCTTCCCATTTGGTTCACCTTCTCCCGGCGTCTTTTCTATTGTTAAGATTCGTCTTCACCCGAAGTTTCTCTTTGGTTGATCTCCCCTTCTCTCAGTTTTTTCCCCATTTGGTCCGCCTTCTCCCGGCGTCCTTTCTATTGCTAAGTTTCGTCTTCACCCGATGTTTCTTTTTTGGCGTAGATTTCACCTTCTACTGGTGATTTCTCCCTCCGGTAAAGTTTTTCTTCTCCGGACATTCTTTCCATTGTTGGTTCGTCTTCTCCCAACGTTCTATCCCCTAATAAGATTTTTCTTCTTCTGACACTTCTTGTTTATTGATAAGCCTCATCTTCTCCCGACGTTCTATTCGTATTTTGTGTACCTACATCCCCAGTAAGTCCGCTTTCTCCCAGAGTTCTACTTGTTGTTAAGACTCGTTTGCTTCCAGTTTTTCTTTTCGATGTCGATTTCACTTTCTCCCAATGAATTCTTCCTTAATAAGCTTTATTTCTCTCGACGACCTTTTCTTTCATGTGGTTTACCTTCACCTGGTATGCTTTCTGTCAGATATAATGTAAAAATAAAAAATATAATAATGCCCGCTCGTCTTCAGAGCGTGAATTTTTTGGTTTCATTAAGTATTCAATCATCTCCTACCTTGTTGGTTCGAAAGGCTTGCACCAATCTCACCCTCGGTTGAAGAAGATTGAATAGGGGAAGTTGTGGTACCCCAAAATTTTCCCACTTCATTTTTAACAAATAATTGGCTTACACTTAATCAATAGGTGCATTGCATACATATCAATCTGTGCATTAACCATGGGATCGAGATTTTTCCAGTTGCGTGAATGTGCACAATTCAGAAGAAGTGTTTGATTCGAAAAGGGTGAATATCTGAAGTTTCATCATCACAAAGGTCATCTCAATGTGCATGATGTGTGTGTCTGAAAGTTTTTGATGATCTCACGAGAATCAAAGTTTTGAAGCTCTGATCTCTTATCCTGTGGATATTGATCAATGGTTTCGAGCAAGAGCAGGTTGTGGTCGAATATTTGAGTCGAATATGATTCTATGGCCTTTTGTGAGTCTTGATGTATTTGTATATGGTTTATCGATCCATACGATTCATCATATGATTAAGAACGGTTAGATAAGAAGAGATTTGAGTGTGTTCCATGAAAAGTCAATGAAGAAGTCAAAGTTTGACCAGATGGACTTTTGGTCAAAATTATTCTCAAAAGTCGACAATCGAGAAAATATGGTCATTTATTGATAAAAGTCGGTAGAATCGGACAAAAATGAGATTTCTTGCATTTTAAGTAACCTTATACTTAAAAAAATTCTAAAAGTTTTAAGAACTTTATGTTCACGGAACCATGTTGTCGACTCTCTATCTCATTCGTTTATGGTCGAAAGTTCTCTGAAAATGCCCGGATTTCGAGTTATGAGGATCCAAAGTTTGAAGTTCAAGACTTTGGGAATTTACACAGTGAAATTTGAATAAATTCCAACATGGTCAAGTGCTCGACTTCGGAGGTATTTTACAAGTGTTTCCAAGCATCGTTTCCTATCGAGTTCAAAATCAAAGTTGTTCATTTCGCAGCAATCTACAACTTTGCTGAAGAAATTGAATCCATTTGGGGTTCGGATCTAAAGTTACAAAGTTTGGAAGTTAAGAATTTACCACTTTATATATCCAACACTTCGTGAAATTTTGCTGAGTCTTTCATATCGTCAAGATGACAACTTCGGATTCGATTTTCTCATAGTTGTCGACTCCGTATAAAAAAATGCTCAACAGCAAAATTGTTCATTTTGAGGCAGTCTACAACTTCACTGAAGAAGTCAAATCTATTCGGGACACGGATCGAAAGTTACGGAGCCCGAAAATTATGAGTTTGTCATGTTTACAATATTCAATATGGTCAAACTGACGACTTCGAGTTCGATTTTCTCTTAGTTATCTACTCTTAATCAAAAAAGGTTCAAATGCAAAATTGTTCACCTCGCATAAATCTACAAGTTTGCAGAAGGAGTTGAATTTTTTCGGGTCGCGGATCGAGAGTTATAATGCGGAAAAGTTAAGAAAATGTAATTGGTAAATTTTTGCTGACATTGTCGGCATTTTACTAATTATATTCTCTTAACTTAGAGATCGATTTAGGGTTGCTATGGACATCGAATCGAAAAACTTTCAACATGAAAGTTGTTCGTACAAACTCTTCTACAACCTTGGTCTTGGAGTCTTATGCTAAAGATGCTCGCGCTCGGAATTATCGGATCACAAAGTTTGCTGCGTGGGCCACGAGTTGAGGTTGCTGACTTTGTCGGAGTTTACACCAAGGTATGGTTATGTAAATTGACAGCCCGCAAGGCAATATGATGCGCGTGAGTCACTACACTTCCTCATTGATCCATGCAAGGTCTTGTATGTAGAGATCATGGGCAAAGGATACAAAAAAAAGGTGAAGCTGCAACTTACCCGACGCCATAACAAACGACCATAACCATTATTTTTCTTGCTCACGTCGTCACTCTCTTTCTCCTTATGGGCTCTCCCACAACCACACCTTCACCTTCTTTCTTTCTCCATCTTCACCACTCTAACAACCATAACAAACTCACAACAACCGTAACTAATCCGCCACCTCCATCACCACCCTCCTTCTTCCACATTCAACCACTTGACTCACTCTTTCTTCTTCTTGACTCTCACAAATAACAACCTCACAAAAAACTTTTACCGCCACCATCTAACAAACTCTCTTCTCTATAACCATTTTCTTCTTCTCGTCCTCTCCTTCACCCTTTCTCTTCATTCTCTCATAACAGACCACCACAACCGCCGTAACAATTAACAAGCTCCTGCGAACGGTTGCGATTTTCTACGTCACAGTTCGCTCATCCCCGGTGGCGAGTTCATCTTCCTCATAACTGTTTCTCATAAGTCAGAGCCACCTCGCATTCACTACGGAAGCAAGAATCGATGTTTCGCGTGAGGAGTAGAATTATCAGAAGTTTTGCTTGTTCGTGATATTCTTACGGGTCGTAAATTCACGTCCATTTTTGCCGCGTAGAATAAGCTTTAGCCAAAATCAAGTGCAAATTCAGAACCTATGCGCCGAGACGAATCTGGATATACTGGTTTCACAGATTTCCACCACTGTTCGATCGTCGCCAGCGAGAAAGGTGACGGAGAAGACGATCGGCAAACTCTATTTCCGGCGAGATTTTCTGTTATGCTCCAGCAAGCCCTAGACGTGGCCCTCATCTATTGCCTGGTTTGTTAATTATAATTGTTTTATTATTATTTTATTTAAAAAAATATAATGACTTTAAATTTTTTAATTACTACTTGATATCATGTGTATACATAACATGAAATAAAATAAAACGTGACATTTATTCACATCCAAAAATCTGAGAGTTTTTTTTGTTTGAATAATTGGATCAATAGATGTGGGCCTAGCGAAATTCTGTATCGTACACCCTTCGTAAGTCCAACTAAAAAGTACTAACTAGAGCTAGTTCAAACTGGAATTCAGTATTATACCCCCTATTCCATGATTGATAATTCTTGACATATGTTCAATTTTGTTCGTAATTTCGATTCTAAAGACTTACAGAAAATACATAAAAATAAATTTCTGACATTTTAACATCTTAGGATATTTTTGATACTTTTTTTTTTGAATTTTTAATAATTAATTTTCATTAGTTTTAATTGACTTTTGATAATATGTGTAGAAATGACATTTTTTATATAACACTTCAAATTTCTTTTGCATATGATGTCCGATTCTAACCCTTAACTAGCTTCTTGACTAACAGGTTGACATATTTAGGTAGTTGATACCTTAATTTAGAACCCATAATCTAGTCATATGATTAGAGTACCATGACATTTGATCGCTAGAGCGACGATTGATCGTTTTGACTTAATTTTGAACATAGTTTTGTTTCAATCATGATTTTCTTGTAAATTTTGTTTGAGATCATTGAATATAGGTTAGCTATTGGCTTGTAAAGTTCTATACATAGTTTAATTCAATACTTACTCAATTTCCAAGTTTCGATTAGTTTGTGTTGTTTAAAAGCATGTTTCTCCTTTGTCGTTTGAATTGACTAATTGTAGGAGTGTAATACCATGTGTTTCTTAGAAACTTTAGGAAATTTTTCCCAACTCAATTGTATTTAAATGTAAATCTTACCTTAGTGTTGTAAGTAGAGCTTTAGAGCTAACCTTTAGCGGTACAATTCTTAGGAACTAGTTTGATACTTGTGTAGTTCTTCTAGGTTCCTCTTGCATGATTAGTGTGTAATATTTTCCTCTACCTTTAAAGATGTTTAGGTAAGATCTAGCATGTGTAGTTGCTGCCCCATTAGGAAGTTACACTTCATGCCTTGATTTCTTTGTGAATAATGTGTTTTAGGCTACTTTTAGTGTAAGATTTTAGGTTTCCAACTTCTCTAGATCTCTAGTTATGTTTAACATTTCATTTGAGGACTATTGTGATGGATTTAGCTCGGTTTTGATATTACTCATAGGGTATTTTGCATTATGTGTGTGTGGCTTCCCGATTTTTTATTCTTATGTTGCTATACATGTTCCTAATCCATTTCTTCGCATTTGGATCATATTTTGACTTGCGATGTGAGTATGCAATTATATTCCTACTTCCTTGTTATTTTTGAAGTGTTTGTTTAGTTGTGCAAGGTACATAGAGGATATTTTGGTTAGTTACCTAATCTTGGTATATTAACATACCACTTAGCATGTGGTTTTACTTATGTTTTAAATGCACTTCGTGTTTTCTCTTGTTACAAGAAACATGTATTCTATTATTTTGTCTAGATATGTACCTTTGTGCAGGTGTTCCAATTATTGTGAGGACGTGTCTAATACACGCACATATTTCACGATATCATCTCGTGTATTATATTGATCGAGCTATTTTTAATTATTGCCTTGTTGATGGAGGCTTACTCGAAGTTTTCTGGAGTATTTTTTTAGCTTGCTTTTGCTTATACAGATTGTTATGTGTTTGGTATTTTCTTACCCTTATTTAGCGCATTCTTTTACCACTTTTCTAGAGAGCATGAGAAGTAGGGTTTTACCGTTTTCCTTGCCATGAGAAGTAGGATTAGAGATGCATGATGGGGCTTCTATAGTTAGAGCATGTTCAGGAACCCCTCTAGTTTATTTAAAGACCTGTTTAGGGCGATTCTGTGTGCTAATTGTGTGTGATTTGTTTAAAATCCTTTCCATGCAAAGGGAGGTAAATTTCATTGTGTGTTTACTTTTATGCTTGCATACGTCATGAGTAGTTTGGCAACCTAGTGTGGCACCACCAAGCAAAGCACTGCTTATGATACGATGATATATATATATATATATATATATATATATATATATATATATATATATATATATATATGATATAAAGGGCAAGTGGAAAGGATTCGCAATCAAACCCCACACAATTCTAATCCGTGTTAGCTCAGCTCACGCGAATCGTGATGCTTCTTTTATCGAGTCAATAAAAAGTGGAAAGAGTCCCCTATTTTGACTCTCCACGCTTTTTCATAGGGTTCACATTCACATGCTGATATTCTCACTCATATGCTCCTCACACTTGGTAATTCATATCAAGCTATATTACCTTTCTCTCATAGAAAACTCCTGGTTGACACGTTTAATTCCATTCGTGGCTATGGTTTTCCTCCGAAAGTCGGCGCTTGGTTGACTCCGGTAGACTTTCTACCGTCAAGGCTATGGGACTTCTTTCATCTTCCCCGCGCATGTGTGTATCATTTGTACGTGCATTGCATTATTTGTGTGCTTCCGCTAAAACACTTACTTGCCTCATCCCTTTGTATCCCTTGGTTCTTCAACCAGGGTGGATATTAGGATAGTTTCCCTAGGATTGCTCGACTAGAGTAGTTTTTCGAGCTTAGACATTAGGATTTCCATCCATGCATGCTAACCTAGGTAGAAATTTCCCCTTATATCCTTAACCTTAGGATCAATCATTATATGATAACATTAGGGTAGAACTAGTTAGTTTCCCTTAGATGTTTCTTCTTTGTTTTGCATCCTTGCATGTAAAACTAAAACTTGTTTTCTTTTCTTTTGAAAATTAAAATACTTAATAATTGTTCAGACTCCTTTTTCAAGGTAAAAACAACCAACCTCACTTCAAATATTTTTGTCTTCGGACATCTTTTTCCTTTGAAAACCTTTTCAATAAGGGTGTTCCTTTTCAAATCCAAGCAAATTGCTAAGTGTGCGAGCGGCTGTTGCTGCGGTAAAGAGACAAGAAAAGAGTTGATATTATTTTTACCGGGTGATATATACTGGTTAGGTTATATCGTATCGTGTCCACAGAGATTGGTTATTGATTCGTCGTTCGACAATTCTACCGTTAATGAGTTTGACATTAAAGGAGCTAAAAATAAAAGACAAAAAGTAAATGAACAAAAAGTATAAAGGATAGACAGCTTGTCTAGAACGAATGTATACTAAGCGTCACATACTTAAATCTACCATCCAGTTATACTCGACCTATGATACTCGTCCGTGTCATCACATACCTCTCACAACCTAAGCTATTTCTAACCCAAATTGAGAATCCTCCTGAATCACCTTGATAGCCATGTCTGGCCTATCTCAACAACTAGAAGTCAACTGCGTCACCTCCATACCCATCTCTGGCATACTTCACCGATGCAGAGGCATTAAGATCAGATACTCTATAGTGAATGTCAACTCTAAACCTATTTCTAGCATTCAGAAACTAATAGATAATCATCCTAGGTAAGAATCTAAGCACTCTACCTATAGCAAGACTCAAATCCCTTACATTGAGTAAAAACCTAAGATAACTACCAACACAGATTCATAAAGCAGACTTTATACAACACCAAAGGCGACAAATATACAGGTGTTCAGAGTAAATATACATACATAACCAACACAATAGAGAAATACAAAGAGAAGAGAGGAGATAAACTACCCATTTACACCGGTTTGTCAACACCTATTGAAGAACAACCCACCTCCAATCATCCGTGAGCAAGACCATAGTGTTGTTCTCTAATCTAATCTATCAAAAACTATATGGGTGACGGAATTGGGAGCAAGAATCTCACACCCCAAAACCATACACAAAAATGAAATGAAAATGAAAGTATAAAGAAAATTTGGTTCCGCACAGTCGCCTAGCGAACTAAAAGCTTCGCCCGGCGAATCTTCTATTTAACTTGGCTCAAATTAAGCCACATCCTCATCCTGTACAAATATCTACCTTCGCCCGAAGAAATTTAGCTTCGCCCGACGAAATTCTCTTTTCCTCGCCCAGCGCCCAGGCAACGAAACAAGTCAGAGCTAAACAATTCTTCCTCTAACAGGACCGTCGCCTGGCGACACAAGGCCCTCGCCTGGCGAAATTTCCCAGGAAGCAACTTGGTCAAAAATGCCTTATTTGATCAAAAATGCATCTTGGAGCTCCATTTGGACTTTATTCTCAATGCTCCAATAATGCAACAAATACCTACAAAATATATACAAAACTAATCAAACGGTACAATGTGTACACAAAATGCAATAAAACGTATGTACAACAAAAAGCGGGGTTATTCAACGATATTTACAACAAAAGAAATGATAAGTGCCACAAAACATATATACAGAATAAGTACATTTTGGCACTTATCAGCGGCCGAGCATAATACTCACTATAAGCTGCAACGCCAAGCACGACTTGTAATTGTGAGGATGCAGAACAAAATTTCCCATAAAAAACATTGCAACCCACTAAAACATGTGATCCAAACTACGACGCCATGACTCTCCATTGCATGAGGGAATACGTAGGCATTTGGTCACGGGGCTCTACCGAGAAAACTTTGTAAATACTTCCTTCTTAATAATCACTACCCAACAACATAAAATCAAATAATAATGAAGATTCTCCCCCTTATCTCTTGAAGATTCTCTTTTTAGGGTTTCTCCTCTTCCCCTCTCTCTTCCTCTTCTCTTCTCTTCTTTTCCTCTTCTTTTCTTCAATGAAAATTCTTATCTCTATCTACTCTCAACGCTTACTAACTAGTAAACTCTAGCTTGGGCTTAACAATTGACACCTCCTTATTACTTCTATTCTTTATAATTACTCCCAATACTAATTGTTCTGGACTGCCCGAATTCCTGTCGGACAAGTCACTCTATCTCGAGGTGCGATGATCAACCGAGATCCAGTAACACAAAGGGGGCTTCCACCTGCCCATTTCATTATCCACGCGACATCCTCTACTCAACACATGCCGAGCAGATCAGTAGTTTATCTCGCTAAGTACTATGCATGTTATGTCTCATCTACTCAACATAATAGCTATTTACGAGCATCATCGCCTGATCTGACCTAGTCTGCTCGAATAGCTATATCCCTGGATCCACATATCCTACCCCAAATATAGAAATCAATGAGAGTTATCCTAATATCATTATATTGTTAGCTGGCAATTTCGAATAAAGAGATTGGTTGGATGTCAAAAGGATATTTTCAAATGGACGAATAAAAGCTAAAGCGAATTGATATTAGTGATGACTATTTCGTTCCTGAAAGACTCTTCGATTTCCAGTAATAGATGTTGGATTTTGATTGGAGATTCTTAGTGTTTAGAATATAAAGAGTTCTTTTGTGCAAATGTGCTAGAATTGGAAGCGGTCCAAGCAAATGGATTAATTCGAATCGAAGAAACCTAACAGAACTTATTACAAATTAATTTCAAATGGCGGATTAATTTCAAATATGGCGCCATTCTTAGAAGGCGTGGAAGTCGGCAATAAAACTGCATGCTTCGAATGTGGCATAATACTAGAGTAGGACCGTTAGGGTCAAGACGCTATAAATAGGTGTTTTTATGTTAGATTTAGTGTGTTCGTTCATGTACTAAAAAATCTTAAACACTCAAAATACTGTGATTGAAGGGAAACGAGTGAGAAGACAAAATGTACGTACTGAACATCATGATTACATACAATTTAAATACGAGTCTTTTTATATTTCTTTCGTTTCTACTGTACTTTTTCTCTTAAATCTTTCGATTTCTTTTCATGTTCTTGTTTTACTTGCCTTTAAACACATTTATTTCCTCAGAAATTACACTTTTACTTCGTCTTTTTGTACAAGCATTTTACACTTCTAGAAATCTTTATCTTTTCAAAGAATCTTTATCCTTACATTCAATTGTCAAAACTTAAGTTTAAATTCAAAGTTTTTCTTTATACATTCAGTCAGTATATTTCCATAGACAGTCTTAGAGAAATCTCCTAAGAATTAATTGAGATAATGGGTTTGAACATAGAAATCAATTATGACACAAGTGTCCTAGGATCAATCTAGTCGATCCTGCAAGTAACCAATAATAATCAGTAAATTGGACGACTGGCGGTTGTTTACTAGAAATCACTGTAAACAAATTGGCACGCCCAGTGGGATAGTGTCATAATAGAAATTATTTATCAACTTGTTTGAAAATTGTAAAATTTTCTGAGTTTGGAGTGCATTTTGGTATATGAACCTTCGAAGTGGAAAAATTAAAAACAATAATCCGCATATACCCAGAAGACAACGTACAAAAGCAATGGTTAACACAACTAACCAAGATAGGGGACAAAATTCCCCACAAGGGGCTGCAACAATCGTTTCAAGTTCGATTGATGCCTCCAATACCATCCCTGTTGGTAGTTCGAATACGGTCCCAGTAAGTACATTAGAAATACCATCTAACATGTCATCAATGCAAACTATGCCACACATAGGACATCAACAATATTCAACCCCTATTAGGCCTCCAAGCTTCGAGCCTTTGAGACCCAGAAACCCTCCATACAGAATGCCTCTTTCGTTTATGGCAGGTTTACATAATGCATCAACTTCGTCCCCAGGCCAAGGGTCTGGTTCAGGGATGAATAATTTGGGCACGAATTCCCAAATTCTAGGAAATCTTGCCCAATTGCCTACCCTTACAACTAATAGTCATGCAACACTTAGGCAACAGATGGATGATAACAATCATGATATGGTAGGAATCCTAGCCCGTGAAATGAATGCTATGTTTGGCCCCCTTATCCAAAATATAAATAGAACAAACCAAGAAAATTCAGCCCAGATGGCAAGAATAGCAGATTTCTTTGGTGCCCCTGATGCGCCTGCAAGACGTAGGCAGAACCCAGTGGCAATTTGAAATGAAGAACCCACAATCGAACAGATTCGACACCCTATACAAGTGGTCGAAGAGAGAAACATAGGGGCAAGGTTAAGGCAACAGGAAGTTCAGGAAGTTCAGAACGAACAGCCTAGACCAATAATGATGGTTACTAGGGACCAAAATGCAGACGAAATTGTTCACAGGATTAGAAATGACAATTTAGTGGCAGAAAATAACCTAACCACCATGATCAAAAGGATAATGGCCCAGAATGGTTTAAATTCAGGATTTAGGAGGCCAAATTACACATCTCCTATTGTAGACTATGTTCTGCAGACAGAATTACCCAGGGGCTTTAAAGTCCCTAAATTCACGAAATTTGCTGGAGACACGAGTGAATCAACAATAGAACATATAGCGAGATATTTTACCGAAGCAGGAGATATAGAAAATAACGAAAATCTTAGGATAAAATACTTCCCAAGTTCTCTAACGAAGAACGCTTTTACTTGGTTCACCACCCTACCCCCTGGATCTGTAGATACATGGCCTTATTTAGAAAGACTCTTCTATGAACAATTCTACATGGGTCAGTCTAAAATTAGTTTGAAAGAATTAGCAAGCATTAAGAGAAAATTCACGAAACCAATAGATGATTATTTGAATAGGTTTCGTTTGTTAAAATCTAAATGCTTCACATTAGTTCTTGAACACGAATTGGTCGAAATGGCCGCTAGGGGTCTAGATTATTCCATTCGAAAGAAATTGGATACACAATATCTGAGAGATATGGCCCAACTAGCAGATAGAGTTCGACAGGTCGAAAGATTAAAAGCTGAAAAGGCTAGGGCTAGTAAAAGTCATAAGAAAGAAAGAATAGCCTACATAGAGGCTGAAGGGGAGAACATAGAGGATTCTCAAGACCCTTATGATTTTGATCAATTCGAAATAGATCTTGCAGAACTGAAGGAAGCACCCCCTTATGCTTGTAAAGTTTTGCTTCCTTCCAATGGAAATGAACCTGTCGAAAGTGAAAGGAATGAAAAATTCCCTAAGAAAGTCTATACTTTCGATATAACTAAATGTGATGAAATATTTGATCTTCTTGTAAAAGATGGCCAGTTAATAGTTCCTCATAACCTTAATATTCCTCCATTAGAACAAAGGAAGAAGAGATGCTTTTGTAAGTATCACAACTTTTTAGGCCATAAAACCTTACAATGTTTTCTTTTCAGGGATCTGATACAAAATGCAATCAAAGATGGCAGGCTGAAGTTCTCATATAAGGGGAAGAATCCAATGAAAGTTGATACGGATCCGTTACTGATGGTGGAGACCAACTATGCCGAGCCTCTGGATATCAATGTAGTGGAGATTGATGAGAGGAAGGTTCAATCGAAAGTGGAATTCGAAGAGGATGGAGACCTCGTCTTGATTAGGAACGAAACAGAGGCTACTGATGGCCTCCCAAAGGTACTCAAAGCAAAAAATACTTTGTGAGGCAAGGAAGGCTGTTGAGGGCCAACTTTTTGCAGACAAAAGTTTGACTGAGGCTACTGAGGGTCTCAGGATGAAGTTCGAAGAATTCAAAATTTCTGATGGTCAAACGCTGGGAGTAAATATGGTGGATTTCAAACAGCCCAACGCTGAAATGGAAGAAGTGGAACGCGGTTTGGAGAAAGAGAGAGAGCAAAAAAGGGAGAACTTACCCATGAAAGACGCGAGTCTGCGTGAATATCTTTTTCACTTTCACAAGAAGAACCAGGATAAGTTGCTGTGCCCAAGGTGCAGCATCATCTGCAACCCCAGAATTGCTGCTGAGTTCGAAAGGGCCCAACATGAACGAACAGGGGTCAACTGGAGGCAAGACAACCAACTGTACAGAGTTTATCCCAGAGCTGATGAGAGTCTGCTCGAATTCTTGGTTCGTTGCCACAAGATTGGAACATAGTGTCTAATTTGTCCCAGATGTGCAACAGTATATGATAGAGAGATGGCTGAAGCATTCGAGAGAATTCCTTTTGCAGCAGGCTGGGGGCACCAAGGTGGTATGCCTTCGAATCCTGCTAACACTAGCAAAACAATGCCAAGAAGGCCATATAGCCCTTATCCCAGGGGAGCAAAGAGAGTTTCTTTCAAACTACCTGCAGAAATCCCCACTACAGATGGCTGCAGGTGAAGGCTGATAAGGGAAAAGGGAAATGGCGAAGCTATGACCAAGGAGGTAGGACTGCGATGGCTTACAGGAAACAATTCAATTCAAATAGGAGGGAAGAAATAAGATTGGAGAATTACAAAGGAAAAAATTCAATGTCCCGCTCTCAATGGCGCAAACACCAGTGAAACAAAAAAGCTGAAAGGGATTCGAAGCCTATGGAGATAGGGGAATCTAGTACAAATAATCCAGTATCAATAACCCAGACTGGGGGCAAACCCCTAGTGTCCAGGAAGCTTTTTTCACCAAAGAAAGTCACTGAAGAAAACAAGACACAGAAGGAGGCTGCAAACGAAGACGACTTGATGACGGATGACTTCAAATCAGAGGGGGAATCGTTCTTTAATGCAAATTGCAACGAAGTCTCAGTGTTGCCTTGTGAGTACAATCAGGATACAGAAGTTTACGCTGGGGAAGAGACTGATGAGGACGAAATGGCCAGACACAGGCCAGTGTGTTATTACGTGATGAACAATGGAGCGGTCGAAGAGCAAAATGCTTTCTTCGAGAAGCCAGACGAAGGAATGAAGAATCACCTAAAGCCTTTATTCATCAGGGCAAAGGTAGAACAACATGGCGTGAACAAAGTTCTGGTGGACGGTGGAGCTGCCGTTAATTTAATGCCTGGATTCATGCTAAAAAGGATAGGCATGCAGGATTCTGATGTTCGACCTCACAACATGGTGCTTTCGAATTATGAAGGGAAGGTTGGTAAGACTTTGGGAGTAATACAAGTTAATTTGATAGTTGGTTCTCTCACACGACCCACAATGTTCATGGTCATAGTTGCGAAGGTAAACTACAATTTATTGCTTGGCAGGGAATGGATACATGGAATTGGAGCAGTGCCTTCTTCAATGCATCAAAGATTGGTTTTGTGGAGAAACGATGGAATCGTCGAAAACATAGAAGAAGACCAAAGTTATTATTTGACAGAGATCAACAATGTGGATAAAAGAAACTTCAATCGAAACATGGCTAACATAGGGCCATGCCACCCACCTGAGGAATATTTCGAGCCAAATGAGAACGCTTATTATTCTTTAACCCTTCGTCCCAATGGATTCCAATGGGATAGAGAACTTATGTGGGATGGGCAAGAGATTGAGGAAGATGGAGAAACTTCGACGATGCGGCCAACTGGCTGGGGAAGCAAAGGTTGTTATGACTGAATCAAGTTACTATCGAAAGATTTCGGCCTATCTGGCTGAGAACAAACGAAAGACGGCTCTCGAAGCCGAAATATAGAACATGGTTGTCGAAGCCATAGATAAAAAAGAAAAAAAGAAAAAAGAAATAACAAGCCCTGAGGGAAACTATTCACCCCCACCCCATGATGGACAAACTTCCGCACTAATGGATCAAAAACTAGATGCTACTTATGATCAAGAGCCCCTGGGGTTCGAAAAGGATTCAGAGTCAACAAATGCCAAAATGCTGGCACAAGACCCATTAGAGGAGGTTGATATTGGGGATGGTGTCGAAAAACGAGTTACGTACATCAGTGCGAAACTCAGTCCCAGTCTAAAAAGCAAGGTGATCGAAATTCTCAAACAAAATAGAGATTGCTTCGCCTGGGACTATGACGAGATGCCTGGTTTAAAGAGGGAACTGGTGGAACATAGGCTTCCAATCAAGGATGGAAAGAAGCCCATCAAATAGATGCCTAGACGATTCGCACTAGCAATCCTTTCAAAGATAAAGGCAGAGGTAGAACGACTCCTTCGATGCAAGTTTATCAGGACCACAAGGTACGTCGAGTGGCTTGCTAATATTGTACCTGTTATTAAGAAAAATGGTTCTTTACGAATTTGCATAGATTTTAGGGATTTAAATACAGCAACCCCAAAAGATGAATATTCCATGCCTATAGCAGAGATGTTGATTGATTCTGCTGCGGGTTTCGAATACCTGAGTATGTTAGATGGATACTCTAGGTATAATCAGATCTTCATTGCTGAAGATGATGTTCCCAAAACCGCGTTTCAATGTCTAGGCGCCCTAGGCACTTATAAATAGGTAGTGATGCCCTTTGAACTAAAAAATGCTGGGGCAACATATCAAAGGGTAATGAACACCATTTTCCATGATTTCATTGAGTCATTTATGCAGATTTATATAGATGACATAGTAGTCAAATCTGTTTCTGATGAGGATCATTTAAACCACCTTGGCAATCATTTGAAAGAATGAGAAAACATGGCTTGAAAATGAATCCTCTTAAATGTGCTTTCTTTGTGCAGGCTGGGGATTTCCTGGGCTTTGTGGTCCACAAGAAGGGGATCGAAATTAACTTGAACAAAACGAAGGCCATTATGGAGACGAAACCTCCATCCACGAAGAAAGAGTTGCAATCTCTATTGGGTAAAATCAACTTTTTAAAGAGATTCATATCCAATTTAAATGGGCGAACTCAGGCTTTCTCTCCCCTACTACGTATTAATCAAGGGAATTTCGAATGGACGGCACAACATCAGGAGGCATTCGAGAAAATCAAGGCCTATTTGATGCATCCTCCTATACTTGCGTCCCCTTCTAATGATAAACCAATGAGACTGTATATCTCTGCCTCCAATGTAACTATAGGTAGTATGTTGG
The DNA here is from genome assembly GCA_021764765.1 of Vicia sativa. NCBI lineage: Eukaryota > Viridiplantae > Streptophyta > Magnoliopsida > Fabales > Fabaceae > Vicia > Vicia sativa. Next base: position 91,514,085 of record CM038793.1, on the reverse strand, counting down.
CCCAAGAGAATGATTATGGCGTCGAAAGAGCCATCTACTATATTAGTAGGATCGTAAATAAAGCAGAGATTAGGTATAGTAGCATAGAAAAACTATGCCTCTGTCTGTATTTCTCTTGTACAAAACTCAAATATTATATTAAACTAGTTGATGTTTACGTTTCATCTCACTTTGATGTTATTAAACATATGCTTTCAAAACCAATCATGCATAGCAGGATTGGTAAATGGGCTTTAGCGCTCACTGAGTATAATTTGGCCTTCAAGCCTTTAAAGGCTATGAAAGGGCAAGTTGTTTCAGATTTCATAGGGGATCACTCTGTGAGTGAAGACTTCGTGTTAAATTATGTTGAGATCCAGCCATGGAAATTATCCTTCGATGGATCAACACATAAAAACGGAAGTGGGGTTGGAGTGCTTATCATTTCTCCTGAAGGAATTCCAACAAAGTTCAAGTACAAGTTGGAAGGTCCTCCCTGTTCGAACAATGAAGCTGAGTATGAAGCGTTAATTGTTGGACTTGAAGCCTTGTTGGAATTGGGGGCAACCAGAGTCGAAATTAGAGGAGACTTAGAGTTGGTCATTAAACAAATAATAAAAGAATACAAATGTATCAAAGAAAATTTGATCATGTACTTTGTTATTGCTAACAGATTACTCAAGAAATTTGAATATGTGGATATAAAACATATTCCCAGAATTGATAATCAGGAGGCAAATGACTTGGCTCAAATAGCCTCAGGGTATAAGACATCCAAAGAAAAACTCCAATACCTTATAGAAACAAGAGGTAGAATAATGACTACTAAATTATCACCATTAGACTTAGAAAATTCGAAACTTGGCTATGCAAATCAGAAGGAATTCGAAGTGTTAAGTATAGATACTTTGACAGATACAAATTGGCGAAGTCCCATAATAAATTACTTGAAAGAACCTTCAGTAAATACAGAGAAAAAGATCAAATACAGGGCATTGTCTTATGTGTTAATAGGGAATGAACTTTTTAAGAAAACCCCAGAAGGAATCTTACTCAAGTGTTTAGGAGAAAACGAAGCGTATTTAGCCTTGTCCAATGTGCACAGTGGGGCATGTGGGGCACATCAAGCAGGCCATAAAATGAAATGGTTGTTGTTTCGATATGAAATGTATTGGCCCATTATGCTCAAAGATTGCATAGAATTTGCTAAAGGATGTGAAGAGTGCCAAATCCATGCAGGCATTCAACACGCTCCTGCCAGTGAGCTACATTCAATTGTTAAGCCTTGGCCTTTTAGAGGATGGGCATTAGATCTAATTGGTGAAATTCAACCAACACCATCCAAACGACAAAAATATATCCTTGTGGGTATAGATTATTTTACAAAGTGGGTCGAAGCAATTCCTCTAGTGAATGTTGATCAAGAGGCTATCATAGAATTTATCCAGAAGCAAATAATCTACAGGTTCAGAATACCAGAGAGTATCACAACAGATCAAGGTTCAGTTTTCACGGGGCAAAAAATGCAAGAATTTGCACAAGAAATGGGATTTAAGTTATTCACGTCGACGCCTTATTATGCTCAGGCAAATGGTCAAGTGGAAGCAGCCAATAAAGTCATAATAGGATTGATAAAGAAACATGTAGGGCAAAAGCCAAAGAATTGGCACAAAACTTTGGACCAAGATCTATGGGCATGTCGAACATCTCCTAAGGAAGCAACGAATACTACTCCATTTCGACTTACATTTGGACACGACGCAGTGTTTCCATTCGAAATACATTTACAGTCAGTTAGAATCCAAAGACAAAATGAGATACCAGCTGACCAATATTGGGAAATGATGATGAATGAATTAGTGGAGATAGATGAGGATAGGCTACATGCTTTAGAAATTATGAGGAGACAGAAAGAAAGAGTAGCCAGAGCATACAACAAAAGAGTTAAAAGTAAGTTGTTCTCAACTAATGATCTGGTATGGAAAGTTATATTACCTATGGATAACAAAAATAGATTCTTAGGTAAATGGTCACCCCATTGGGAGGGACCCTTTCGTGTTTTGAAAACATTTTCGAATAATGCTTATGAAATAGAGGAATTAGCAGAGGATAGAAGAATCTTGAAGGCAAATGGGAAATATTTAAAAAGGTATAAACCATGCTTGCAAGAAGTTTGAATTACTACAGAATAATAAAAGTAAAACAAATATTAAAGCCAAAATGGTGTTGCATAAATGCCAAAATGGTTGTGTTCAAATTACAAAAGTACATAATAAATATCCTGAACAATAAAAAGCATTAACAAAATACATTCGAAAATCAGAAAGGGGAGTTTCGTTTCAGCTTAGCAAACTTGCTCTTGCACAAGTTGATTTTGCATTGGATAACATTTTTTACGCTTTCGAGCCCCTTGATCTCTTTGCTTATTCCTTTAGCTACCTCCATTTGTTGAAGACTTTGTGTGACAAGATTTTCAAGTTTTTTGTCATCAACGGGCTTCAAAGCTGCCTGCTCGTTTCGAGCATCCTCAATCTTCTTTTTAAGTTCTTCAATCTGAGATTCCCAGAACAAGATTGATCGAGCCAAAACGTCACGTTTATCTTTAGCATGGAATATATCAAGCTCCAATGCTTCTGCTTCCTCAGAAAATTTCGAAGTCTGATCATAAGCTTTAGACAAAGCCTCTTGTTTGGTTCGAATCTTAGTCTCAGCATCATTAATCCTGATATATTCACTACTAACCTCATTAAGAAAGATTTGCAGATCATATATGGTTTCACCTACTTCAAATGGACAGGTACTGAGATCTATCTGAGAAAGCAACTTCTTCATCAAAAAATAGGCTCCAGTATCATCGTTTAGAATAGTAAAAATGTCAGCCTCAAGAATAGTTTTGTTGACTTGTTAAAGAAGTTGGTCGAGAAAAGTAAGAGGGGCTTTTTCCTTCGTTTGGCTCGAATCCTCAGATTGATTTTTGCTAGAAGAGGAATCCCGTTGAGCTAGCATTAACTTGATGTATTTCAGGGGATTACTTCTTTTCATTTCTTCTTTCTGTTCCTCAGACAAAGTTGGAGGGTCTGGTTGTTTAGTGAAAATGGTTCCAGCAGGAACGGGAACCTCCACCTCCTCTTACATCACCTCATCTCCGTCACCATCTGCGAAGTAATGACTCATAGTATGTGCTTCGCTTTCCTCTTCAGATTGGTCAGCAAAATGCACCCTTCTAGGAGAAGAGTCACTGGGAATGTCGATGATGGGAGTTTCGAACACTGTGTCTGGCTCACCAGCTGCAGGGTCCTCTATCGGAGGAGGCGAAATTGCTTGTTGTTCTAAAGCTTTGACCAATGGAGGCGAAGTTGCTTGTTGATCCAAAGCTTCGACGGTCCCTGCAGGAGTAGCAGCGGTGGATGAGCCTTTGTTTAAAACAGCTTCATTAAAACCTTCTGGTTGAAGAGAGGCTGCAGGTTTTTGGCCTTGGATGGTAGGAGGATCAGCAGGAACAAAGGGAATGCTCTACGCAGAAACAAAGGGTTAGCATAAAGAATGTCACATAGTCGAATCTAAAAGAGCATTAAGTGAAATTTACCTTTTGCTCATCAGAAGTTGCATTGCTACCAATGTGTTCTGAACTTACGTTCTTCGAAGACTGAGACTTCGAAGGTCCTTTGGATTTGGTTGTGGGAGCAGTCACATTCACTTCGTTTTTGGAAGGATTGGCAGATTGAGAACCTTCTCCAGATTTGTTAGTTTTCTTCTTCTTTTTTCGTTTGAGAGGAGAAGCGTCTTCATTCTTTTTTGATTCATTTTCAGATTGGGCATCATCACGTCTTCGTTTCTTAGGAGACTTGGGAGGTAGTCCATTCGCCTGGAGCAAGGAAGAGAATAAATGAGTCAATTCAAAGAGTAATTTCGATAATAAGAAAGGAGTGAGTGAAGTATTACCTTCTTCTTTTTCTTTTTAGGGGAATCATCTTCTTGTTCAGGAGGAGGATTTTCAGTGGTAATTATTGACGCTTTCGAGGTAGAAGTTGAGCCTACCTTGGGTACAACTTTATCCTTCTTCAGAGATTTTAGATCAACAGCTGAAAAGAATTTGAAACAGTTAAGCTTAAAATAGAGTTTAAAAAGAATAAGGGAACTTCGAATTTCTTCAGTTCCGCACCTTCACCGTTTCGAGACGTGATAGACATGGCTGACAAGTCATAGCGAAGGTGCCCCCTAAAATTGTCTAAATCATGTTTAGCCCACGTTACCCTTTGGGCAGGTTTTTTGGCATCATTTTCGTAATTACGAAGAATGTCCCTACAAACCAACCACCAGGGATATGGTGGAAAAAAGGCCAAAGCCAGCTCTAAAGTAAGTTTGGAAACTTTGGTGGCTAATGTTTAAAAGCCCACCAATACCTATCTTCAGGTTTTACATAAGGAGGAAATCGAATCTTTGAAAGTTGTTTTTCAAATTTTTCTTTCAAAGTTCTTGCTGCGTCGCAGACAGTTCGATGTATCTCCATAGGATTATAGACAATTTCAAAATATTTTTGAAAGGCTCGAATTTCCTTGACATGAGTAAGTCTACCTTTTTTGACATTCTCCTGCACAAGGGAAAAAGCTGTCGTCAGTTGTTGTTGAATTTGGATGGTGCTGAACATATCGTTCGAGTAATAGTCTGTCCACCAAGTATAGAAATCTTTTGTCATATAAAAAGAAGGAGTAAAGAGGACTAGTGAAAAGTCAACGAAGCCAGCATATTGCTTCAATCGAGTTTCGATTTCTTTGAAGGAGTAAGGTACCCCTGCTAAACGTATCTCCCTTTTCTTGTTGAAGAGCGGTTCAGGTAGGATTTTGCATAATCCAAATTGACGAGCCACGAAATTGGGTTGATAAGCAAGGATGCACACTTGGCTCTTCACAGGTGTGATTCTGGAGATGATAAGCCTAGGGTTTAGAAAGGCACACCAAATGTCCCTGATTATTTTTTCTTTGATGGCTTGCTCAAGGGGCATGGTAAACCAAGTTGGACCATAGTTTCGATTGGCAAAAGGAGCCATTGAAGGATCGAACCTATGTCTCTTAGATAAAATCATCATGTAGTTAACAAAACATGTCTTGAAATTTTCTCTTTCATCGTTTGGGGTTAATTTTAGCAATCTGGTACCCTTAATGCTGCAGTTTACAACATCAGGGTGTTCTTCATTGAATACCCCAAAGGTAGAAAGAGATGGTTCGAAGGTAGCATTTAACCAAAGCTGCAATAGCCAGAAGGGGCCAGCGAGAAGCAGATTAGTGCCAGCTTCGTAAGTTTTCAGTTTCGAAACTGCAACACCTATGCTTTCGTATAAACTTGTCAGCAGTAGTTCACTAATGCACACCCTTCGACCATGATGGAGTTGGTTCGCCAGAGTAATAAATCTGCTCGCAACTTGTAAAGACTTGCTGCAGAAGACATACTTTGATAGCCACAGTGCCAGAAAAGCTATGTGTTCGACCTCAAAAACTTCCTCTTCAGCAGAATGGTAGAAATTGATGATTTTGAGAAGCTGGCATTCTGAACATCAAAATCGATGAGGTTATCCGCATCTTCATTTGGGTCAAAGGATTCTCCAATAGGAGAAAGTCTAGTGATAGCAGCAATATCGAAGAATGTGGGTGTCAGCATTCCACAAGGGAGATGGAAGGTATTATAGGTGCTATCCCAGAAGTATAAAGAAGCTAACAAGAAAGGTTGGCTATAACTAAATCCTAATTTTGACATTCAAATTAGGTTTAGGATGCCTATATTTTCCCATTCTTGGGATTTCTTACTCTCAACTTTCGAAAGCCAATCCTGGTATAATTGATCTGATGAGGGACATGTGCGAAAGGGTTTAAAATTCCCAATAACGTAGTCTATGTTAAAAACATCCCTATTGGGTTTTGACGTTCCCGTTTCACAGGTTTTTTCTAGGGTTTTTGACAACTTAACAACAGATTCATCTTCCTTATGTTTCAGAGGAACAGATTTATTAACAATGGGTTTTATTTCGGAATAGGTGGGAAAAAATCCCTTTGTCTTTTCTAAACGTTCTGTAGAGATTAAGGGACCCATAACCCCTAGGGTTTTATCAAGAACAGTGGTAGGGATGATTACCTGGGAGGCATAAATGGCTTTCTGTTCCGGAGTGAGTTTTGGAGTTGAGATGAACTCCTGATTATCAAGATTGATAATCTTGCTTGTTGGTTTGAGGCTGGAAGAAGGAATTTGTTTAGATTTTCCAAATTTCTTGGATGAAGGAGTTGGCGCTGAAGGAGAAGACATTGTGAATATCAAAGACTTTTTTCTGAAAATGAAAAATCTGGGTAGTTTGAAGGTTGAGAGAGTTTTTGGAAAAGTTTGAAATGAAGAAGATGAAGTGCTTTTATAGCCTTCTTCAACGGTTTAGAAGTTTTTGACCTTTGGAAAAAGGTGGGATACGTGTAAATTTCTCATTGAAAGGAGAAGAGGTGGATTTTTAAACTTCCTAGGGAAGTGACATTTTGTTGCTAATTATTAGCTATAACTGTTGTGATTGCACGTTTAGGTATGATGATTGGACATTTTGCAGAAAGTTGGACACTTACTCTAACGTTGTGTGCAGTATTGTCATCATGAGTTTTGATATTTTCGAAATTACATGAGTGAATCAAAAACACTTATTTCTCTGTATCCATCGAAATACATGTTCTTGGGGGCAATTTGTTAGTTGGCAATTTCGAATAAAGAGATTAGTTGGATGTTAAAAGGATATTTTCAAATGGACAAATAAAAGCTAAAGCGAATTGATATTAGTGATGACTATTTCATTCCTGAAAGACTCTTCGATTTCCAGTAATAGATGTTGAATTTCGATTGGAGATTCTTAGTGTTTAGAATATAAAGAGTTCTTTTGTGCAAATGTGCTAGAATTGGAAGCGGTCCAAGCAAATGGATTAATTCGAATCGAAGAAACCTAACAGAACACTTCACTGGCGCAGAATTCGAATTTCAAATTGAAGGATTCGAATTTCAAATATGAGCTCCATTCTTAGAAGACGCGTGGAAGTTAGTAAACGTAAGAAGCTTGCATGCTTCGAACGTGGCATAATTCTAGAGTAGGACCGTTAGGGTCAAGACACTATAAATAGGTGTTTTTATGTTAGATTTAGTGTGTTCATTCGTGTACTAAAAAATCTTAAACACTCAAAATACTGTGATTGAAGGGAAACGAGTTAGAAGACAAAATGTACGTACTGAACATCATGATTACTTACAATTTAAATATGAGTCTTTTTATATTTCTTTCATTTCTATTGTACTTTTGCTCTTAAATCTTTCGATTTCTTTTTATTTTCTTGTTTTACTTGCCTTTAAACACATTTATTTCCTCAGAAATTACACTTTTACTTCGTCTTTTCGTACAAGCATTTTACACTTCCAGAAATCTTTATCTTTTCAAAGAATCTTTATCCTTACATTCAATTGTCAAAACTTAAGTTTAAATTCAAAGTTTTTCTTTATACATTCAGTCAGTATATTTCCATAGACAGTCTTAGAGAAATCTCCTAAGAATTAATTGAGATAATGGGTTTGAACATAGAAATCAATTATGACACAAGTGTCCTAGGATCAATCTAGTCGATCCTGCAAGTAACCAATAATAATCAGTAAATTGGACGACTGGCGGTTGTTTACTAGAAATCACTGTAAACAAATTGGCACGCCCAGTGGGATAGTGTCATAATAGAAATTATTTATCAACTTGTTTGAAAATTGTAAAATTTTCTGAGTTTGGAGTGCATTTTGGTATATGAACCTTCGAAGTGGAAAAATAAAAAACAATAATCCGCATATACCCAGAAGACAACGTACAAAAGCAATGGTTAACACAACTAACCAAGATAGGGGACAAAATTCCCCACAAGGGGCTGCAACAATCGTTTCAAGTTCGATTGATGCCTCCAATACCATCCCTGTTGGTAGTTCGAATACGGTCCCAGTAAGTACATTAGAAATACCATCTAACATGTCATCAATGCAAACTATGCCACACATAGGACATCAACAATATTCAACCCCTATTAGGCCTCCAAGCTTCGAGCCTTTGAGACCCAGAAACCCTCCATACAGAATGCCTCTTTCGTTTATGGCAGGTTTACATAATGCATCAACTTCGTCCCCAGGCCAAGGGTCTGGTTCAGGGATGAATAATTTGGGCACGAATTCCCAAATTCTAGGAAATCTTGCCCAATTGCCTACCCTTACAACTAATAGTCATGCAACACTTAGGCAACAGATGGATGATAACAATCATGATATGGTAGGAATCCTAGCCCGTGAAATGAATGCTATGTTTGGCCCCCTTATCCAAAATATAAATAGAACAAACCAAGAAAATTCAGCCCAGATGGCAAGAATAGCAGATTTCTTTGGTGCCCCTGATGCGCCTGCAAGACGTAGGCAGAACCCAGTGGCAATTTGAAATGAAGAACCCACAATCGAACAGATTCGACACCCTATACAAGTGGTCGAAGAGAGAAACATAGGGGCAAGGTTAAGGCAACAGGAAGTTCAGGAAGTTCAGAACGAACAGCCTAGACCAATAATGATGGTTACTAGGGACCAAAATGCAGACGAAATTGTTCACAGGATTAGAAATGACAATTTAGTGGCAGAAAATAACCTAACCACCATGATCAAAAGGATAATGGCCCAGAATGGTTTAAATTCAGGATTTAGGAGGCCAAATTACACATCTCCTATTGTAGACTATGTTCTGCAGACAGAATTACCCAGGGGCTTTAAAGTCCCTAAATTCACGAAATTTGCTGGAGACACGAGTGAATCAACAATAGAACATATAGCGAGATATTTTACCGAAGCAGGAGATATAGAAAATAACGAAAATCTTAGGATAAAATACTTCCCAAGTTCTCTAACGAAGAACGCTTTTACTTGGTTCACCACCCTACCCCCTGGATCTGTAGATACATGGCCTTATTTAGAAAGACTCTTCTATGAACAATTCTACATGGGTCAGTCTAAAATTAGTTTGAAAGAATTAGCAAGCATTAAGAGAAAATTCACGAAACCAATAGATGATTATTTGAATAGGTTTCGTTTGTTAAAATCTAAATGCTTCACATTAGTTCTTGAACACGAATTGGTCGAAATGGCCGCTAGGGGGTCTAGATTATTCCATTCGAAAGAAATTGGATACACAATATCTGAGAGATATGGCCCAACTAGCAGATAGAGTTCGACAGGTCGAAAGATTAAAAGCTGAAAAGGCTAGGGCTAGTAAAAGTCATAAGAAAGAAAGAATAGCCTACATAGAGGCTGAAGGGGAGAACATAGAGGATTCTCAAGACCCTTATGATTTTGATCAATTCGAAATAGATCTTGCAGAACTGAAGGAAGCACCCCCTTATGCTTGTAAAGTTTTGCTTCCTTCCAATGGAAATGAACCTGTCGAAAGTGAAAGGAATGAAAAATTCCCTAAGAAAGTCTATACTTTCGATATAACTAAATGTGATGAAATATTTGATCTTCTTGTAAAAGATGGCCAGTTAATAGTTCCTCATAACCTTAATATTCCTCCATTAGAACAAAGGAAGAAGAGATGCTTTTGTAAGTATCACAACTTTTTAGGCCATAAAACCTTACAATGTTTTCTTTTCAGGGATCTGATACAAAATGCAATCAAAGATGGCAGGCTGAAGTTCTCATATAAGGGGAAGAATCCAATGAAAGTTGATACGGATCCGTTACTGATGGTGGAGACCAACTATGCCGAGCCTCTGGATATCAATGTAGTGGAGATTGATGAGAGGAAGGTTCAATCGAAAGTGGAATTCGAAGAGGATGGAGACCTCGTCTTGATTAGGAACGAAACAGAGGCTACTGATGGCCTCCCAAAGGTACTCAAAGCAAAAAATACTTTGTGAGGCAAGGAAGGCTGTTGAGGGCCAACTTTTTGCAGACAAAAGTTTGACTGAGGCTACTGAGGGTCTCAGGATGAAGTTCGAAGAATTCAAAATTTCTGATGGTCAAACGCTGGGAGTAAATATGGTGGATTTCAAACAGCCCAACGCTGAAATGGAAGAAGTGGAACGCGGTTTGGAGAAAGAGAGAGAGCAAAAAAGGGAGAACTTACCCATGAAAGACGCGAGTCTGCGTGAATATCTTTTTCACTTTCACAAGAAGAACCAGGATAAGTTGCTGTGCCCAAGGTGCAGCATCATCTGCAACCCCAGAATTGCTGCTGAGTTCGAAAGGGCCCAACATGAACGAACAGGGGTCAACTGGAGGCAAGACAACCAACTGTACAGAGTTTATCCCAGAGCTGATGAGAGTCTGCTCGAATTCTTGGTTCGTTGCCACAAGATTGGAACATAGTGTCTAATTTGTCCCAGATGTGCAACAGTATATGATAGAGAGATGGCTGAAGCATTCGAGAGAATTCCTTTTGCAGCAGGCTGGGGGCACCAAGGTGGTATGCCTTCGAATCCTGCTAACACTAGCAAAACAATGCCAAGAAGGCCATATAGCCCTTATCCCAGGGGAGCAAAGAGAGTTTCTTTCAAACTACCTGCAGAAATCCCCACTACAGATGGCTGCAGGTGAAGGCTGATAAGGGAAAAGGGAAATGGCGAAGCTATGACCAAGGAGGTAGGACTGCGATGGCTTACAGGAAACAATTCAATTCAAATAGGAGGGAAGAAATAAGATTGGAGAATTACAAAGGAAAAAATTCAATGTCCCGCTCTCAATGGCGCAAACACCAGTGAAACAAAAAAGCTGAAAGGGATTCGAAGCCTATGGAGATAGGGGAATCTAGTACAAATAATCCAGTATCAATAACCCAGACTGGGGGCAAACCCCTAGTGTCCAGGAAGCTTTTTTCACCAAAGAAAGTCACTGAAGAAAACAAGACACAGAAGGAGGCTGCAAACGAAGACGACTTGATGACGGATGACTTCAAATCAGAGGGGGAATCGTTCTTTAATGCAAATTGCAACGAAGTCTCAGTGTTGCCTTGTGAGTACAATCAGGATACAGAAGTTTACGCTGGGGAAGAGACTGATGAGGACGAAATGGCCAGACACAGGCCAGTGTGTTATTACGTGATGAACAATGGAGCGGTCGAAGAGCAAAATGCTTTCTTCGAGAAGCCAGACGAAGGAATGAAGAATCACCTAAAGCCTTTATTCATCAGGGCAAAGGTAGAACAACATGGCGTGAACAAAGTTCTGGTGGACGGTGGAGCTGCCGTTAATTTAATGCCTGGATTCATGCTAAAAAGGATAGGCATGCAGGATTCTGATGTTCGACCTCACAACATGGTGCTTTCGAATTATGAAGGGAAGGTTGGTAAGACTTTGGGAGTAATACAAGTTAATTTGATAGTTGGTTCTCTCACACGACCCACAATGTTCATGGTCATAGTTGCGAAGGTAAACTACAATTTATTGCTTGGCAGGGAATGGATACATGGAATTGGAGCAGTGCCTTCTTCAATGCATCAAAGATTGGTTTTGTGGAGAAACGATGGAATCGTCGAAAACATAGAAGAAGACCAAAGTTATTATTTGACAGAGATCAACAATGTGGATAAAAGAAACTTCAATCGAAACATGGCTAACATAGGGCCATGCCACCCACCTGAGGAATATTTCGAGCCAAATGAGAACGCTTATTATTCTTTAACCCTTCGTCCCAATGGATTCCAATGGGATAGAGAACTTATGTGGGATGGGCAAGAGATTGAGGAAGATGGAGAAACTTCGACGATGCGGCCAACTGGCTGGGGAAGCAAAGGTTGTTATGACTGAATCAAGTTACTATCGAAAGATTTCGGCCTATCTGGCTGAGAACAAACGAAAGACGGCTCTCGAAGCCGAAATATAGAACATGGTTGTCGAAGCCATAGATAAAAAAGAAAAAAAGAAAAAAGAAATAACAAGCCCTGAGGGAAACTATTCACCCCCACCCCATGATGGACAAACTTCCGCACTAATGGATCAAAAACTAGATGCTACTTATGATCAAGAGCCCCTGGGGTTCGAAAAGGATTCAGAGTCAACAAATGCCAAAATGCTGGCACAAGACCCATTAGAGGAGGTTGATATTGGGGATGGTGTCGAAAAACGAGTTACGTACATCAGTGCGAAACTCAGTCCCAGTCTAAAAAGCAAGGTGATCGAAATTCTCAAACAAAATAGAGATTGCTTCGCCTGGGACTATGACGAGATGCCTGGTTTAAAGAGGGAACTGGTGGAACATAGGCTTCCAATCAAGGATGGAAAGAAGCCCATCAAATAGATGCCTAGACGATTCGCACTAGCAATCCTTTCAAAGATAAAGGCAGAGGTAGAACGACTCCTTCGATGCAAGTTTATCAGGACCACAAGGTACGTCGAGTGGCTTGCTAATATTGTACCTGTTATTAAGAAAAATGGTTCTTTACGAATTTGCATAGATTTTAGGGATTTAAATACAGCAACCCCAAAAGATGAATATTCCATGCCTATAGCAGAGATGTTGATTGATTCTGCTGCGGGTTTCGAATACCTGAGTATGTTAGATGGATACTCTAGGTATAATCAGATCTTCATTGCTGAAGATGATGTTCCCAAAACCGCGTTTCAATGTCTAGGCGCCCTAGGCACTTATAAATAGGTAGTGATGCCCTTTGAACTAAAAAATGCTGGGGCAACATATCAAAGGGTAATGAACACCATTTTCCATGATTTCATTGAGTCATTTATGCAGATTTATATAGATGACATAGTAGTCAAATCTGTTTCTGATGAGGATCATTTAAACCACCTTGGCAATCATTTGAAAGAATGAGAAAACATGGCTTGAAAATGAATCCTCTTAAATGTGCTTTCTTTGTGCAGGCTGGGGATTTCCTGGGCTTTGTGGTCCACAAGAAGGGGATCGAAATTAACTTGAACAAAACGAAGGCCATTATGGAGACGAAACCTCCATCCACGAAGAAAGAGTTGCAATCTCTATTGGGTAAAATCAACTTTTTAAAGAGATTCATATCCAATTTAAATGGGCGAACTCAGGCTTTCTCTCCCCTACTACGTATTAATCAAGGGAATTTCGAATGGACGGCACAACATCAGGAGGCATTCGAGAAAATCAAGGCCTATTTGATGCATCCTCCTATACTTGCGTCCCCTTCTAATGATAAACCAATGAGACTGTATATCTCTGCCTCCAATGTAACTATAGGTAGTATGTTGGCCCAAGAGAATGATTATGGCGTCGAAAGAGCCATCTACTATATTAGTAGGATCGTAAATAAAGCAGAGATTAGGTATAGTAGCATAGAAAAACTATGCCTCTGTCTGTATTTCTCTTGTACAAAACTCAAATATTATATTAAACTAGTTGATGTTTACGTTTCATCTCACTTTGATGTTATTAAACATATGCTTTCAAAACCAATCATGCATAGCAGGATTGGTAAATGGGCTTTAGCGCTCACTGAGTATAATTTGGCCTTCAAGCCTTTAAAGGCTATGAAAGGGCAAGTTGTTTCAGATTTCATAGGGGATCACTCTGTGAGTGAAGACTTCGTGTTAAATTATGTTGAGATCCAGCCATGGAAATTATCCTTCGATGGATCAACACATAAAAACGGAAGTGGGGTTGGAGTGCTTATCATTTCTCCTGAAGGAATTCCAACAAAGTTCAAGTACAAGTTGGAAGGTCCTCCCTGTTCGAACAATGAAGCTGAGTATGAAGCGTTAATTGTTGGACTTGAAGCCTTGTTGGAATTGGGGGCAACCAGAGTCGAAATTAGAGGAGACTTAGAGTTGGTCATTAAACAAATAATAAAAGAATACAAATGTATCAAAGAAAATTTGATCATGTACTTTGTTATTGCTAACAGATTACTCAAGAAATTTGAATATGTGGATATAAAACATATTCCCAGAATTGATAATCAGGAGGCAAATGACTTGGCTCAAATAGCCTCAGGGTATAAGACATCCAAAGAAAAACTCCAATACCTTATAGAAACAAGAGGTAGAATAATGACTACTAAATTATCACCATTAGACTTAGAAAATTCGAAACTTGGCTATGCAAATCAGAAGGAATTCGAAGTGTTAAGTATAGATACTTTGACAGATACAAATTGGCGAAGTCCCATAATAAATTACTTGAAAGAACCTTCAGTAAATACAGAGAAAAAGATCAAATACAGGGCATTGTCTTATGTGTTAATAGGGAATGAACTTTTTAAGAAAACCCCAGAAGGAATCTTACTCAAGTGTTTAGGAGAAAACGAAGCGTATTTAGCCTTGTCCAATGTGCACAGTGGGGCATGTGGGGCACATCAAGCAGGCCATAAAATGAAATGGTTGTTGTTTCGATATGAAATGTATTGGCCCATTATGCTCAAAGATTGCATAGAATTTGCTAAAGGATGTGAAGAGTGCCAAATCCATGCAGGCATTCAACACGCTCCTGCCAGTGAGCTACATTCAATTGTTAAGCCTTGGCCTTTTAGAGGATGGGCATTAGATCTAATTGGTGAAATTCAACCAACACCATCCAAACGACAAAAATATATCCTTGTGGGTATAGATTATTTTACAAAGTGGGTCGAAGCAATTCCTCTAGTGAATGTTGATCAAGAGGCTATCATAGAATTTATCCAGAAGCAAATAATCTACAGGTTCAGAATACCAGAGAGTATCACAACAGATCAAGGTTCAGTTTTCACGGGGCAAAAAATGCAAGAATTTGCACAAGAAATGGGATTTAAGTTATTCACGTCGACGCCTTATTATGCTCAGGCAAATGGTCAAGTGGAAGCAGCCAATAAAGTCATAATAGGATTGATAAAGAAACATGTAGGGCAAAAGCCAAAGAATTGGCACAAAACTTTGGACCAAGATCTATGGGCATGTCGAACATCTCCTAAGGAAGCAACGAATACTACTCCATTTCGACTTACATTTGGACACGACGCAGTGTTTCCATTCGAAATACATTTACAGTCAGTTAGAATCCAAAGACAAAATGAGATACCAGCTGACCAATATTGGGAAATGATGATGAATGAATTAGTGGAGATAGATGAGGATAGGCTACATGCTTTAGAAATTATGAGGAGACAGAAAGAAAGAGTAGCCAGAGCATACAACAAAAGAGTTAAAAGTAAGTTGTTCTCAACTAATGATCTGGTATGGAAAGTTATATTACCTATGGATAACAAAAATAGATTCTTAGGTAAATGGTCACCCCATTGGGAGGGACCCTTTCGTGTTTTGAAAACATTTTCGAATAATGCTTATGAAATAGAGGAATTAGCAGAGGATAGAAGAATCTTGAAGGCAAATGGGAAATATTTAAAAAGGTATAAACCATGCTTGCAAGAAGTTTGAATTACTACAGAATAATAAAAGTAAAACAAATATTAAAGCCAAAATGGTGTTGCATAAATGCCAAAATGGTTGTGTTCAAATTACAAAAGTACATAATAAATATCCTGAACAATAAAAAGCATTAACAAAATACATTCGAAAATCAGAAAGGGGAGTTTCGTTTCAGCTTAGCAAACTTGCTCTTGCACAAGTTGATTTTGCATTGGATAACATTTTTTACGCTTTCGAGCCCCTTGATCTCTTTGCTTATTCCTTTAGCTACCTCCATTTGTTGAAGACTTTGTGTGACAAGATTTTCAAGTTTTTTGTCATCAACGGGCTTCAAAGCTGCCTGCTCGTTTCGAGCATCCTCAATCTTCTTTTTAAGTTCTTCAATCTGAGATTCCCAGAACAAGATTGATCGAGCCAAAACGTCACGTTTATCTTTAGCATGGAATATATCAAGCTCCAATGCTTCTGCTTCCTCAGAAAATTTCGAAGTCTGATCATAAGCTTTAGACAAAGCCTCTTGTTTGGTTCGAATCTTAGTCTCAGCATCATTAATCCTGATATATTCACTACTAACCTCATTAAGAAAGATTTGCAGATCATATATGGTTTCACCTACTTCAAATGGACAGGTACTGAGATCTATCTGAGAAAGCAACTTCTTCATCAAAAAATAGGCTCCAGTATCATCGTTTAGAATAGTAAAAATGTCAGCCTCAAGAATAGTTTTGTTGACTTGTTAAAGAAGTTGGTCGAGAAAAGTAAGAGGGGCTTTTTCCTTCGTTTGGCTCGAATCCTCAGATTGATTTTTGCTAGAAGAGGAATCCCGTTGAGCTAGCATTAACTTGATGTATTTCAGGGGATTACTTCTTTTCATTTCTTCTTTCTGTTCCTCAGACAAAGTTGGAGGGTCTGGTTGTTTAGTGAAAATGGTTCCAGCAGGAACGGGAACCTCCACCTCCTCTTACATCACCTCATCTCCGTCACCATCTGCGAAGTAATGACTCATAGTATGTGCTTCGCTTTCCTCTTCAGATTGGTCAGCAAAATGCACCCTTCTAGGAGAAGAGTCACTGGGAATGTCGATGATGGGAGTTTCGAACACTGTGTCTGGCTCACCAGCTGCAGGGTCCTCTATCGGAGGAGGCGAAATTGCTTGTTGTTCTAAAGCTTTGACCAATGGAGGCGAAGTTGCTTGTTGATCCAAAGCTTCGACGGTCCCTGCAGGAGTAGCAGCGGTGGATGAGCCTTTGTTTAAAACAGCTTCATTAAAACCTTCTGGTTGAAGAGAGGCTGCAGGTTTTTGGCCTTGGATGGTAGGAGGATCAGCAGGAACAAAGGGAATGCTCTACGCAGAAACAAAGGGTTAGCATAAAGAATGTCACATAGTCGAATCTAAAAGAGCATTAAGTGAAATTTACCTTTTGCTCATCAGAAGTTGCATTGCTACCAATGTGTTCTGAACTTACGTTCTTCGAAGACTGAGACTTCGAAGGTCCTTTGGATTTGGTTGTGGGAGCAGTCACATTCACTTCGTTTTTGGAAGGATTGGCAGATTGAGAACCTTCTCCAGATTTGTTAGTTTTCTTCTTCTTTTTTCGTTTGAGAGGAGAAGCGTCTTCATTCTTTTTTGATTCATTTTCAGATTGGGCATCATCACGTCTTCGTTTCTTAGGAGACTTGGGAGGTAGTCCATTCGCCTGGAGCAAGGAAGAGAATAAATGAGTCAATTCAAAGAGTAATTTCGATAATAAGAAAGGAGTGAGTGAAGTATTACCTTCTTCTTTTTCTTTTTAGGGGAATCATCTTCTTGTTCAGGAGGAGGATTTTCAGTGGTAATTATTGACGCTTTCGAGGTAGAAGTTGAGCCTACCTTGGGTACAACTTTATCCTTCTTCAGAGATTTTAGATCAACAGCTGAAAAGAATTTGAAACAGTTAAGCTTAAAATAGAGTTTAAAAAGAATAAGGGAACTTCGAATTTCTTCAGTTCCGCACCTTCACCGTTTCGAGACGTGATAGACATGGCTGACAAGTCATAGCGAAGGTGCCCCCTAAAATTGTCTAAATCATGTTTAGCCCACGTTACCCTTTGGGCAGGTTTTTTGGCATCATTTTCGTAATTACGAAGAATGTCCCTACAAACCAACCACCAGGGATATGGTGGAAAAAAGGCCAAAGCCAGCTCTAAAGTAAGTTTGGAAACTTTGGTGGCTAATGTTTAAAAGCCCACCAATACCTATCTTCAGGTTTTACATAAGGAGGAAATCGAATCTTTGAAAGTTGTTTTTCAAATTTTTCTTTCAAAGTTCTTGCTGCATCGCAGACAGTTCGATGTATCTCCATAGGATTATAGACAATTTCAAAATATTTTTGAAAGGCTCGAATTTCCTTGACATGAGTAAGTCTACCTTTTTTGACATTCTCCTGCACAAGGGAAAAAGCTGTCGTCAGTTGTTGTTGAATTTGGATGGTGCTGAACATATCGTTCGAGTAATAGTCTGTCCACCAAGTATAGAAATCTTTTGTCATATAAAAAGAAGGAGTAAAGAGGACTAGTGAAAAGTCAACGAAGCCAGCATATTGCTTCAATCGAGTTTCGATTTCTTTGAAGGAGTAAGGTACCCCTGCTAAACGTATCTCCCTTTTCTTGTTGAAGAGCGGTTCAGGTAGGATTTTGCATAATCCAAATTGACGAGCCACGAAATTGGGTTGATAAGCAAGGATGCACACTTGGCTCTTCACAGGTGTGATTCTGGAGATGATAAGCCTAGGGTTTAGAAAGGCACACCAAATGTCCCTGATTATTTTTTCTTTGATGGCTTGCTCAAGGGGCATGGTAAACCAAGTTGGACCATAGTTTCGATTGGCAAAAGGAGCCATTGAAGGATCGAACCTATGTCTCTTAGATAAAATCATCATGTAGTTAACAAAACATGTCTTGAAATTTTCTCTTTCATCGTTTGGGGTTAATTTTAGCAATCTGGTACCCTTAATGCTGCAGTTTACAACATCAGGGTGTTCTTCATTGAATACCCCAAAGGTAGAAAGAGATGGTTCGAAGGTAGCATTTAACCAAAGCTGCAATAGCCAGAAGGGGCCAGCGAGAAGCAGATTAGTGCCAGCTTCGTAAGTTTTCAGTTTCGAAACTGCAACACCTATGCTTTCGTATAAACTTGTCAGCAGTAGTTCACTAATGCACACCCTTCGACCATGATGGAGTTGGTTCGCCAGAGTAATAAATCTGCTCGCAACTTGTAAAGACTTGCTGCAGAAGACATACTTTGATAGCCACAGTGCCAGAAAAGCTATGTGTTCGACCTCAAAAACTTCCTCTTCAGCAGAATGGTAGAAATTGATGATTTTGAGAAGCTGGCATTCTGAACATCAAAATCGATGAGGTTATCCGCATCTTCATTTGGGTCAAAGGATTCTCCAATAGGAGAAAGTCTAGTGATAGCAGCAATATCGAAGAATGTGGGTGTCAGCATTCCACAAGGGAGATGGAAGGTATTATAGGTGCTATCCCAGAAGTATAAAGAAGCTAACAAGAAAGGTTGGCTATAACTAAATCCTAATTTTGACATTCAAATTAGGTTTAGGATGCCTATATTTTCCCATTCTTGGGATTTCTTACTCTCAACTTTCGAAAGCCAATCCTGGTATAATTGATCTGATGAGGGACATGTGCGAAAGGGTTTAAAATTCCCAATAACGTAGTCTATGTTAAAAACATCCCTATTGGGTTTTGACGTTCCCGTTTCACAGGTTTTTTCTAGGGTTTTTGACAACTTAACAACAGATTCATCTTCCTTATGTTTCAGAGGAACAGATTTATTAACAATGGGTTTTATTTCGGAATAGGTGGGAAAAAATCCCTTTGTCTTTTCTAAACGTTCTGTAGAGATTAAGGGACCCATAACC
The DNA here is from genome assembly GCA_021764765.1 of Vicia sativa. NCBI lineage: Eukaryota > Viridiplantae > Streptophyta > Magnoliopsida > Fabales > Fabaceae > Vicia > Vicia sativa. The sequence continues at coordinate 91,494,788 of CM038793.1, read as the reverse complement.
CCTAGGGTTTTATCAAGAACAGTGGTAGGGATGATTACCTGGGAGGCATAAATGGCTTTCTGTTCCGGAGTGAGTTTTGGAGTTGAGATGAACTCCTGATTATCAAGATTGATAATCTTGCTTGTTGGTTTGAGGCTGGAAGAAGGAATTTGTTTAGATTTTCCAAATTTCTTGGATGAAGGAGTTGGCGCTGAAGGAGAAGACATTGTGAATATCAAAGACTTTTTTCTGAAAATGAAAAATCTGGGTAGTTTGAAGGTTGAGAGAGTTTTTGGAAAAGTTTGAAATGAAGAAGATGAAGTGCTTTTATAGCCTTCTTCAACGGTTTAGAAGTTTTTGACCTTTGGAAAAAGGTGGGATACGTGTAAATTTCTCATTGAAAGGAGAAGAGGTGGATTTTTAAACTTCCTAGGGAAGTGACATTTTGTTGCTAATTATTAGCTATAACTGTTGTGATTGCACGTTTAGGTATGATGATTGGACATTTTGCAGAAAGTTGGACACTTACTCTAACGTTGTGTGCAGTATTGTCATCATGAGTTTTGATATTTTCGAAATTACATGAGTGAATCAAAAACACTTATTTCTCTGTATCCATCGAAATACATGTTCTTGGGGGCAATTTGTTAGTTGGCAATTTCGAATAAAGAGATTAGTTGGATGTTAAAAGGATATTTTCAAATGGACAAATAAAAGCTAAAGCGAATTGATATTAGTGATGACTATTTCATTCCTGAAAGACTCTTCGATTTCCAGTAATAGATGTTGAATTTCGATTGGAGATTCTTAGTGTTTAGAATATAAAGAGTTCTTTTGTGCAAATGTGCTAGAATTGGAAGCGGTCCAAGCAAATGGATTAATTCGAATCGAAGAAACCTAACAGAACACTTCACTGGCGCAGAATTCGAATTTCAAATTGAAGGATTCGAATTTCAAATATGAGCTCCATTCTTAGAAGACGCGTGGAAGTTAGTAAACGTAAGAAGCTTGCATGCTTCGAACGTGGCATAATTCTAGAGTAGGACCGTTAGGGTCAAGACACTATAAATAGGTGTTTTTATGTTAGATTTAGTGTGTTCATTCGTGTACTAAAAAATCTTAAACACTCAAAATACTGTGATTGAAGGGAAACGAGTTAGAAGACAAAATGTACGTACTGAACATCATGATTACTTACAATTTAAATATGAGTCTTTTTATATTTCTTTCATTTCTATTGTACTTTTGCTCTTAAATCTTTCGATTTCTTTTTATTTTCTTGTTTTACTTGCCTTTAAACACATTTATTTCCTCAGAAATTACACTTTTACTTCGTCTTTTCGTACAAGCATTTTACACTTCCAGAAATCTTTATCTTTTCAAAGAATCTTTATCCTTACATTCAATTGTCAAAACTTAAGTTTAAATTCAAAGTTTTTCTTTATACATTCAGTCAGTATATTTCCATAGACAGTCTTAGAGAAATCTCCTAAGAATTAATTGAGATAATGGGTTTGAACATAGAAATCAATTATGACACAAGTGTCCTAGGATCAATCTAGTCGATCCTGCAAGTAACCAATAATAATCAGTAAATTGGACGACTGGCGGTTGTTTACTAGAAATCACTGTAAACAAATTGGCACGCCCAGTGGGATAGTGTCATAATAGAAATTATTTATCAACTTGTTTGAAAATTGTAAAATTTTCTGAGTTTGGAGTGCATTTTGGTATATGAACCTTCGAAGTGGAAAAATAAAAAACAATAATCCGCATATACCCAGAAGACAACGTACAAAAGCAATGGTTAACACAACTAACCAAGATAGGGGACAAAATTCCCCACAAGGGGCTGCAACAATCGTTTCAAGTTCGATTGATGCCTCCAATACCATCCCTGTTGGTAGTTCGAATACGGTCCCAGTAAGTACATTAGAAATACCATCTAACATGTCATCAATGCAAACTATGCCACACATAGGACATCAACAATATTCAACCCCTATTAGGCCTCCAAGCTTCGAGCCTTTGAGACCCAGAAACCCTCCATACAGAATGCCTCTTTCGTTTATGGCAGGTTTACATAATGCATCAACTTCGTCCCCAGGCCAAGGGTCTGGTTCAGGGATGAATAATTTGGGCACGAATTCCCAAATTCTAGGAAATCTTGCCCAATTGCCTACCCTTACAACTAATAGTCATGCAACACTTAGGCAACAGATGGATGATAACAATCATGATATGGTAGGAATCCTAGCCCGTGAAATGAATGCTATGTTTGGCCCCCTTATCCAAAATATAAATAGAACAAACCAAGAAAATTCAGCCCAGATGGCAAGAATAGCAGATTTCTTTGGTGCCCCTGATGCGCCTGCAAGACGTAGGCAGAACCCAGTGGCAATTTGAAATGAAGAACCCACAATCGAACAGATTCGACACCCTATACAAGTGGTCGAAGAGAGAAACATAGGGGCAAGGTTAAGGCAACAGGAAGTTCAGGAAGTTCAGAACGAACAGCCTAGACCAATAATGATGGTTACTAGGGACCAAAATGCAGACGAAATTGTTCACAGGATTAGAAATGACAATTTAGTGGCAGAAAATAACCTAACCACCATGATCAAAAGGATAATGGCCCAGAATGGTTTAAATTCAGGATTTAGGAGGCCAAATTACACATCTCCTATTGTAGACTATGTTCTGCAGACAGAATTACCCAGGGGCTTTAAAGTCCCTAAATTCACGAAATTTGCTGGAGACACGAGTGAATCAACAATAGAACATATAGCGAGATATTTTACCGAAGCAGGAGATATAGAAAATAACGAAAATCTTAGGATAAAATACTTCCCAAGTTCTCTAACGAAGAACGCTTTTACTTGGTTCACCACCCTACCCCCTGGATCTGTAGATACATGGCCTTATTTAGAAAGACTCTTCTATGAACAATTCTACATGGGTCAGTCTAAAATTAGTTTGAAAGAATTAGCAAGCATTAAGAGAAAATTCACGAAACCAATAGATGATTATTTGAATAGGTTTCGTTTGTTAAAATCTAAATGCTTCACATTAGTTCTTGAACACGAATTGGTCGAAATGGCCGCTAGGGGTCTAGATTATTCCATTCGAAAGAAATTGGATACACAATATCTGAGAGATATGGCCCAACTAGCAGATAGAGTTCGACAGGTCGAAAGATTAAAAGCTGAAAAGGCTAGGGCTAGTAAAAGTCATAAGAAAGAAAGAATAGCCTACATAGAGGCTGAAGGGGAGAACATAGAGGATTCTCAAGACCCTTATGATTTTGATCAATTCGAAATAGATCTTGCAGAACTGAAGGAAGCACCCCCTTATGCTTGTAAAGTTTTGCTTCCTTCCAATGGAAATGAACCTGTCGAAAGTGAAAGGAATGAAAAATTCCCTAAGAAAGTCTATACTTTCGATATAACTAAATGTGATGAAATATTTGATCTTCTTGTAAAAGATGGCCAGTTAATAGTTCCTCATAACCTTAATATTCCTCCATTAGAACAAAGGAAGAAGAGATGCTTTTGTAAGTATCACAACTTTTTAGGCCATAAAACCTTACAATGTTTTCTTTTCAGGGATCTGATACAAAATGCAATCAAAGATGGCAGGCTGAAGTTCTCATATAAGGGGAAGAATCCAATGAAAGTTGATACGGATCCGTTACTGATGGTGGAGACCAACTATGCCGAGCCTCTGGATATCAATGTAGTGGAGATTGATGAGAGGAAGGTTCAATCGAAAGTGGAATTCGAAGAGGATGGAGACCTCGTCTTGATTAGGAACGAAACAGAGGCTACTGATGGCCTCCCAAAGGTACTCAAAGCAAAAAATACTTTGTGAGGCAAGGAAGGCTGTTGAGGGCCAACTTTTTGCAGACAAAAGTTTGACTGAGGCTACTGAGGGTCTCAGGATGAAGTTCGAAGAATTCAAAATTTCTGATGGTCAAACGCTGGGAGTAAATATGGTGGATTTCAAACAGCCCAACGCTGAAATGGAAGAAGTGGAACGCGGTTTGGAGAAAGAGAGAGAGCAAAAAAGGGAGAACTTACCCATGAAAGACGCGAGTCTGCGTGAATATCTTTTTCACTTTCACAAGAAGAACCAGGATAAGTTGCTGTGCCCAAGGTGCAGCATCATCTGCAACCCCAGAATTGCTGCTGAGTTCGAAAGGGCCCAACATGAACGAACAGGGGTCAACTGGAGGCAAGACAACCAACTGTACAGAGTTTATCCCAGAGCTGATGAGAGTCTGCTCGAATTCTTGGTTCGTTGCCACAAGATTGGAACATAGTGTCTAATTTGTCCCAGATGTGCAACAGTATATGATAGAGAGATGGCTGAAGCATTCGAGAGAATTCCTTTTGCAGCAGGCTGGGGGCACCAAGGTGGTATGCCTTCGAATCCTGCTAACACTAGCAAAACAATGCCAAGAAGGCCATATAGCCCTTATCCCAGGGGAGCAAAGAGAGTTTCTTTCAAACTACCTGCAGAAATCCCCACTACAGATGGCTGCAGGTGAAGGCTGATAAGGGAAAAGGGAAATGGCGAAGCTATGACCAAGGAGGTAGGACTGCGATGGCTTACAGGAAACAATTCAATTCAAATAGGAGGGAAGAAATAAGATTGGAGAATTACAAAGGAAAAAATTCAATGTCCCGCTCTCAATGGCGCAAACACCAGTGAAACAAAAAAGCTGAAAGGGATTCGAAGCCTATGGAGATAGGGGAATCTAGTACAAATAATCCAGTATCAATAACCCAGACTGGGGGCAAACCCCTAGTGTCCAGGAAGCTTTTTTCACCAAAGAAAGTCACTGAAGAAAACAAGACACAGAAGGAGGCTGCAAACGAAGACGACTTGATGACGGATGACTTCAAATCAGAGGGGGAATCGTTCTTTAATGCAAATTGCAACGAAGTCTCAGTGTTGCCTTGTGAGTACAATCAGGATACAGAAGTTTACGCTGGGGAAGAGACTGATGAGGACGAAATGGCCAGACACAGGCCAGTGTGTTATTACGTGATGAACAATGGAGCGGTCGAAGAGCAAAATGCTTTCTTCGAGAAGCCAGACGAAGGAATGAAGAATCACCTAAAGCCTTTATTCATCAGGGCAAAGGTAGAACAACATGGCGTGAACAAAGTTCTGGTGGACGGTGGAGCTGCCGTTAATTTAATGCCTGGATTCATGCTAAAAAGGATAGGCATGCAGGATTCTGATGTTCGACCTCACAACATGGTGCTTTCGAATTATGAAGGGAAGGTTGGTAAGACTTTGGGAGTAATACAAGTTAATTTGATAGTTGGTTCTCTCACACGACCCACAATGTTCATGGTCATAGTTGCGAAGGTAAACTACAATTTATTGCTTGGCAGGGAATGGATACATGGAATTGGAGCAGTGCCTTCTTCAATGCATCAAAGATTGGTTTTGTGGAGAAACGATGGAATCGTCGAAAACATAGAAGAAGACCAAAGTTATTATTTGACAGAGATCAACAATGTGGATAAAAGAAACTTCAATCGAAACATGGCTAACATAGGGCCATGCCACCCACCTGAGGAATATTTCGAGCCAAATGAGAACGCTTATTATTCTTTAACCCTTCGTCCCAATGGATTCCAATGGGATAGAGAACTTATGTGGGATGGGCAAGAGATTGAGGAAGATGGAGAAACTTCGACGATGCGGCCAACTGGCTGGGGAAGCAAAGGTTGTTATGACTGAATCAAGTTACTATCGAAAGATTTCGGCCTATCTGGCTGAGAACAAACGAAAGACGGCTCTCGAAGCCGAAATATAGAACATGGTTGTCGAAGCCATAGATAAAAAAGAAAAAAAGAAAAAAGAAATAACAAGCCCTGAGGGAAACTATTCACCCCCACCCCATGATGGACAAACTTCCGCACTAATGGATCAAAAACTAGATGCTACTTATGATCAAGAGCCCCTGGGGTTCGAAAAGGATTCAGAGTCAACAAATGCCAAAATGCTGGCACAAGACCCATTAGAGGAGGTTGATATTGGGGATGGTGTCGAAAAACGAGTTACGTACATCAGTGCGAAACTCAGTCCCAGTCTAAAAAGCAAGGTGATCGAAATTCTCAAACAAAATAGAGATTGCTTCGCCTGGGACTATGACGAGATGCCTGGTTTAAAGAGGGAACTGGTGGAACATAGGCTTCCAATCAAGGATGGAAAGAAGCCCATCAAATAGATGCCTAGACGATTCGCACTAGCAATCCTTTCAAAGATAAAGGCAGAGGTAGAACGACTCCTTCGATGCAAGTTTATCAGGACCACAAGGTACGTCGAGTGGCTTGCTAATATTGTACCTGTTATTAAGAAAAATGGTTCTTTACGAATTTGCATAGATTTTAGGGATTTAAATACAGCAACCCCAAAAGATGAATATTCCATGCCTATAGCAGAGATGTTGATTGATTCTGCTGCGGGTTTCGAATACCTGAGTATGTTAGATGGATACTCTAGGTATAATCAGATCTTCATTGCTGAAGATGATGTTCCCAAAACCGCGTTTCAATGTCTAGGCGCCCTAGGCACTTATAAATAGGTAGTGATGCCCTTTGAACTAAAAAATGCTGGGGCAACATATCAAAGGGTAATGAACACCATTTTCCATGATTTCATTGAGTCATTTATGCAGATTTATATAGATGACATAGTAGTCAAATCTGTTTCTGATGAGGATCATTTAAACCACCTTGGCAATCATTTGAAAGAATGAGAAAACATGGCTTGAAAATGAATCCTCTTAAATGTGCTTTCTTTGTGCAGGCTGGGGATTTCCTGGGCTTTGTGGTCCACAAGAAGGGGATCGAAATTAACTTGAACAAAACGAAGGCCATTATGGAGACGAAACCTCCATCCACGAAGAAAGAGTTGCAATCTCTATTGGGTAAAATCAACTTTTTAAAGAGATTCATATCCAATTTAAATGGGCGAACTCAGGCTTTCTCTCCCCTACTACGTATTAATCAAGGGAATTTCGAATGGACGGCACAACATCAGGAGGCATTCGAGAAAATCAAGGCCTATTTGATGCATCCTCCTATACTTGCGTCCCCTTCTAATGATAAACCAATGAGACTGTATATCTCTGCCTCCAATGTAACTATAGGTAGTATGTTGGCCCAAGAGAATGATTATGGCGTCGAAAGAGCCATCTACTATATTAGTAGGATCGTAAATAAAGCAGAGATTAGGTATAGTAGCATAGAAAAACTATGCCTCTGTCTGTATTTCTCTTGTACAAAACTCAAATATTATATTAAACTAGTTGATGTTTACGTTTCATCTCACTTTGATGTTATTAAACATATGCTTTCAAAACCAATCATGCATAGCAGGATTGGTAAATGGGCTTTAGCGCTCACTGAGTATAATTTGGCCTTCAAGCCTTTAAAGGCTATGAAAGGGCAAGTTGTTTCAGATTTCATAGGGGATCACTCTGTGAGTGAAGACTTCGTGTTAAATTATGTTGAGATCCAGCCATGGAAATTATCCTTCGATGGATCAACACATAAAAACGGAAGTGGGGTTGGAGTGCTTATCATTTCTCCTGAAGGAATTCCAACAAAGTTCAAGTACAAGTTGGAAGGTCCTCCCTGTTCGAACAATGAAGCTGAGTATGAAGCGTTAATTGTTGGACTTGAAGCCTTGTTGGAATTGGGGGCAACCAGAGTCGAAATTAGAGGAGACTTAGAGTTGGTCATTAAACAAATAATAAAAGAATACAAATGTATCAAAGAAAATTTGATCATGTACTTTGTTATTGCTAACAGATTACTCAAGAAATTTGAATATGTGGATATAAAACATATTCCCAGAATTGATAATCAGGAGGCAAATGACTTGGCTCAAATAGCCTCAGGGTATAAGACATCCAAAGAAAAACTCCAATACCTTATAGAAACAAGAGGTAGAATAATGACTACTAAATTATCACCATTAGACTTAGAAAATTCGAAACTTGGCTATGCAAATCAGAAGGAATTCGAAGTGTTAAGTATAGATACTTTGACAGATACAAATTGGCGAAGTCCCATAATAAATTACTTGAAAGAACCTTCAGTAAATACAGAGAAAAAGATCAAATACAGGGCATTGTCTTATGTGTTAATAGGGAATGAACTTTTTAAGAAAACCCCAGAAGGAATCTTACTCAAGTGTTTAGGAGAAAACGAAGCGTATTTAGCCTTGTCCAATGTGCACAGTGGGGCATGTGGGGCACATCAAGCAGGCCATAAAATGAAATGGTTGTTGTTTCGATATGAAATGTATTGGCCCATTATGCTCAAAGATTGCATAGAATTTGCTAAAGGATGTGAAGAGTGCCAAATCCATGCAGGCATTCAACACGCTCCTGCCAGTGAGCTACATTCAATTGTTAAGCCTTGGCCTTTTAGAGGATGGGCATTAGATCTAATTGGTGAAATTCAACCAACACCATCCAAACGACAAAAATATATCCTTGTGGGTATAGATTATTTTACAAAGTGGGTCGAAGCAATTCCTCTAGTGAATGTTGATCAAGAGGCTATCATAGAATTTATCCAGAAGCAAATAATCTACAGGTTCAGAATACCAGAGAGTATCACAACAGATCAAGGTTCAGTTTTCACGGGGCAAAAAATGCAAGAATTTGCACAAGAAATGGGATTTAAGTTATTCACGTCGACGCCTTATTATGCTCAGGCAAATGGTCAAGTGGAAGCAGCCAATAAAGTCATAATAGGATTGATAAAGAAACATGTAGGGCAAAAGCCAAAGAATTGGCACAAAACTTTGGACCAAGATCTATGGGCATGTCGAACATCTCCTAAGGAAGCAACGAATACTACTCCATTTCGACTTACATTTGGACACGACGCAGTGTTTCCATTCGAAATACATTTACAGTCAGTTAGAATCCAAAGACAAAATGAGATACCAGCTGACCAATATTGGGAAATGATGATGAATGAATTAGTGGAGATAGATGAGGATAGGCTACATGCTTTAGAAATTATGAGGAGACAGAAAGAAAGAGTAGCCAGAGCATACAACAAAAGAGTTAAAAGTAAGTTGTTCTCAACTAATGATCTGGTATGGAAAGTTATATTACCTATGGATAACAAAAATAGATTCTTAGGTAAATGGTCACCCCATTGGGAGGGACCCTTTCGTGTTTTGAAAACATTTTCGAATAATGCTTATGAAATAGAGGAATTAGCAGAGGATAGAAGAATCTTGAAGGCAAATGGGAAATATTTAAAAAGGTATAAACCATGCTTGCAAGAAGTTTGAATTACTACAGAATAATAAAAGTAAAACAAATATTAAAGCCAAAATGGTGTTGCATAAATGCCAAAATGGTTGTGTTCAAATTACAAAAGTACATAATAAATATCCTGAACAATAAAAAGCATTAACAAAATACATTCGAAAATCAGAAAGGGGAGTTTCGTTTCAGCTTAGCAAACTTGCTCTTGCACAAGTTGATTTTGCATTGGATAACATTTTTTACGCTTTCGAGCCCCTTGATCTCTTTGCTTATTCCTTTAGCTACCTCCATTTGTTGAAGACTTTGTGTGACAAGATTTTCAAGTTTTTTGTCATCAACGGGCTTCAAAGCTGCCTGCTCGTTTCGAGCATCCTCAATCTTCTTTTTAAGTTCTTCAATCTGAGATTCCCAGAACAAGATTGATCGAGCCAAAACGTCACGTTTATCTTTAGCATGGAATATATCAAGCTCCAATGCTTCTGCTTCCTCAGAAAATTTCGAAGTCTGATCATAAGCTTTAGACAAAGCCTCTTGTTTGGTTCGAATCTTAGTCTCAGCATCATTAATCCTGATATATTCACTACTAACCTCATTAAGAAAGATTTGCAGATCATATATGGTTTCACCTACTTCAAATGGACAGGTACTGAGATCTATCTGAGAAAGCAACTTCTTCATCAAAAAATAGGCTCCAGTATCATCGTTTAGAATAGTAAAAATGTCAGCCTCAAGAATAGTTTTGTTGACTTGTTAAAGAAGTTGGTCGAGAAAAGTAAGAGGGGCTTTTTCCTTCGTTTGGCTCGAATCCTCAGATTGATTTTTGCTAGAAGAGGAATCCCGTTGAGCTAGCATTAACTTGATGTATTTCAGGGGATTACTTCTTTTCATTTCTTCTTTCTGTTCCTCAGACAAAGTTGGAGGGTCTGGTTGTTTAGTGAAAATGGTTCCAGCAGGAACGGGAACCTCCACCTCCTCTTACATCACCTCATCTCCGTCACCATCTGCGAAGTAATGACTCATAGTATGTGCTTCGCTTTCCTCTTCAGATTGGTCAGCAAAATGCACCCTTCTAGGAGAAGAGTCACTGGGAATGTCGATGATGGGAGTTTCGAACACTGTGTCTGGCTCACCAGCTGCAGGGTCCTCTATCGGAGGAGGCGAAATTGCTTGTTGTTCTAAAGCTTTGACCAATGGAGGCGAAGTTGCTTGTTGATCCAAAGCTTCGACGGTCCCTGCAGGAGTAGCAGCGGTGGATGAGCCTTTGTTTAAAACAGCTTCATTAAAACCTTCTGGTTGAAGAGAGGCTGCAGGTTTTTGGCCTTGGATGGTAGGAGGATCAGCAGGAACAAAGGGAATGCTCTACGCAGAAACAAAGGGTTAGCATAAAGAATGTCACATAGTCGAATCTAAAAGAGCATTAAGTGAAATTTACCTTTTGCTCATCAGAAGTTGCATTGCTACCAATGTGTTCTGAACTTACGTTCTTCGAAGACTGAGACTTCGAAGGTCCTTTGGATTTGGTTGTGGGAGCAGTCACATTCACTTCGTTTTTGGAAGGATTGGCAGATTGAGAACCTTCTCCAGATTTGTTAGTTTTCTTCTTCTTTTTTCGTTTGAGAGGAGAAGCGTCTTCATTCTTTTTTGATTCATTTTCAGATTGGGCATCATCACGTCTTCGTTTCTTAGGAGACTTGGGAGGTAGTCCATTCGCCTGGAGCAAGGAAGAGAATAAATGAGTCAATTCAAAGAGTAATTTCGATAATAAGAAAGGAGTGAGTGAAGTATTACCTTCTTCTTTTTCTTTTTAGGGGAATCATCTTCTTGTTCAGGAGGAGGATTTTCAGTGGTAATTATTGACGCTTTCGAGGTAGAAGTTGAGCCTACCTTGGGTACAACTTTATCCTTCTTCAGAGATTTTAGATCAACAGCTGAAAAGAATTTGAAACAGTTAAGCTTAAAATAGAGTTTAAAAAGAATAAGGGAACTTCGAATTTCTTCAGTTCCGCACCTTCACCGTTTCGAGACGTGATAGACATGGCTGACAAGTCATAGCGAAGGTGCCCCCTAAAATTGTCTAAATCATGTTTAGCCCACGTTACCCTTTGGGCAGGTTTTTTGGCATCATTTTCGTAATTACGAAGAATGTCCCTACAAACCAACCACCAGGGATATGGTGGAAAAAAGGCCAAAGCCAGCTCTAAAGTAAGTTTGGAAACTTTGGTGGCTAATGTTTAAAAGCCCACCAATACCTATCTTCAGGTTTTACATAAGGAGGAAATCGAATCTTTGAAAGTTGTTTTTCAAATTTTTCTTTCAAAGTTCTTGCTGCATCGCAGACAGTTCGATGTATCTCCATAGGATTATAGACAATTTCAAAATATTTTTGAAAGGCTCGAATTTCCTTGACATGAGTAAGTCTACCTTTTTTGACATTCTCCTGCACAAGGGAAAAAGCTGTCGTCAGTTGTTGTTGAATTTGGATGGTGCTGAACATATCGTTCGAGTAATAGTCTGTCCACCAAGTATAGAAATCTTTTGTCATATAAAAAGAAGGAGTAAAGAGGACTAGTGAAAAGTCAACGAAGCCAGCATATTGCTTCAATCGAGTTTCGATTTCTTTGAAGGAGTAAGGTACCCCTGCTAAACGTATCTCCCTTTTCTTGTTGAAGAGCGGTTCAGGTAGGATTTTGCATAATCCAAATTGACGAGCCACGAAATTGGGTTGATAAGCAAGGATGCACACTTGGCTCTTCACAGGTGTGATTCTGGAGATGATAAGCCTAGGGTTTAGAAAGGCACACCAAATGTCCCTGATTATTTTTTCTTTGATGGCTTGCTCAAGGGGCATGGTAAACCAAGTTGGACCATAGTTTCGATTGGCAAAAGGAGCCATTGAAGGATCGAACCTATGTCTCTTAGATAAAATCATCATGTAGTTAACAAAACATGTCTTGAAATTTTCTCTTTCATCGTTTGGGGTTAATTTTAGCAATCTGGTACCCTTAATGCTGCAGTTTACAACATCAGGGTGTTCTTCATTGAATACCCCAAAGGTAGAAAGAGATGGTTCGAAGGTAGCATTTAACCAAAGCTGCAATAGCCAGAAGGGGCCAGCGAGAAGGAGATTAGTGCCAGCTTCGTAAGTTTTCAATTTCGAAACTGCAACGCCTGTGCTTTCGTATAAACTTGTCAGCAGTAGTTCACTAATGCACACCCTTCGACCATGATGGAGTTGGTTCGCCAGAGTAATAAATCTGCTCGCAACTTGTAAAGACTTGCTGCAGAAGACATACTTTGATAGCCACAGTGCCAGAAAAGCTATGTGTTCGACCTCAAAAACTTCCTCTTCAGCAGAATGGTAGAAATTGATGATTTTGAGAAGCTGGCATTCTGAACATCAAAATCGATGAGGTTATCCGCATCTTCATTTGGGTCAAAGGATTCTCCAATAGGAGAAAGTCTAGTGATAGCAGCAATATCGAAGAATGTGGGTGTCAGCATTCCACAAGGGAGATGGAAGGTATTATAGGTGCTATCCCAGAAGTATAAAGAAGCTAACAAGAAAGGTTGGCTATAACTAAATCCTAATTTTGACATTCAAATTAGGTTTAGGATGCCTATATTTTCCCATTCTTGGGATTTCTTACTCTCAACTTTCGAAAGCCAATCCTGGTATAATTGATCTGATGAGGGACATGTGCGAAAGGGTTTAAAATTCCCAATAACGTAGTCTATGTTAAAAACATCCCTATTGGGTTTTGACGTTCCCGTTTCACAGGTTTTTTCTAGGGTTTTTGACAACTTAACAACAGATTCATCTTCCTTATGTTTCAGAGGAACAGATTTATTAACAATGGGTTTTATTTCGGAATAGGTGGGAAAAAATCCCTTTGTCTTTTCTAAACGTTCTGTAGAGATTAAGGGACCCATAACCCCTAGGGTTTTATCAAGAACAGTGGTAGGGATGATTACCTGGGAGGCATAAATGGCTTTCTGTTCCGGAGTGAGTTTTGGAGTTGAGATGAACTCCTGATTATCAAGATTGATAATCTTGCTTGTTGGTTTGAGGCTGGAAGAAGGAATTTGTTTAGATTTTCCAAATTTCTTGGATGAAGGAGTTGGCGCTGAAGGAGAAGACATTGTGAATATCAAAGACTTTTTTCTGAAAATGAAAAATCTGGGTAGTTTGAAGGTTGAGAGAGTTTTTGGAAAAGTTTGAAATGAAGAAGATGAAGTGCTTTTATAGCCTTCTTCAACGGTTTAGAAGTTTTTGACCTTTGGAAAAAGGTGGGATACGTGTAAATTTCTCATTGAAAGGAGAAGAGGTGGATTTTTAAACTTCCTAGGGAAGTGACATTTTGTTGCTAATTATTAGCTATAACTGTTGTGATTGCACGTTTAGGTATGATGATTGGACATTTTGCAGAAAGTTGGACACTTACTCTAACGTTGTGTGCAGTATTGTCATCATGAGTTTTGATATTTTCGAAATTACATGAGTGAATCAAAAACACTTATTTCTCTGTATCCATCGAAATACATGTTCTTGGGGGCAATTTGTTAGTTGGCAATTTCGAATAAAGAGATTAGTTGGATGTTAAAAGGATATTTTCAAATGGACAAATAAAAGCTAAAGCGAATTGATATTAGTGATGACTATTTCATTCCTGAAAGACTCTTCGATTTCCAGTAATAGATGTTGAATTTCGATTGGAGATTCTTAGTGTTTAGAATATAAAGAGTTCTTTTGTGCAAATGTGCTAGAATTGGAAGCGGTCCAAGCAAATGGATTAATTCGAATCGAAGAAACCTAACAGAACACTTCACTGGCGCAGAATTCGAATTTCAAATTGAAGGATTCGAATTTCAAATATGAGCTCCATTCTTAGAAGACGCGTGGAAGTTAGTAAACGTAAGAAGCTTGCATGCTTCGAACGTGGCATAATTCTAGAGTAGGACCGTTAGGGTCAAGACACTATAAATAGGTGTTTTTATGTTAGATTTAGTGTGTTCATTCGTGTACTAAAAAATCTTAAACACTCAAAATACTGTGATTGAAGGGAAACGAGTTAGAAGACAAAATGTACGTACTGAACATCATGATTACTTACAATTTAAATATGAGTCTTTTTATATTTCTTTCATTTCTATTGTACTTTTGCTCTTAAATCTTTCGATTTCTTTTTATTTTCTTGTTTTACTTGCCTTTAAACACATTTATTTCCTCAGAAATTACACTTTTACTTCGTCTTTTTGTACAAGCATTTTACACTTCTAGAAATCTTTATCTTTTCAAAGAATCTTTATCCTTACATTCAATTGTCAAAACTTAAGTTTAAATTCGAAGTTTTTCTTTATACATTCAGTCAGTATATTTCCATAGACAGTCTTAGAGAAATCTCCTAAGAATTAATTGAGATAATGGGTTTGAACATAGAAATCAATTATGACACAAGTGTCCTAGGATCAATCTAGTCGATCCTGCAAGTAACCAATAATAATCAGTAAATTGGACGACTGGCGGTTGTTTACTAGAAATCACTGTAAACAAATTGGCACGCCCAGTGGGATAGTGTCATAATAGAAATTATTTATCAACTTGTTTGAAAATTGTAAAATTTTCTGAGTTTGGAGTGCATTTTGGTATATGAACCTTCGAAGTGGAAAAATAAAAAACAATAATCCGCATATACCCAGAAGACAACGTACAAAAGCAATGGTTAACACAACTAACCAAGATAGGGGACAAAATTCCCCACAAGGGGCTGCAACAATCGTTTCAAGTTCGATTGATGCCTCCAATACCATCCCTGTTGGTAGTTCGAATACGGTCCCAGTAAGTACATTAGAAATACCATCTAACATGTCATCAATGCAAACTATGCCACACATAGGACATCAACAATATTCAACCCCTATTAGGCCTCCAAGCTTCGAGCCTTTGAGACCCAGAAACCCTCCATACAGAATGCCTCTTTCGTTTATGGCAGGTTTACATAATGCATCAACTTCGTCCCCAGGCCAAGGGTCTGGTTCAGGGATGAATAATTTGGGCACGAATTCCCAAATTCTAGGAAATCTTGCCCAATTGCCTACCCTTACAACTAATAGTCATGCAACACTTAGGCAACAGATGGATGATAACAATCATGATATGGTAGGAATCCTAGCCCGTGAAATGAATGCTATGTTTGGCCCCCTTATCCAAAATATAAATAGAACAAACCAAGAAAATTCAGCCCAGATGGCAAGAATAGCAGATTTCTTTGGTGCCCCTGATGCGCCTGCAAGACGTAGGCAGAACCCAGTGGCAATTTGAAATGAAGAACCCACAATCGAACAGATTCGACACCCTATACAAGTGGTCGAAGAGAGAAACATAGGGGCAAGGTTAAGGCAACAGGAAGTTCAGGAAGTTCAGAACGAACAGCCTAGACCAATAATGATGGTTACTAGGGACCAAAATGCAGACGAAATTGTTCACAGGATTAGAAATGACAATTTAGTGGCAGAAAATAACCTAACCACCATGATCAAAAGGATAATGGCCCAGAATGGTTTAAATTCAGGATTTAGGAGGCCAAATTACACATCTCCTATTGTAGACTATGTTCTGCAGACAGAATTACCCAGGGGCTTTAAAGTCCCTAAATTCACGAAATTTGCTGGAGACACGAGTGAATCAACAATAGAACATATAGCGAGATATTTTACCGAAGCAGGAGATATAGAAAATAACGAAAATCTTAGGATAAAATACTTCCCAAGTTCTCTAACGAAGAACGCTTTTACTTGGTTCACCACCCTACCCCCTGGATCTGTAGATACATGGCCTTATTTAGAAAGACTCTTCTATGAACAATTCTACATGGGTCAGTCTAAAATTAGTTTGAAAGAATTAGCAAGCATTAAGAGAAAATTCACGAAACCAATAGATGATTATTTGAATAGGTTTCGTTTGTTAAAATCTAAATGCTTCACATTAGTTCTTGAACACGAATTGGTCGAAATGGCCGCTAGGGGTCTAGATTATTCCATTCGAAAGAAATTGGATACACAATATCTGAGAGATATGGCCCAACTAGCAGATAGAGTTCGACAGGTCGAAAGATTAAAAGCTGAAAAGGCTAGGGCTAGTAAAAGTCATAAGAAAGAAAGAATAGCCTACATAGAGGCTGAAGGGGAGAACATAGAGGATTCTCAAGACCCTTATGATTTTGATCAATTCGAAATAGATCTTGCAGAACTGAAGGAAGCACCCCCTTATGCTTGTAAAGTTTTGCTTCCTTCCAATGGAAATGAACCTGTCGAAAGTGAAAGGAATGAAAAATTCCCTAAGAAAGTCTATACTTTCGATATAACTAAATGTGATGAAATATTTGATCTTCTTGTAAAAGATGGCCAGTTAATAGTTCCTCATAACCTTAATATTCCTCCATTAGAACAAAGGAAGAAGAGATGCTTTTGTAAGTATCACAACTTTTTAGGCCATAAAACCTTACAATGTTTTCTTTTCAGGGATCTGATACAAAATGCAATCAAAGATGGCAGGCTGAAGTTCTCATATAAGGGGAAGAATCCAATGAAAGTTGATACGGATCCGTTACTGATGGTGGAGACCAACTATGCCGAGCCTCTGGATATCAATGTAGTGGAGATTGATGAGAGGAAGGTTCAATCGAAAGTGGAATTCGAAGAGGATGGAGACCTCGTCTTGATTAGGAACGAAACAGAGGCTACTGATGGCCTCCCAAAGGTACTCAAAGCAAAAAATACTTTGTGAGGCAAGGAAGGCTGTTGAGGGCCAACTTTTTGCAGACAAAAGTTTGACTGAGGCTACTGAGGGTCTCAGGATGAAGTTCGAAGAATTCAAAATTTCTGATGGTCAAACGCTGGGAGTAAATATGGTGGATTTCAAACAGCCCAACGCTGAAATGGAAGAAGTGGAACGCGGTTTGGAGAAAGAGAGAGAGCAAAAAAGGGAGAACTTACCCATGAAAGACGCGAGTCTGCGTGAATATCTTTTTCACTTTCACAAGAAGAACCAGGATAAGTTGCTGTGCCCAAGGTGCAGCATCATCTGCAACCCCAGAATTGCTGCTGAGTTCGAAAGGGCCCAACATGAACGAACAGGGGTCAACTGGAGGCAAGACAACCAACTGTACAGAGTTTATCCCAGAGCTGATGAGAGTCTGCTCGAATTCTTGGTTCGTTGCCACAAGATTGGAACATAGTGTCTAATTTGTCCCAGATGTGCAACAGTATATGATAGAGAGATGGCTGAAGCATTCGAGAGAATTCCTTTTGCAGCAGGCTGGGGGCACCAAGGTGGTATGCCTTCGAATCCTGCTAACACTAGCAAAACAATGCCAAGAAGGCCATATAGCCCTTATCCCAGGGGAGCAAAGAGAGTTTCTTTCAAACTACCTGCAGAAATCCCCACTACAGATGGCTGCAGGTGAAGGCTGATAAGGGAAAAGGGAAATGGCGAAGCTATGACCAAGGAGGTAGGACTGCGATGGCTTACAGGAAACAATTCAATTCAAATAGGAGGGAAGAAATAAGATTGGAGAATTACAAAGGAAAAAATTCAATGTCCCGCTCTCAATGGCGCAAACACCAGTGAAACAAAAAAGCTGAAAGGGATTCGAAGCCTATGGAGATAGGGGAATCTAGTACAAATAATCCAGTATCAATAACCCAGACTGGGGGCAAACCCCTAGTGTCCAGGAAGCTTTTTTCACCAAAGAAAGTCACTGAAGAAAACAAGACACAGAAGGAGGCTGCAAACGAAGACGACTTGATGACGGATGACTTCAAATCAGAGGGGGAATCGTTCTTTAATGCAAATTGCAACGAAGTCTCAGTGTTGCCTTGTGAGTACAATCAGGATACAGAAGTTTACGCTGGGGAAGAGACTGATGAGGACGAAATGGCCAGACACAGGCCAGTGTGTTATTACGTGATGAACAATGGAGCGGTCGAAGAGCAAAATGCTTTCTTCGAGAAGCCAGACGAAGGAATGAAGAATCACCTAAAGCCTTTATTCATCAGGGCAAAGGTAGAACAACATGGCGTGAACAAAGTTCTGGTGGACGGTGGAGCTGCCGTTAATTTAATGCCTGGATTCATGCTAAAAAGGATAGGCATGCAGGATTCTGATGTTCGACCTCACAACATGGTGCTTTCGAATTATGAAGGGAAGGTTGGTAAGACTTTGGGAGTAATACAAGTTAATTTGATAGTTGGTTCTCTCACACGACCCACAATGTTCATGGTCATAGTTGCGAAGGTAAACTACAATTTATTGCTTGGCAGGGAATGGATACATGGAATTGGAGCAGTGCCTTCTTCAATGCATCAAAGATTGGTTTTGTGGAGAAACGATGGAATCGTCGAAAACATAGAAGAAGACCAAAGTTATTATTTGACAGAGATCAACAATGTGGATAAAAGAAACTTCAATCGAAACATGGCTAACATAGGGCCATGCCACCCACCTGAGGAATATTTCGAGCCAAATGAGAACGCTTATTATTCTTTAACCCTTCGTCCCAATGGATTCCAATGGGATAGAGAACTTATGTGGGATGGGCAAGAGATTGAGGAAGATGGAGAAACTTCGACGATGCGGCCAACTGGCTGGGGAAGCAAAGGTTGTTATGACTGAATCAAGTTACTATCGAAAGATTTCGGCCTATCTGGCTGAGAACAAACGAAAGACGGCTCTCGAAGCCGAAATATAGAACATGGTTGTCGAAGCCATAGATAAAAAAGAAAAAAAGAAAAAAGAAATAACAAGCCCTGAGGGAAACTATTCACCCCCCACCCCATGATGGACAAACTTCCGCACTAATGGATCAAAAACTAGATGCTACTTATGATCAAGAGCCCCTGGGGTTCGAAAAGGATTCAGAGTCAACAAATGCCAAAATGCTGGCACAAGACCCATTAGAGGAGGTTGATATTGGGGATGGTGTCGAAAAACGAGTTACGTACATCAGTGCGAAACTCAGTCCCAGTCTAAAAAGCAAGGTGATCGAAATTCTCAAACAAAATAGAGATTGCTTCGCCTGGGACTATGACGAGATGCCTGGTTTAAAGAGGGAACTGGTGGAACATAGGCTTCCAATCAAGGATGGAAAGAAGCCCATCAAATAGATGCCTAGACGATTCGCACTAGCAATCCTTTCAAAGATAAAGGCAGAGGTAGAACGACTCCTTCGATGCAAGTTTATCAGGACCACAAGGTACGTCGAGTGGCTTGCTAATATTGTACCTGTTATTAAGAAAAATGGTTCTTTACGAATTTGCATAGATTTTAGGGATTTAAATACAGCAACCCCAAAAGATGAATATTCCATGCCTATAGCAGAGATGTTGATTGATTCTGCTGCGGGTTTCGAATACCTGAGTATGTTAGATGGATACTCTAGGTATAATCAGATCTTCATTGCTGAAGATGATGTTCCCAAAACCGCGTTTCAATGTCTAGGCGCCCTAGGCACTTATAAATAGGTAGTGATGCCCTTTGAACTAAAAAATGCTGGGGCAACATATCAAAGGGTAATGAACACCATTTTCCATGATTTCATTGAGTCATTTATGCAGATTTATATAGATGACATAGTAGTCAAATCTGTTTCTGATGAGGATCATTTAAACCACCTTGGCAATCATTTGAAAGAATGAGAAAACATGGCTTGAAAATGAATCCTCTTAAATGTGCTTTCTTTGTGCAGGCTGGGGATTTCCTGGGCTTTGTGGTCCACAAGAAGGGGATCGAAATTAACTTGAACAAAACGAAGGCCATTATGGAGACGAAACCTCCATCCACGAAGAAAGAGTTGCAATCTCTATTGGGTAAAATCAACTTTTTAAAGAGATTCATATCCAATTTAAATGGGCGAACTCAGGCTTTCTCTCCCCTACTACGTATTAATCAAGGGAATTTCGAATGGACGGCACAACATCAGGAGGCATTCGAGAAAATCAAGGCCTATTTGATGCATCCTCCTATACTTGCGTCCCCTTCTAATGATAAACCAATGAGACTGTATATCTCTGCCTCCAATGTAACTATAGGTAGTATGTTGGCCCAAGAGAATGATTATGGCGTCGAAAGAGCCATCTACTATATTAGTAGGATCGTAAATAAAGCAGAGATTAGGTATAGTAGCATAGAAAAACTATGCCTCTGTCTGTATTTCTCTTGTACAAAACTCAAATATTATATTAAACTAGTTGATGTTTACGTTTCATCTCACTTTGATGTTATTAAACATATGCTTTCAAAACCAATCATGCATAGCAGGATTGGTAAATGGGCTTTAGCGCTCACTGAGTATAATTTGGCCTTCAAGCCTTTAAAGGCTATGAAAGGGCAAGTTGTTTCAGATTTCATAGGGGATCACTCTGTGAGTGAAGACTTCGTGTTAAATTATGTTGAGATCCAGCCATGGAAATTATCCTTCGATGGATCAACACATAAAAACGGAAGTGGGGTTGGAGTGCTTATCATTTCTCCTGAAGGAATTCCAACAAAGTTCAAGTACAAGTTGGAAGGTCCTCCCTGTTCGAACAATGAAGCTGAGTATGAAGCGTTAATTGTTGGACTTGAAGCCTTGTTGGAATTGGGGGCAACCAGAGTCGAAATTAGAGGAGACTTAGAGTTGGTCATTAAACAAATAATAAAAGAATACAAATGTATCAAAGAAAATTTGATCATGTACTTTGTTATTGCTAACAGATTACTCAAGAAATTTGAATATGTGGATATAAAACATATTCCCAGAATTGATAATCAGGAGGCAAATGACTTGGCTCAAATAGCCTCAGGGTATAAGACATCCAAAGAAAAACTCCAATACCTTATAGAAACAAGAGGTAGAATAATGACTACTAAATTATCACCATTAGACTTAGAAAATTCGAAACTTGGCTATGCAAATCAGAAGGAATTCGAAGTGTTAAGTATAGATACTTTGACAGATACAAATTGGCGAAGTCCCATAATAAATTACTTGAAAGAACCTTCAGTAAATACAGAGAAAAAGATCAAATACAGGGCATTGTCTTATGTGTTAATAGGGAATGAACTTTTTAAGAAAACCCCAGAAGGAATCTTACTCAAGTGTTTAGGAGAAAACGAAGCGTATTTAGCCTTGTCCAATGTGCACAGTGGGGCATGTGGGGCACATCAAGCAGGCCATAAAATGAAATGGTTGTTGTTTCGATATGAAATGTATTGGCCCATTATGCTCAAAGATTGCATAGAATTTGCTAAAGGATGTGAAGAGTGCCAAATCCATGCAGGCATTCAACACGCTCCTGCCAGTGAGCTACATTCAATTGTTAAGCCTTGGCCTTTTAGAGGATGGGCATTAGATCTAATTGGTGAAATTCAACCAACACCATCCAAACGACAAAAATATATCCTTGTGGGTATAGATTATTTTACAAAGTGGGTCGAAGCAATTCCTCTAGTGAATGTTGATCAAGAGGCTATCATAGAATTTATCCAGAAGCAAATAATCTACAGGTTCAGAATACCAGAGAGTATCACAACAGATCAAGGTTCAGTTTTCACGGGGCAAAAAATGCAAGAATTTGCACAAGAAATGGGATTTAAGTTATTCACGTCGACGCCTTATTATGCTCAGGCAAATGGTCAAGTGGAAGCAGCCAATAAAGTCATAATAGGATTGATAAAGAAACATGTAGGGCAAAAGCCAAAGAATTGGCACAAAACTTTGGACCAAGATCTATGGGCATGTCGAACATCTCCTAAGGAAGCAACGAATACTACTCCATTTCGACTTACATTTGGACACGACGCAGTGTTTCCATTCGAAATACATTTACAGTCAGTTAGAATCCAAAGACAAAATGAGATACCAGCTGACCAATATTGGGAAATGATGATGAATGAATTAGTGGAGATAGATGAGGATAGGCTACATGCTTTAGAAATTATGAGGAGACAGAAAGAAAGAGTAGCCAGAGCATACAACAAAAGAGTTAAAAGTAAGTTGTTCTCAACTAATGATCTGGTATGGAAAGTTATATTACCTATGGATAACAAAAATAGATTCTTAGGTAAATGGTCACCCCATTGGGAGGGACCCTTTCGTGTTTTGAAAACATTTTCGAATAATGCTTATGAAATAGAGGAATTAGCAGAGGATAGAAGAATCTTGAAGGCAAATGGGAAATATTTAAAAAGGTATAAACCATGCTTGCAAGAAGTTTGAATTACTACAGAATAATAAAAGTAAAACAAATATTAAAGCCAAAATGGTGTTGCATAAATGCCAAAATGGTTGTGTTCAAATTACAAAAGTACATAATAAATATCCTGAACAATAAAAAGCATTAACAAAATACATTCGAAAATCAGAAAGGGGAGTTTCGTTTCAGCTTAGCAAACTTGCTCTTGCACAAGTTGATTTTGCATTGGATAACATTTTTTACGCTTTCGAGCCCCTTGATCTCTTTGCTTATTCCTTTAGCTACCTCCATTTGTTGAAGACTTTGTGTGACAAGATTTTCAAGTTTTTTGTCATCAACGGGCTTCAAAGCTGCCTGCTCGTTTCGAGCATCCTCAATCTTCTTTTTAAGTTCTTCAATCTGAGATTCCCAGAACAAGATTGATCGAGCCAAAACGTCACGTTTATCTTTAGCATGGAATATATCAAGCTCCAATGCTTCTGCTTCCTCAGAAAATTTCGAAGTCTGATCATAAGCTTTAGACAAAGCCTCTTGTTTGGTTCGAATCTTAGTCTCAGCATCATTAATCCTGATATATTCACTACTAACCTCATTAAGAAAGATTTGCAGATCATATATGGTTTCACCTACTTCAAATGGACAGGTACTGAGATCTATCTGAGAAAGCAACTTCTTCATCAAAAAATAGGCTCCAGTATCATCGTTTAGAATAGTAAAAATGTCAGCCTCAAGAATAGTTTTGTTGACTTGTTAAAGAAGTTGGTCGAGAAAAGTAAGAGGGGCTTTTTCCTTCGTTTGGCTCGAATCCTCAGATTGATTTTTGCTAGAAGAGGAATCCCGTTGAGCTAGCATTAACTTGATGTATTTCAGGGGATTACTTCTTTTCATTTCTTCTTTCTGTTCCTCAGACAAAGTTGGAGGGTCTGGTTGTTTAGTGAAAATGGTTCCAGCAGGAACGGGAACCTCCACCTCCTCTTACATCACCTCATCTCCGTCACCATCTGCGAAGTAATGACTCATAGTATGTGCTTCGCTTTCCTCTTCAGATTGGTCAGCAAAATGCACCCTTCTAGGAGAAGAGTCACTGGGAATGTCGATGATGGGAGTTTCGAACACTGTGTCTGGCTCACCAGCTGCAGGGTCCTCTATCGGAGGAGGCGAAATTGCTTGTTGTTCTAAAGCTTTGACCAATGGAGGCGAAGTTGCTTGTTGATCCAAAGCTTCGACGGTCCCTGCAGGAGTAGCAGCGGTGGATGAGCCTTTGTTTAAAACAGCTTCATTAAAACCTTCTGGTTGAAGAGAGGCTGCAGGTTTTTGGCCTTGGATGGTAGGAGGATCAGCAGGAACAAAGGGAATGCTCTACGCAGAAACAAAGGGTTAGCATAAAGAATGTCACATAGTCGAATCTAAAAGAGCATTAAGTGAAATTTACCTTTTGCTCATCAGAAGTTGCATTGCTACCAATGTGTTCTGAACTTACGTTCTTCGAAGACTGAGACTTCGAAGGTCCTTTGGATTTGGTTGTGGGAGCAGTCACATTCACTTCGTTTTTGGAAGGATTGGCAGATTGAGAACCTTCTCCAGATTTGTTAGTTTTCTTCTTCTTTTTTCGTTTGAGAGGAGAAGCGTCTTCATTCTTTTTTGATTCATTTTCAGATTGGGCATCATCACGTCTTCGTTTCTTAGGAGACTTGGGAGGTAGTCCATTCGCCTGGAGCAAGGAAGAGAATAAATGAGTCAATTCAAAGAGTAATTTCGATAATAAGAAAGGAGTGAGTGAAGTATTACCTTCTTCTTTTTCTTTTTAGGGGAATCATCTTCTTGTTCAGGAGGAGGATTTTCAGTGGTAATTATTGACGCTTTCGAGGTAGAAGTTGAGCCTACCTTGGGTACAACTTTATCCTTCTTCAGAGATTTTAGATCAACAGCTGAAAAGAATTTGAAACAGTTAAGCTTAAAATAGAGTTTAAAAAGAATAAGGGAACTTCGAATTTCTTCAGTTCCGCACCTTCACCGTTTCGAGACGTGATAGACATGGCTGACAAGTCATAGCGAAGGTGCCCCCTAAAATTGTCTAAATCATGTTTAGCCCACGTTACCCTTTGGGCAGGTTTTTTGGCATCATTTTCGTAATTACGAAGAATGTCCCTACAAACCAACCACCAGGGATATGGTGGAAAAAAGGCCAAAGCCAGCTCTAAAGTAAGTTTGGAAACTTTGGTGGCTAATGTTTAAAAGCCCACCAATACCTATCTTCAGGTTTTACATAAGGAGGAAATCGAATCTTTGAAAGTTGTTTTTCAAATTTTTCTTTCAAAGTTCTTGCTGCGTCGCAGACAGTTCGATGTATCTCCATAGGATTATAGACAATTTCAAAATATTTTTGAAAGGCTCGAATTTCCTTGACATGAGTAAGTCTACCTTTTTTGACATTCTCCTGCACAAGGGAAAAAGCTGTCGTCAGTTGTTGTTGAATTTGGATGGTACTGAATATATCGTTCGAGTAATAGTTCGTCCACCAAGTATAGAAATCTTTTGTCATATAAAAAGAAGGAGTAAAGAGGACTAGTGAAAAGTCAGTGAAGCCAGCATATTGCTTCAATCGAGTTTCGATTTCTTTGAAGGAGTAAGGTACCCCTGCTAAACGTATCTCCCTTTTCTTGTTGAAGAGCGGTTCAGGTAGGATTTTGCATAATCCAAATTGACGAGCCACGAAATTGGGTTGATAAGCAAGGATGCACACTTGGCTCTTCACAGGTGTGATTCTGGAGATGATAAGCCTAGGGTTTAGAAAGGCACACCAAATGTCCCTGATTATTTTTTCTTTGATGGCTTGCTCAAGGGGCATGGTAAACCAAGTTGGACCATAGTTTCGATTGGCAAAAGGAGCCATTGAAGGATCGAACCTATGTCTCTTAGATAAAATCATCATGTAGTTAACAAAACATGTCTTGAAATTTTCTCTTTCATCGTTTGGGGTTAATTTTAGCAATCTGGTACCCTTAATGCTGCAGTTTACAACATCAGGGTGTTCTTCATTGAATACCCCAAAGGTAGAAAGAGATGGTTCGAAGGTAGCATTTAACCAAAGCTGCAATAGCCAGAAGGGGCCAGCGAGAAGCAGATTAGTGCCAGCTTCGTAAGTTTTCAGTTTCGAAACTGCAACACCTATGCTTTCGTATAAACTTGTCAGCAGTAGTTCACTAATGCACACCCTTCGACCATGATGGAGTTGGTTCGCCAGAGTAATAAATCTGCTCGCAACTTGTAAAGACTTGCTGCAGAAGACATACTTTGATAGCCACAGTGCCAGAAAAGCTATGTGTTCGACCTCAAAAACTTCCTCTTCAGCAGAATGGTAGAAATTGATGATTTTGAGAAGCTGGCATTCTGAACATCAAAATCGATGAGGTTATCCGCATCTTCATTTGGGTCAAAGGATTCTCCAATAGGAGAAAGTCTAGTGATAGCAGCAATATCGAAGAATGTGGGTGTCAGCATTCCACAAGGGAGATGGAAGGTATTATAGGTGCTATCCCAGAAGTATAAAGAAGCTAACAAGAAAGGTTGGCTATAACTAAATCCTAATTTTGACATTCAAATTAGGTTTAGGATGCCTATATTTTCCCATTCTTGGGATTTCTTACTCTCAACTTTCGAAAGCCAATCCTGGTATAATTGATCTGATGAGGGACATGTGCGAAAGGGTTTAAAATTCCCAATAACGTAGTCTATGTTAAAAACATCCCTATTGGGTTTTGACGTTCCCGTTTCACAGGTTTTTTCTAGGGTTTTTGACAACTTAACAACAGATTCATCTTCCTTATGTTTCAGAGGAACAGATTTATTAACAATGGGTTTTATTTCGGAATAGGTGGGAAAAAATCCCTTTGTCTTTTCTAAACGTTCTGTAGAGATTAAGGGACCCATAACCCCTAGGGTTTTATCAAGAACAGTGGTAGGGATGATTACCTGGGAGGCATAAATGGCTTTCTGTTCCGGAGTGAGTTTTGGAGTTGAGATGAACTCCTGATTATCAAGATTGATAATCTTGCTTGTTGGTTTGAGGCTGGAAGAAGGAATTTGTTTAGATTTTCCAAATTTCTTGGATGAAGGAGTTGGCGCTGAAGGAGAAGACATTGTGAATATCAAAGACTTTTTTCTGAAAATGAAAAATCTGGGTAGTTTGAAGGTTGAGAGAGTTTTTGGAAAAGTTTGAAATGAAGAAGATGAAGTGCTTTTATAGCCTTCTTCAACGGTTTAGAAGTTTTTGACCTTTGGAAAAAGGTGGGATACGTGTAAATTTCTCATTGAAAGGAGAAGAGGTGGATTTTTAAACTTCCTAGGGAAGTGACATTTTGTTGCTAATTATTAGCTATAACTGTTGTGATTGCACGTTTAGGTATGATGATTGGACATTTTGCAGAAAGTTGGACACTTACTCTAACGTTGTGTGCAGTATTGTCATCATGAGTTTTGATATTTTCGAAATTACATGAGTGAATCAAAAACACTTATTTCTCTGTATCCATCGAAATACATGTTCTTGGGGGCAATTTGTTAGTTGGCAATTTCGAATAAAGAGATTAGTTGGATGTTAAAAGGATATTTTCAAATGGACAAATAAAAGCTAAAGCGAATTGATATTAGTGATGACTATTTCATTCCTGAAAGACTCTTCGATTTCCAGTAATAGATGTTGAATTTCGATTGGAGATTCTTAGTGTTTAGAATATAAAGAGTTCTTTTGTGCAAATGTGCCAGGATTGGAAGCGGTCCAAGCAAATGGATTAATTCGAATCGAAGAAACCTAACAGAACACTTCACTGGCGCAGAATTCGAATTTCAAATTGAAGGATTCGAATTTCAAATATGAGCTCCATTCTTAGAAGACGCGTGGAAGTTAGTAAACGTAAGAAGCTTGCATGCTTCGAACGTGGCATAATTCTAGAGTAGGACCGTTAGGGTCAAGACACTATAAATAGGTGTTTTTATGTTAGATTTAGTGTGTTCATTCGTGTACTAAAAAATCTTAAACACTCAAAATACTGTGATTGAAGGGAAACGAGTTAGAAGACAAAATGTACGTACTGAACATCATGATTACTTACAATTTAAATATGAGTCTTTTTATATTTCTTTCATTTCTATTGTACTTTTGCTCTTAAATCTTTCGATTTCTTTTTATTTTCTTGTTTTACTTGCCTTTAAACACATTTATTTCCTCAGAAATTACACTTTTACTTCGTCTTTTTGTACAAGCATTTTACACTTCTAGAAATCTTTATCTTTTCAAAGAATCTTTATCCTTACATTCAATTGTCAAAACTTAAGTTTAAATTCGAAGTTTTTCTTTATACATTCAGTCAGTATATTTCCATAGACAGTCTTAGAGAAATCTCCTAAGAATTAATTGAGATAATGGGTTTGAACATAGAAATCAATTATGACACAAGTGTCCTAGGATCAATCTAGTCGATCCTGCAAGTAACCAATAATAATCAGTAAATTGGACGACTGGCGGTTGTTTACTAGAAATCACTGTAAACAAATTGGCACGCCCAGTGGGATAGTGTCATAATAGAAATTATTTATCAACTTGTTTGAAAATTGTAAAATTTTCTGAGTTTGGAGTGCATTTTGGTATATGAACCTTCGAAGTGGAAAAATAAAAAACAATAATCCGCATATACCCAGAAGACAACGTACAAAAGCAATGGTTAACACAACTAACCAAGATAGGGGACAAAATTCCCCACAAGGGGCTGCAACAATCGTTTCAAGTTCGATTGATGCCTCCAATACCATCCCTGTTGGTAGTTCGAATACGGTCCCAGTAAGTACATTAGAAATACCATCTAACATGTCATCAATGCAAACTATGCCACACATAGGACATCAACAATATTCAACCCCTATTAGGCCTCCAAGCTTCGAGCCTTTGAGACCCAGAAACCCTCCATACAGAATGCCTCTTTCGTTTATGGCAGGTTTACATAATGCATCAACTTCGTCCCCAGGCCAAGGGTCTGGTTCAGGGATGAATAATTTGGGCACGAATTCCCAAATTCTAGGAAATCTTGCCCAATTGCCTACCCTTACAACTAATAGTCATGCAACACTTAGGCAACAGATGGATGATAACAATCATGATATGGTAGGAATCCTAGCCCGTGAAATGAATGCTATGTTTGGCCCCCTTATCCAAAATATAAATAGAACAAACCAAGAAAATTCAGCCCAGATGGCAAGAATAGCAGATTTCTTTGGTGCCCCTGATGCGCCTGCAAGACGTAGGCAGAACCCAGTGGCAATTTGAAATGAAGAACCCACAATCGAACAGATTCGACACCCTATACAAGTGGTCGAAGAGAGAAACATAGGGGCAAGGTTAAGGCAACAGGAAGTTCAGGAAGTTCAGAACGAACAGCCTAGACCAATAATGATGGTTACTAGGGACCAAAATGCAGACGAAATTGTTCACAGGATTAGAAATGACAATTTAGTGGCAGAAAATAACCTAACCACCATGATCAAAAGGATAATGGCCCAGAATGGTTTAAATTCAGGATTTAGGAGGCCAAATTACACATCTCCTATTGTAGACTATGTTCTGCAGACAGAATTACCCAGGGGCTTTAAAGTCCCTAAATTCACGAAATTTGCTGGAGACACGAGTGAATCAACAATAGAACATATAGCGAGATATTTTACCGAAGCAGGAGATATAGAAAATAACGAAAATCTTAGGATAAAATACTTCCCAAGTTCTCTAACGAAGAACGCTTTTACTTGGTTCACCACCCTACCCCCTGGATCTGTAGATACATGGCCTTATTTAGAAAGACTCTTCTATGAACAATTCTACATGGGTCAGTCTAAAATTAGTTTGAAAGAATTAGCAAGCATTAAGAGAAAATTCACGAAACCAATAGATGATTATTTGAATAGGTTTCGTTTGTTAAAATCTAAATGCTTCACATTAGTTCTTGAACACGAATTGGTCGAAATGGCCGCTAGGGGTCTAGATTATTCCATTCGAAAGAAATTGGATACACAATATCTGAGAGATATGGCCCAACTAGCAGATAGAGTTCGACAGGTCGAAAGATTAAAAGCTGAAAAGGCTAGGGCTAGTAAAAGTCATAAGAAAGAAAGAATAGCCTACATAGAGGCTGAAGGGGAGAACATAGAGGATTCTCAAGACCCTTATGATTTTGATCAATTCGAAATAGATCTTGCAGAACTGAAGGAAGCACCCCCTTATGCTTGTAAAGTTTTGCTTCCTTCCAATGGAAATGAACCTGTCGAAAGTGAAAGGAATGAAAAATTCCCTAAGAAAGTCTATACTTTCGATATAACTAAATGTGATGAAATATTTGATCTTCTTGTAAAAGATGGCCAGTTAATAGTTCCTCATAACCTTAATATTCCTCCATTAGAACAAAGGAAGAAGAGATGCTTTTGTAAGTATCACAACTTTTTAGGCCATAAAACCTTACAATGTTTTCTTTTCAGGGATCTGATACAAAATGCAATCAAAGATGGCAGGCTGAAGTTCTCATATAAGGGGAAGAATCCAATGAAAGTTGATACGGATCCGTTACTGATGGTGGAGACCAACTATGCCGAGCCTCTGGATATCAATGTAGTGGAGATTGATGAGAGGAAGGTTCAATCGAAAGTGGAATTCGAAGAGGATGGAGACCTCGTCTTGATTAGGAACGAAACAGAGGCTACTGATGGCCTCCCAAAGGTACTCAAAGCAAAAAATACTTTGTGAGGCAAGGAAGGCTGTTGAGGGCCAACTTTTTGCAGACAAAAGTTTGACTGAGGCTACTGAGGGTCTCAGGATGAAGTTCGAAGAATTCAAAATTTCTGATGGTCAAACGCTGGGAGTAAATATGGTGGATTTCAAACAGCCCAACGCTGAAATGGAAGAAGTGGAACGCGGT
Source organism: Vicia sativa (assembly GCA_021764765.1). Taxonomy (NCBI): domain Eukaryota; kingdom Viridiplantae; phylum Streptophyta; class Magnoliopsida; order Fabales; family Fabaceae; genus Vicia; species Vicia sativa. The sequence goes on along the minus strand of CM038793.1, from coordinate 91,464,308 downwards.
TTGGAGAAAGAGAGAGAGCAAAAAAGGGAGAACTTACCCATGAAAGACGCGAGTCTGCGTGAATATCTTTTTCACTTTCACAAGAAGAACCAGGATAAGTTGCTGTGCCCAAGGTGCAGCATCATCTGCAACCCCAGAATTGCTGCTGAGTTCGAAAGGGCCCAACATGAACGAACAGGGGTCAACTGGAGGCAAGACAACCAACTGTACAGAGTTTATCCCAGAGCTGATGAGAGTCTGCTCGAATTCTTGGTTCGTTGCCACAAGATTGGAACATAGTGTCTAATTTGTCCCAGATGTGCAACAGTATATGATAGAGAGATGGCTGAAGCATTCGAGAGAATTCCTTTTGCAGCAGGCTGGGGGCACCAAGGTGGTATGCCTTCGAATCCTGCTAACACTAGCAAAACAATGCCAAGAAGGCCATATAGCCCTTATCCCAGGGGAGCAAAGAGAGTTTCTTTCAAACTACCTGCAGAAATCCCCACTACAGATGGCTGCAGGTGAAGGCTGATAAGGGAAAAGGGAAATGGCGAAGCTATGACCAAGGAGGTAGGACTGCGATGGCTTACAGGAAACAATTCAATTCAAATAGGAGGGAAGAAATAAGATTGGAGAATTACAAAGGAAAAAATTCAATGTCCCGCTCTCAATGGCGCAAACACCAGTGAAACAAAAAAGCTGAAAGGGATTCGAAGCCTATGGAGATAGGGGAATCTAGTACAAATAATCCAGTATCAATAACCCAGACTGGGGGCAAACCCCTAGTGTCCAGGAAGCTTTTTTCACCAAAGAAAGTCACTGAAGAAAACAAGACACAGAAGGAGGCTGCAAACGAAGACGACTTGATGACGGATGACTTCAAATCAGAGGGGGAATCGTTCTTTAATGCAAATTGCAACGAAGTCTCAGTGTTGCCTTGTGAGTACAATCAGGATACAGAAGTTTACGCTGGGGAAGAGACTGATGAGGACGAAATGGCCAGACACAGGCCAGTGTGTTATTACGTGATGAACAATGGAGCGGTCGAAGAGCAAAATGCTTTCTTCGAGAAGCCAGACGAAGGAATGAAGAATCACCTAAAGCCTTTATTCATCAGGGCAAAGGTAGAACAACATGGCGTGAACAAAGTTCTGGTGGACGGTGGAGCTGCCGTTAATTTAATGCCTGGATTCATGCTAAAAAGGATAGGCATGCAGGATTCTGATGTTCGACCTCACAACATGGTGCTTTCGAATTATGAAGGGAAGGTTGGTAAGACTTTGGGAGTAATACAAGTTAATTTGATAGTTGGTTCTCTCACACGACCCACAATGTTCATGGTCATAGTTGCGAAGGTAAACTACAATTTATTGCTTGGCAGGGAATGGATACATGGAATTGGAGCAGTGCCTTCTTCAATGCATCAAAGATTGGTTTTGTGGAGAAACGATGGAATCGTCGAAAACATAGAAGAAGACCAAAGTTATTATTTGACAGAGATCAACAATGTGGATAAAAGAAACTTCAATCGAAACATGGCTAACATAGGGCCATGCCACCCACCTGAGGAATATTTCGAGCCAAATGAGAACGCTTATTATTCTTTAACCCTTCGTCCCAATGGATTCCAATGGGATAGAGAACTTATGTGGGATGGGCAAGAGATTGAGGAAGATGGAGAAACTTCGACGATGCGGCCAACTGGCTGGGGAAGCAAAGGTTGTTATGACTGAATCAAGTTACTATCGAAAGATTTCGGCCTATCTGGCTGAGAACAAACGAAAGACGGCTCTCGAAGCCGAAATATAGAACATGGTTGTCGAAGCCATAGATAAAAAAGAAAAAAAGAAAAAAGAAATAACAAGCCCTGAGGGAAACTATTCACCCCCACCCCATGATGGACAAACTTCCGCACTAATGGATCAAAAACTAGATGCTACTTATGATCAAGAGCCCCTGGGGTTCGAAAAGGATTCAGAGTCAACAAATGCCAAAATGCTGGCACAAGACCCATTAGAGGAGGTTGATATTGGGGATGGTGTCGAAAAACGAGTTACGTACATCAGTGCGAAACTCAGTCCCAGTCTAAAAAGCAAGGTGATCGAAATTCTCAAACAAAATAGAGATTGCTTCGCCTGGGACTACGACGAAATGCCTGGTTTAAAGAGGGAACTGGTGGAACATAGGCTTCCAATCAAGGATGGAAAGAAGCCCATCAAACAGATGCCTAGACGATTCGCACCAGTAATCCTTTCAAAGATAAAGGTAGAGGTAGAACGACTCCTTTGATGCAAGTTTATCAGGACCACAAGGTACGTCGAATGGCTTGCTAATATTGTACCTGTTATTAAGAAAAATGGTTCTTTACGAATTTGCATAGATTTTAGGGATTTAAATACAGCAACCCCAAAAGATGAATATTCCATGCCTATAGCAGAGATGTTGATTGATTCTGCTGCGGGTTTCGAATACCTGAGTATGTTAGATGGATACTCTAGGTATAATCAGATCTTCATTGCTGAAGATGATGTTCCCAAAACCGCGTTTCAATGTCTAGGCGCCCTAGGCACTTATAAATAGGTAGTGATGCCCTTTGAACTAAAAAATGCTGGGGCAACATATCAAAGGGTAATGAACACCATTTTCCATGATTTCATTGAGTCATTTATGCAGATTTATATAGATGACATAGTAGTCAAATCTGTTTCTGATGAGGATCATTTAAACCACCTTGGCAATCATTTGAAAGAATGAGAAAACATGGCTTGAAAATGAATCCTCTTAAATGTGCTTTCTTTGTGCAGGCTGGGGATTTCCTGGGCTTTGTGGTCCACAAGAAGGGGGATCGAAATTAACTTGAACAAAACGAAGGCCATTATGGAGACGAAACCTCCATCCACGAAGAAAGAGTTGCAATCTCTATTGGGTAAAATCAACTTTTTAAAGAGATTCATATCCAATTTAAATGGGCGAACTCAGGCTTTCTCTCCCCTACTACGTATTAATCAAGGGAATTTCGAATGGACGGCACAACATCAGGAGGCATTCGAGAAAATCAAGGCCTATTTGATGCATCCTCCTATACTTGCGTCCCCTTCTAATGATAAACCAATGAGACTGTATATCTCTGCCTCCAATGTAACTATAGGTAGTATGTTGGCCCAAGAGAATGATTATGGCGTCGAAAGAGCCATCTACTATATTAGTAGGATCGTAAATAAAGCAGAGATTAGGTATAGTAGCATAGAAAAACTATGCCTCTGTCTGTATTTCTCTTGTACAAAACTCAAATATTATATTAAACTAGTTGATGTTTACGTTTCATCTCACTTTGATGTTATTAAACATATGCTTTCAAAACCAATCATGCATAGCAGGATTGGTAAATGGGCTTTAGCGCTCACTGAGTATAATTTGGCCTTCAAGCCTTTAAAGGCTATGAAAGGGCAAGTTGTTTCAGATTTCATAGGGGATCACTCTGTGAGTGAAGACTTCGTGTTAAATTATGTTGAGATCCAGCCATGGAAATTATCCTTCGATGGATCAACACATAAAAACGGAAGTGGGGTTGGAGTGCTTATCATTTCTCCTGAAGGAATTCCAACAAAGTTCAAGTACAAGTTGGAAGGTCCTCCCTGTTCGAACAATGAAGCTGAGTATGAAGCGTTAATTGTTGGACTTGAAGCCTTGTTGGAATTGGGGGCAACCAGAGTCGAAATTAGAGGAGACTTAGAGTTGGTCATTAAACAAATAATAAAAGAATACAAATGTATCAAAGAAAATTTGATCATGTACTTTGTTATTGCTAACAGATTACTCAAGAAATTTGAATATGTGGATATAAAACATATTCCCAGAATTGATAATCAGGAGGCAAATGACTTGGCTCAAATAGCCTCAGGGTATAAGACATCCAAAGAAAAACTCCAATACCTTATAGAAACAAGAGGTAGAATAATGACTACTAAATTATCACCATTAGACTTAGAAAATTCGAAACTTGGCTATGCAAATCAGAAGGAATTCGAAGTGTTAAGTATAGATACTTTGACAGATACAAATTGGCGAAGTCCCATAATAAATTACTTGAAAGAACCTTCAGTAAATACAGAGAAAAAGATCAAATACAGGGCATTGTCTTATGTGTTAATAGGGAATGAACTTTTTAAGAAAACCCCAGAAGGAATCTTACTCAAGTGTTTAGGAGAAAACGAAGCGTATTTAGCCTTGTCCAATGTGCACAGTGGGGCATGTGGGGCACATCAAGCAGGCCATAAAATGAAATGGTTGTTGTTTCGATATGAAATGTATTGGCCCATTATGCTCAAAGATTGCATAGAATTTGCTAAAGGATGTGAAGAGTGCCAAATCCATGCAGGCATTCAACACGCTCCTGCCAGTGAGCTACATTCAATTGTTAAGCCTTGGCCTTTTAGAGGATGGGCATTAGATCTAATTGGTGAAATTCAACCAACACCATCCAAACGACAAAAATATATCCTTGTGGGTATAGATTATTTTACAAAGTGGGTCGAAGCAATTCCTCTAGTGAATGTTGATCAAGAGGCTATCATAGAATTTATCCAGAAGCAAATAATCTACAGGTTCAGAATACCAGAGAGTATCACAACAGATCAAGGTTCAGTTTTCACGGGGCAAAAAATGCAAGAATTTGCACAAGAAATGGGATTTAAGTTATTCACGTCGACGCCTTATTATGCTCAGGCAAATGGTCAAGTGGAAGCAGCCAATAAAGTCATAATAGGATTGATAAAGAAACATGTAGGGCAAAAGCCAAAGAATTGGCACAAAACTTTGGACCAAGATCTATGGGCATGTCGAACATCTCCTAAGGAAGCAACGAATACTACTCCATTTCGACTTACATTTGGACACGACGCAGTGTTTCCATTCGAAATACATTTACAGTCAGTTAGAATCCAAAGACAAAATGAGATACCAGCTGACCAATATTGGGAAATGATGATGAATGAATTAGTGGAGATAGATGAGGATAGGCTACATGCTTTAGAAATTATGAGGAGACAGAAAGAAAGAGTAGCCAGAGCATACAACAAAAGAGTTAAAAGTAAGTTGTTCTCAACTAATGATCTGGTATGGAAAGTTATATTACCTATGGATAACAAAAATAGATTCTTAGGTAAATGGTCACCCCATTGGGAGGGACCCTTTCGTGTTTTGAAAACATTTTCGAATAATGCTTATGAAATAGAGGAATTAGCAGAGGATAGAAGAATCTTGAAGGCAAATGGGAAATATTTAAAAAGGTATAAACCATGCTTGCAAGAAGTTTGAATTACTACAGAATAATAAAAGTAAAACAAATATTAAAGCCAAAATGGTGTTGCATAAATGCCAAAATGGTTGTGTTCAAATTACAAAAGTACATAATAAATATCCTGAACAATAAAAAGCATTAACAAAATACATTCGAAAATCAGAAAGGGGAGTTTCGTTTCAGCTTAGCAAACTTGCTCTTGCACAAGTTGATTTTGCATTGGATAACATTTTTTACGCTTTCGAGCCCCTTGATCTCTTTGCTTATTCCTTTAGCTACCTCCATTTGTTGAAGACTTTGTGTGACAAGATTTTCAAGTTTTTTGTCATCAACGGGCTTCAAAGCTGCCTGCTCGTTTCGAGCATCCTCAATCTTCTTTTTAAGTTCTTCAATCTGAGATTCCCAGAACAAGATTGATCGAGCCAAAACGTCACGTTTATCTTTAGCATGGAATATATCAAGCTCCAATGCTTCTGCTTCCTCAGAAAATTTCGAAGTCTGATCATAAGCTTTAGACAAAGCCTCTTGTTTGGTTCGAATCTTAGTCTCAGCATCATTAATCCTGATATATTCACTACTAACCTCATTAAGAAAGATTTGCAGATCATATATGGTTTCACCTACTTCAAATGGACAGGTACTGAGATCTATCTGAGAAAGCAACTTCTTCATCAAAAAATAGGCTCCAGTATCATCGTTTAGAATAGTAAAAATGTCAGCCTCAAGAATAGTTTTGTTGACTTGTTAAAGAAGTTGGTCGAGAAAAGTAAGAGGGGCTTTTTCCTTCGTTTGGCTCGAATCCTCAGATTGATTTTTGCTAGAAGAGGAATCCCGTTGAGCTAGCATTAACTTGATGTATTTCAGGGGATTACTTCTTTTCATTTCTTCTTTCTGTTCCTCAGACAAAGTTGGAGGGTCTGGTTGTTTAGTGAAAATGGTTCCAGCAGGAACGGGAACCTCCACCTCCTCTTACATCACCTCATCTCCGTCACCATCTGCGAAGTAATGACTCATAGTATGTGCTTCGCTTTCCTCTTCAGATTGGTCAGCAAAATGCACCCTTCTAGGAGAAGAGTCACTGGGAATGTCGATGATGGGAGTTTCGAACACTGTGTCTGGCTCACCAGCTGCAGGGTCCTCTATCGGAGGAGGCGAAATTGCTTGTTGTTCTAAAGCTTTGACCAATGGAGGCGAAGTTGCTTGTTGATCCAAAGCTTCGACGGTCCCTGCAGGAGTAGCAGCGGTGGATGAGCCTTTGTTTAAAACAGCTTCATTAAAACCTTCTGGTTGAAGAGAGGCTGCAGGTTTTTGGCCTTGGATGGTAGGAGGATCAGCAGGAACAAAGGGAATGCTCTACGCAGAAACAAAGGGTTAGCATAAAGAATGTCACATAGTCGAATCTAAAAGAGCATTAAGTGAAATTTACCTTTTGCTCATCAGAAGTTGCATTGCTACCAATGTGTTCTGAACTTACGTTCTTCGAAGACTGAGACTTCGAAGGTCCTTTGGATTTGGTTGTGGGAGCAGTCACATTCACTTCGTTTTTGGAAGGATTGGCAGATTGAGAACCTTCTCCAGATTTGTTAGTTTTCTTCTTCTTTTTTCGTTTGAGAGGAGAAGCGTCTTCATTCTTTTTTGATTCATTTTCAGATTGGGCATCATCACGTCTTCGTTTCTTAGGAGACTTGGGAGGTAGTCCATTCGCCTGGAGCAAGGAAGAGAATAAATGAGTCAATTCAAAGAGTAATTTCGATAATAAGAAAGGAGTGAGTGAAGTATTACCTTCTTCTTTTTCTTTTTAGGGGAATCATCTTCTTGTTCAGGAGGAGGATTTTCAGTGGTAATTATTGACGCTTTCGAGGTAGAAGTTGAGCCTACCTTGGGTACAACTTTATCCTTCTTCAGAGATTTTAGATCAACAGCTGAAAAGAATTTGAAACAGTTAAGCTTAAAATAGAGTTTAAAAAGAATAAGGGAACTTCGAATTTCTTCAGTTCCGCACCTTCACCGTTTCGAGACGTGATAGACATGGCTGACAAGTCATAGCGAAGGTGCCCCCTAAAATTGTCTAAATCATGTTTAGCCCACGTTACCCTTTGGGCAGGTTTTTTGGCATCATTTTCGTAATTACGAAGAATGTCCCTACAAACCAACCACCAGGGATATGGTGGAAAAAAGGCCAAAGCCAGCTCTAAAGTAAGTTTGGAAACTTTGGTGGCTAATGTTTAAAAGCCCACCAATACCTATCTTCAGGTTTTACATAAGGAGGAAATCGAATCTTTGAAAGTTGTTTTTCAAATTTTTCTTTCAAAGTTCTTGCTGCATCGCAGACAGTTCGATGTATCTCCATAGGATTATAGACAATTTCAAAATATTTTTGAAAGGCTCGAATTTCCTTGACATGAGTAAGTCTACCTTTTTTGACATTCTCCTGCACAAGGGAAAAAGCTGTCGTCAGTTGTTGTTGAATTTGGATGGTGCTGAACATATCGTTCGAGTAATAGTCTGTCCACCAAGTATAGAAATCTTTTGTCATATAAAAAGAAGGAGTAAAGAGGACTAGTGAAAAGTCAACGAAGCCAGCATATTGCTTCAATCGAGTTTCGATTTCTTTGAAGGAGTAAGGTACCCCTGCTAAACGTATCTCCCTTTTCTTGTTGAAGAGCGGTTCAGGTAGGATTTTGCATAATCCAAATTGACGAGCCACGAAATTGGGTTGATAAGCAAGGATGCACACTTGGCTCTTCACAGGTGTGATTCTGGAGATGATAAGCCTAGGGTTTAGAAAGGCACACCAAATGTCCCTGATTATTTTTTCTTTGATGGCTTGCTCAAGGGGCATGGTAAACCAAGTTGGACCATAGTTTCGATTGGCAAAAGGAGCCATTGAAGGATCGAACCTATGTCTCTTAGATAAAATCATCATGTAGTTAACAAAACATGTCTTGAAATTTTCTCTTTCATCGTTTGGGGTTAATTTTAGCAATCTGGTACCCTTAATGCTGCAGTTTACAACATCAGGGTGTTCTTCATTGAATACCCCAAAGGTAGAAAGAGATGGTTCGAAGGTAGCATTTAACCAAAGCTGCAATAGCCAGAAGGGGCCAGCGAGAAGCAGATTAGTGCCAGCTTCGTAAGTTTTCAGTTTCGAAACTGCAACACCTATGCTTTCGTATAAACTTGTCAGCAGTAGTTCACTAATGCACACCCTTCGACCATGATGGAGTTGGTTCGCCAGAGTAATAAATCTGCTCGCAACTTGTAAAGACTTGCTGCAGAAGACATACTTTGATAGCCACAGTGCCAGAAAAGCTATGTGTTCGACCTCAAAAACTTCCTCTTCAGCAGAATGGTAGAAATTGATGATTTTGAGAAGCTGGCATTCTGAACATCAAAATCGATGAGGTTATCCGCATCTTCATTTGGGTCAAAGGATTCTCCAATAGGAGAAAGTCTAGTGATAGCAGCAATATCGAAGAATGTGGGTGTCAGCATTCCACAAGGGAGATGGAAGGTATTATAGGTGCTATCCCAGAAGTATAAAGAAGCTAACAAGAAAGGTTGGCTATAACTAAATCCTAATTTTGACATTCAAATTAGGTTTAGGATGCCTATATTTTCCCATTCTTGGGATTTCTTACTCTCAACTTTCGAAAGCCAATCCTGGTATAATTGATCTGATGAGGGACATGTGCGAAAGGGTTTAAAATTCCCAATAACGTAGTCTATGTTAAAAACATCCCTATTGGGTTTTGACGTTCCCGTTTCACAGGTTTTTTCTAGGGTTTTTGACAACTTAACAACAGATTCATCTTCCTTATGTTTCAGAGGAACAGATTTATTAACAATGGGTTTTATTTCGGAATAGGTGGGAAAAAATCCCTTTGTCTTTTCTAAACGTTCTGTAGAGATTAAGGGACCCATAACCCCTAGGGTTTTATCAAGAACAGTGGTAGGGATGATTACCTGGGAGGCATAAATGGCTTTCTGTTCCGGAGTGAGTTTTGGAGTTGAGATGAACTCCTGATTATCAAGATTGATAATCTTGCTTGTTGGTTTGAGGCTGGAAGAAGGAATTTGTTTAGATTTTCCAAATTTCTTGGATGAAGGAGTTGGCGCTGAAGGAGAAGACATTGTGAATATCAAAGACTTTTTTCTGAAAATGAAAAATCTGGGTAGTTTGAAGGTTGAGAGAGTTTTTGGAAAAGTTTGAAATGAAGAAGATGAAGTGCTTTTATAGCCTTCTTCAACGGTTTAGAAGTTTTTGACCTTTGGAAAAAGGTGGGATACGTGTAAATTTCTCATTGAAAGGAGAAGAGGTGGATTTTTAAACTTCCTAGGGAAGTGACATTTTGTTGCTAATTATTAGCTATAACTGTTGTGATTGCACGTTTAGGTATGATGATTGGACATTTTGCAGAAAGTTGGACACTTACTCTAACGTTGTGTGCAGTATTGTCATCATGAGTTTTGATATTTTCGAAATTACATGAGTGAATCAAAAACACTTATTTCTCTGTATCCATCGAAATACATGTTCTTGGGGGCAATTTGTTAGTTGGCAATTTCGAATAAAGAGATTAGTTGGATGTTAAAAGGATATTTTCAAATGGACAAATAAAAGCTAAAGCGAATTGATATTAGTGATGACTATTTCATTCCTGAAAGACTCTTCGATTTCCAGTAATAGATGTTGAATTTCGATTGGAGATTCTTAGTGTTTAGAATATAAAGAGTTCTTTTGTGCAAATGTGCCAGGATTGGAAGCGGTCCAAGCAAATGGATTAATTCGAATCGAAGAAACCTAACAGAACACTTCGCTGGCACAGAATTCGAATTTCAAATGGCAGGATTCGAATTTCAAATATGAGCGCCATTCTTAGAAGACGCGTGGAAGTCAGCAAACGTAAGAAGCCTGCATGCTTCGAATGTGGCATAATACTAGAGTAGGACCGTTAGGGTCAAGACGCTATAAATAGGTGTTTTTATGTTAGATTTAGTGTGTTCGTTCATGTACTAAAAAATCTTAAACACTCAAAATACTGTGACTGAAGGGAAACGAGTGAGAAGACAAAATGTACGTACTGAACATCATGATTACATACAATTTAAATACGAGTCTTTTTATATTTCTTTCGTTTCTACTGTACTTTTTCTCTTAAATCTTTCGATTTCTTTTCATGTTCTTGTTTTACTTGCCTTTAAACACATTTATTTCCTCAGAAATTACACTTTTACTTCGTCTTTTTGTACAAGCATTTTACACTTCTAGAAATCTTTATCTTTTCAAAGAATCTTTATCCTTACATTCAATTGTCAAAACTTAAGTTTAAATTCGAAGTTTTTCTTTATACATTCAGTCAGTATATTTCCATAGACAGTCTTAGAGAAATCTCCTAAGAATTAATTGAGATAATGGGTTTGAACATAGAAATCAATTATGACACAAGTGTCCTAGGATCAATCTAGTCGATCCTGCAAGTAACCAATAATAATCAGTAAATTGGACGACTGGCGGTTGTTTACTAGAAATCACTGTAAACAAATTGGCACGCCCAGTGGGATAGTGTCATAATAGAAATTATTTATCAACTTGTTTGAAAATTGTAAAATTTTCTGAGTTTGGAGTGCATTTTGGTATATGAACCTTCGAAGTGGAAAAATAAAAAACAATAATCCGCATATACCCAGAAGACAACGTACAAAAGCAATGGTTAACACAACTAACCAAGATAGGGGACAAAATTCCCCACAAGGGGCTGCAACAATCGTTTCAAGTTCGATTGATGCCTCCAATACCATCCCTGTTGGTAGTTCGAATACGGTCCCAGTAAGTACATTAGAAATACCATCTAACATGTCATCAATGCAAACTATGCCACACATAGGACATCAACAATATTCAACCCCTATTAGGCCTCCAAGCTTCGAGCCTTTGAGACCCAGAAACCCTCCATACAGAATGCCTCTTTCGTTTATGGCAGGTTTACATAATGCATCAACTTCGTCCCCAGGCCAAGGGTCTGGTTCAGGGATGAATAATTTGGGCACGAATTCCCAAATTCTAGGAAATCTTGCCCAATTGCCTACCCTTACAACTAATAGTCATGCAACACTTAGGCAACAGATGGATGATAACAATCATGATATGGTAGGAATCCTAGCCCGTGAAATGAATGCTATGTTTGGCCCCCTTATCCAAAATATAAATAGAACAAACCAAGAAAATTCAGCCCAGATGGCAAGAATAGCAGATTTCTTTGGTGCCCCTGATGCGCCTGCAAGACGTAGGCAGAACCCAGTGGCAATTTGAAATGAAGAACCCACAATCGAACAGATTCGACACCCTATACAAGTGGTCGAAGAGAGAAACATAGGGGCAAGGTTAAGGCAACAGGAAGTTCAGGAAGTTCAGAACGAACAGCCTAGACCAATAATGATGGTTACTAGGGACCAAAATGCAGACGAAATTGTTCACAGGATTAGAAATGACAATTTAGTGGCAGAAAATAACCTAACCACCATGATCAAAAGGATAATGGCCCAGAATGGTTTAAATTCAGGATTTAGGAGGCCAAATTACACATCTCCTATTGTAGACTATGTTCTGCAGACAGAATTACCCAGGGGCTTTAAAGTCCCTAAATTCACGAAATTTGCTGGAGACACGAGTGAATCAACAATAGAACATATAGCGAGATATTTTACCGAAGCAGGAGATATAGAAAATAACGAAAATCTTAGGATAAAATACTTCCCAAGTTCTCTAACGAAGAACGCTTTTACTTGGTTCACCACCCTACCCCCTGGATCTGTAGATACATGGCCTTATTTAGAAAGACTCTTCTATGAACAATTCTACATGGGTCAGTCTAAAATTAGTTTGAAAGAATTAGCAAGCATTAAGAGAAAATTCACGAAACCAATAGATGATTATTTGAATAGGTTTCGTTTGTTAAAATCTAAATGCTTCACATTAGTTCTTGAACACGAATTGGTCGAAATGGCCGCTAGGGGTCTAGATTATTCCATTCGAAAGAAATTGGATACACAATATCTGAGAGATATGGCCCAACTAGCAGATAGAGTTCGACAGGTCGAAAGATTAAAAGCTGAAAAGGCTAGGGCTAGTAAAAGTCATAAGAAAGAAAGAATAGCCTACATAGAGGCTGAAGGGGAGAACATAGAGGATTCTCAAGACCCTTATGATTTTGATCAATTCGAAATAGATCTTGCAGAACTGAAGGAAGCACCCCCTTATGCTTGTAAAGTTTTGCTTCCTTCCAATGGAAATGAACCTGTCGAAAGTGAAAGGAATGAAAAATTCCCTAAGAAAGTCTATACTTTCGATATAACTAAATGTGATGAAATATTTGATCTTCTTGTAAAAGATGGCCAGTTAATAGTTCCTCATAACCTTAATATTCCTCCATTAGAACAAAGGAAGAAGAGATGCTTTTGTAAGTATCACAACTTTTTAGGCCATAAAACCTTACAATGTTTTCTTTTCAGGGATCTGATACAAAATGCAATCAAAGATGGCAGGCTGAAGTTCTCATATAAGGGGAAGAATCCAATGAAAGTTGATACGGATCCGTTACTGATGGTGGAGACCAACTATGCCGAGCCTCTGGATATCAATGTAGTGGAGATTGATGAGAGGAAGGTTCAATCGAAAGTGGAATTCGAAGAGGATGGAGACCTCGTCTTGATTAGGAACGAAACAGAGGCTACTGATGGCCTCCCAAAGGTACTCAAAGCAAAAAATACTTTGTGAGGCAAGGAAGGCTGTTGAGGGCCAACTTTTTGCAGACAAAAGTTTGACTGAGGCTACTGAGGGTCTCAGGATGAAGTTCGAAGAATTCAAAATTTCTGATGGTCAAACGCTGGGAGTAAATATGGTGGATTTCAAACAGCCCAACGCTGAAATGGAAGAAGTGGAACGCGGTTTGGAGAAAGAGAGAGAGCAAAAAAGGGAGAACTTACCCATGAAAGACGCGAGTCTGCGTGAATATCTTTTTCACTTTCACAAGAAGAACCAGGATAAGTTGCTGTGCCCAAGGTGCAGCATCATCTGCAACCCCAGAATTGCTGCTGAGTTCGAAAGGGCCCAACATGAACGAACAGGGGTCAACTGGAGGCAAGACAACCAACTGTACAGAGTTTATCCCAGAGCTGATGAGAGTCTGCTCGAATTCTTGGTTCGTTGCCACAAGATTGGAACATAGTGTCTAATTTGTCCCAGATGTGCAACAGTATATGATAGAGAGATGGCTGAAGCATTCGAGAGAATTCCTTTTGCAGCAGGCTGGGGGCACCAAGGTGGTATGCCTTCGAATCCTGCTAACACTAGCAAAACAATGCCAAGAAGGCCATATAGCCCTTATCCCAGGGGAGCAAAGAGAGTTTCTTTCAAACTACCTGCAGAAATCCCCACTACAGATGGCTGCAGGTGAAGGCTGATAAGGGAAAAGGGAAATGGCGAAGCTATGACCAAGGAGGTAGGACTGCGATGGCTTACAGGAAACAATTCAATTCAAATAGGAGGGAAGAAATAAGATTGGAGAATTACAAAGGAAAAAATTCAATGTCCCGCTCTCAATGGCGCAAACACCAGTGAAACAAAAAAGCTGAAAGGGATTCGAAGCCTATGGAGATAGGGGAATCTAGTACAAATAATCCAGTATCAATAACCCAGACTGGGGGCAAACCCCTAGTGTCCAGGAAGCTTTTTTCACCAAAGAAAGTCACTGAAGAAAACAAGACACAGAAGGAGGCTGCAAACGAAGACGACTTGATGACGGATGACTTCAAATCAGAGGGGGAATCGTTCTTTAATGCAAATTGCAACGAAGTCTCAGTGTTGCCTTGTGAGTACAATCAGGATACAGAAGTTTACGCTGGGGAAGAGACTGATGAGGACGAAATGGCCAGACACAGGCCAGTGTGTTATTACGTGATGAACAATGGAGCGGTCGAAGAGCAAAATGCTTTCTTCGAGAAGCCAGACGAAGGAATGAAGAATCACCTAAAGCCTTTATTCATCAGGGCAAAGGTAGAACAACATGGCGTGAACAAAGTTCTGGTGGACGGTGGAGCTGCCGTTAATTTAATGCCTGGATTCATGCTAAAAAGGATAGGCATGCAGGATTCTGATGTTCGACCTCACAACATGGTGCTTTCGAATTATGAAGGGAAGGTTGGTAAGACTTTGGGAGTAATACAAGTTAATTTGATAGTTGGTTCTCTCACACGACCCACAATGTTCATGGTCATAGTTGCGAAGGTAAACTACAATTTATTGCTTGGCAGGGAATGGATACATGGAATTGGAGCAGTGCCTTCTTCAATGCATCAAAGATTGGTTTTGTGGAGAAACGATGGAATCGTCGAAAACATAGAAGAAGACCAAAGTTATTATTTGACAGAGATCAACAATGTGGATAAAAGAAACTTCAATCGAAACATGGCTAACATAGGGCCATGCCACCCACCTGAGGAATATTTCGAGCCAAATGAGAACGCTTATTATTCTTTAACCCTTCGTCCCAATGGATTCCAATGGGATAGAGAACTTATGTGGGATGGGCAAGAGATTGAGGAAGATGGAGAAACTTCGACGATGCGGCCAACTGGCTGGGGAAGCAAAGGTTGTTATGACTGAATCAAGTTACTATCGAAAGATTTCGGCCTATCTGGCTGAGAACAAACGAAAGACGGCTCTCGAAGCCGAAATATAGAACATGGTTGTCGAAGCCATAGATAAAAAAGAAAAAAAGAAAAAAGAAATAACAAGCCCTGAGGGAAACTATTCACCCCCACCCCATGATGGACAAACTTCCGCACTAATGGATCAAAAACTAGATGCTACTTATGATCAAGAGCCCCTGGGGTTCGAAAAGGATTCAGAGTCAACAAATGCCAAAATGCTGGCACAAGACCCATTAGAGGAGGTTGATATTGGGGATGGTGTCGAAAAACGAGTTACGTACATCAGTGCGAAACTCAGTCCCAGTCTAAAAAGCAAGGTGATCGAAATTCTCAAACAAAATAGAGATTGCTTCGCCTGGGACTATGACGAGATGCCTGGTTTAAAGAGGGAACTGGTGGAACATAGGCTTCCAATCAAGGATGGAAAGAAGCCCATCAAACAGATGCCTAGACGATTCGCACCAGTAATCCTTTCAAAGATAAAGGTAGAGGTAGAACGACTCCTTTGATGCAAGTTTATCAGGACCACAAGGTACGTCGAATGGCTTGCTAATATTGTACCTGTTATTAAGAAAAATGGTTCTTTACGAATTTGCATAGATTTTAGGGATTTAAATACAGCAACCCCAAAAGATGAATATTCCATGCCTATAGCAGAGATGTTGATTGATTCTGCTGCGGGTTTCGAATACCTGAGTATGTTAGATGGATACTCTAGGTATAATCAGATCTTCATTGCTGAAGATGATGTTCCCAAAACCGCGTTTCAATGTCTAGGCGCCCTAGGCACTTATAAATAGGTAGTGATGCCCTTTGAACTAAAAAATGCTGGGGCAACATATCAAAGGGTAATGAACACCATTTTCCATGATTTCATTGAGTCATTTATGCAGATTTATATAGATGACATAGTAGTCAAATCTGTTTCTGATGAGGATCATTTAAACCACCTTGGCAATCATTTGAAAGAATGAGAAAACATGGCTTGAAAATGAATCCTCTTAAATGTGCTTTCTTTGTGCAGGCTGGGGATTTCCTGGGCTTTGTGGTCCACAAGAAGGGGATCGAAATTAACTTGAACAAAACGAAGGCCATTATGGAGACGAAACCTCCATCCACGAAGAAAGAGTTGCAATCTCTATTGGGTAAAATCAACTTTTTAAAGAGATTCATATCCAATTTAAATGGGCGAACTCAGGCTTTCTCTCCCCTACTACGTATTAATCAAGGGAATTTCGAATGGACGGCACAACATCAGGAGGCATTCGAGAAAATCAAGGCCTATTTGATGCATCCTCCTATACTTGCGTCCCCTTCTAATGATAAACCAATGAGACTGTATATCTCTGCCTCCAATGTAACTATAGGTAGTATGTTGGCCCAAGAGAATGATTATGGCGTCGAAAGAGCCATCTACTATATTAGTAGGATCGTAAATAAAGCAGAGATTAGGTATAGTAGCATAGAAAAACTATGCCTCTGTCTGTATTTCTCTTGTACAAAACTCAAATATTATATTAAACTAGTTGATGTTTACGTTTCATCTCACTTTGATGTTATTAAACATATGCTTTCAAAACCAATCATGCATAGCAGGATTGGTAAATGGGCTTTAGCGCTCACTGAGTATAATTTGGCCTTCAAGCCTTTAAAGGCTATGAAAGGGCAAGTTGTTTCAGATTTCATAGGGGATCACTCTGTGAGTGAAGACTTCGTGTTAAATTATGTTGAGATCCAGCCATGGAAATTATCCTTCGATGGATCAACACATAAAAACGGAAGTGGGGTTGGAGTGCTTATCATTTCTCCTGAAGGAATTCCAACAAAGTTCAAGTACAAGTTGGAAGGTCCTCCCTGTTCGAACAATGAAGCTGAGTATGAAGCGTTAATTGTTGGACTTGAAGCCTTGTTGGAATTGGGGGCAACCAGAGTCGAAATTAGAGGAGGAGACTTAGAGTTGGTCATTAAACAAATAATAAAAGAATACAAATGTATCAAAGAAAATTTGATCATGTACTTTGTTATTGCTAACAGATTACTCAAGAAATTTGAATATGTGGATATAAAACATATTCCCAGAATTGATAATCAGGAGGCAAATGACTTGGCTCAAATAGCCTCAGGGTATAAGACATCCAAAGAAAAACTCCAATACCTTATAGAAACAAGAGGTAGAATAATGACTACTAAATTATCACCATTAGACTTAGAAAATTCGAAACTTGGCTATGCAAATCAGAAGGAATTCGAAGTGTTAAGTATAGATACTTTGACAGATACAAATTGGCGAAGTCCCATAATAAATTACTTGAAAGAACCTTCAGTAAATACAGAGAAAAAGATCAAATACAGGGCATTGTCTTATGTGTTAATAGGGAATGAACTTTTTAAGAAAACCCCAGAAGGAATCTTACTCAAGTGTTTAGGAGAAAACGAAGCGTATTTAGCCTTGTCCAATGTGCACAGTGGGGCATGTGGGGCACATCAAGCAGGCCATAAAATGAAATGGTTGTTGTTTCGATATGAAATGTATTGGCCCATTATGCTCAAAGATTGCATAGAATTTGCTAAAGGATGTGAAGAGTGCCAAATCCATGCAGGCATTCAACACGCTCCTGCCAGTGAGCTACATTCAATTGTTAAGCCTTGGCCTTTTAGAGGATGGGCATTAGATCTAATTGGTGAAATTCAACCAACACCATCCAAACGACAAAAATATATCCTTGTGGGTATAGATTATTTTACAAAGTGGGTCGAAGCAATTCCTCTAGTGAATGTTGATCAAGAGGCTATCATAGAATTTATCCAGAAGCAAATAATCTACAGGTTCAGAATACCAGAGAGTATCACAACAGATCAAGGTTCAGTTTTCACGGGGCAAAAAATGCAAGAATTTGCACAAGAAATGGGATTTAAGTTATTCACGTCGACGCCTTATTATGCTCAGGCAAATGGTCAAGTGGAAGCAGCCAATAAAGTCATAATAGGATTGATAAAGAAACATGTAGGGCAAAAGCCAAAGAATTGGCACAAAACTTTGGACCAAGATCTATGGGCATGTCGAACATCTCCTAAGGAAGCAACGAATACTACTCCATTTCGACTTACATTTGGACACGACGCAGTGTTTCCATTCGAAATACATTTACAGTCAGTTAGAATCCAAAGACAAAATGAGATACCAGCTGACCAATATTGGGAAATGATGATGAATGAATTAGTGGAGATAGATGAGGATAGGCTACATGCTTTAGAAATTATGAGGAGACAGAAAGAAAGAGTAGCCAGAGCATACAACAAAAGAGTTAAAAGTAAGTTGTTCTCAACTAATGATCTGGTATGGAAAGTTATATTACCTATGGATAACAAAAATAGATTCTTAGGTAAATGGTCACCCCATTGGGAGGGACCCTTTCGTGTTTTGAAAACATTTTCGAATAATGCTTATGAAATAGAGGAATTAGCAGAGGATAGAAGAATCTTGAAGGCAAATGGGAAATATTTAAAAAGGTATAAACCATGCTTGCAAGAAGTTTGAATTACTACAGAATAATAAAAGTAAAACAAATATTAAAGCCAAAATGGTGTTGCATAAATGCCAAAATGGTTGTGTTCAAATTACAAAAGTACATAATAAATATCCTGAACAATAAAAAGCATTAACAAAATACATTCGAAAATCAGAAAGGGGAGTTTCGTTTCAGCTTAGCAAACTTGCTCTTGCACAAGTTGATTTTGCATTGGATAACATTTTTTACGCTTTCGAGCCCCTTGATCTCTTTGCTTATTCCTTTAGCTACCTCCATTTGTTGAAGACTTTGTGTGACAAGATTTTCAAGTTTTTTGTCATCAACGGGCTTCAAAGCTGCCTGCTCGTTTCGAGCATCCTCAATCTTCTTTTTAAGTTCTTCAATCTGAGATTCCCAGAACAAGATTGATCGAGCCAAAACGTCACGTTTATCTTTAGCATGGAATATATCAAGCTCCAATGCTTCTGCTTCCTCAGAAAATTTCGAAGTCTGATCATAAGCTTTAGACAAAGCCTCTTGTTTGGTTCGAATCTTAGTCTCAGCATCATTAATCCTGATATATTCACTACTAACCTCATTAAGAAAGATTTGCAGATCATATATGGTTTCACCTACTTCAAATGGACAGGTACTGAGATCTATCTGAGAAAGCAACTTCTTCATCAAAAAATAGGCTCCAGTATCATCGTTTAGAATAGTAAAAATGTCAGCCTCAAGAATAGTTTTGTTGACTTGTTAAAGAAGTTGGTCGAGAAAAGTAAGAGGGGCTTTTTCCTTCGTTTGGCTCGAATCCTCAGATTGATTTTTGCTAGAAGAGGAATCCCGTTGAGCTAGCATTAACTTGATGTATTTCAGGGGATTACTTCTTTTCATTTCTTCTTTCTGTTCCTCAGACAAAGTTGGAGGGTCTGGTTGTTTAGTGAAAATGGTTCCAGCAGGAACGGGAACCTCCACCTCCTCTTACATCACCTCATCTCCGTCACCATCTGCGAAGTAATGACTCATAGTATGTGCTTCGCTTTCCTCTTCAGATTGGTCAGCAAAATGCACCCTTCTAGGAGAAGAGTCACTGGGAATGTCGATGATGGGAGTTTCGAACACTGTGTCTGGCTCACCAGCTGCAGGGTCCTCTATCGGAGGAGGCGAAATTGCTTGTTGTTCTAAAGCTTTGACCAATGGAGGCGAAGTTGCTTGTTGATCCAAAGCTTCGACGGTCCCTGCAGGAGTAGCAGCGGTGGATGAGCCTTTGTTTAAAACAGCTTCATTAAAACCTTCTGGTTGAAGAGAGGCTGCAGGTTTTTGGCCTTGGATGGTAGGAGGATCAGCAGGAACAAAGGGAATGCTCTACGCAGAAACAAAGGGTTAGCATAAAGAATGTCACATAGTCGAATCTAAAAGAGCATTAAGTGAAATTTACCTTTTGCTCATCAGAAGTTGCATTGCTACCAATGTGTTCTGAACTTACGTTCTTCGAAGACTGAGACTTCGAAGGTCCTTTGGATTTGGTTGTGGGAGCAGTCACATTCACTTCGTTTTTGGAAGGATTGGCAGATTGAGAACCTTCTCCAGATTTGTTAGTTTTCTTCTTCTTTTTTCGTTTGAGAGGAGAAGCGTCTTCATTCTTTTTTGATTCATTTTCAGATTGGGCATCATCACGTCTTCGTTTCTTAGGAGACTTGGGAGGTAGTCCATTCGCCTGGAGCAAGGAAGAGAATAAATGAGTCAATTCAAAGAGTAATTTCGATAATAAGAAAGGAGTGAGTGAAGTATTACCTTCTTCTTTTTCTTTTTAGGGGAATCATCTTCTTGTTCAGGAGGAGGATTTTCAGTGGTAATTATTGACGCTTTCGAGGTAGAAGTTGAGCCTACCTTGGGTACAACTTTATCCTTCTTCAGAGATTTTAGATCAACAGCTGAAAAGAATTTGAAACAGTTAAGCTTAAAATAGAGTTTAAAAAGAATAAGGGAACTTCGAATTTCTTCAGTTCCGCACCTTCACCGTTTCGAGACGTGATAGACATGGCTGACAAGTCATAGCGAAGGTGCCCCCTAAAATTGTCTAAATCATGTTTAGCCCACGTTACCCTTTGGGCAGGTTTTTTGGCATCATTTTCGTAATTACGAAGAATGTCCCTACAAACCAACCACCAGGGATATGGTGGAAAAAAGGCCAAAGCCAGCTCTAAAGTAAGTTTGGAAACTTTGGTGGCTAATGTTTAAAAGCCCACCAATACCTATCTTCAGGTTTTACATAAGGAGGAAATCGAATCTTTGAAAGTTGTTTTTCAAATTTTTCTTTCAAAGTTCTTGCTGCATCGCAGACAGTTCGATGTATCTCCATAGGATTATAGACAATTTCAAAATATTTTTGAAAGGCTCGAATTTCCTTGACATGAGTAAGTCTACCTTTTTTGACATTCTCCTGCACAAGGGAAAAAGCTGTCGTCAGTTGTTGTTGAATTTGGATGGTGCTGAACATATCGTTCGAGTAATAGTCTGTCCACCAAGTATAGAAATCTTTTGTCATATAAAAAGAAGGAGTAAAGAGGACTAGTGAAAAGTCAACGAAGCCAGCATATTGCTTCAATCGAGTTTCGATTTCTTTGAAGGAGTAAGGTACCCCTGCTAAACGTATCTCCCTTTTCTTGTTGAAGAGCGGTTCAGGTAGGATTTTGCATAATCCAAATTGACGAGCCACGAAATTGGGTTGATAAGCAAGGATGCACACTTGGCTCTTCACAGGTGTGATTCTGGAGATGATAAGCCTAGGGTTTAGAAAGGCACACCAAATGTCCCTGATTATTTTTTCTTTGATGGCTTGCTCAAGGGGAATGCTAAACCAAGTTGGACCACAGTTTTGATTGGCAAAAGGAGCCATTGAAGGATCGAACCTATGTCTCTTAGAGAAAATCATCATGTAGTTCACAAAACATGTCTTGAAATTTTCTCTTTCATCGTTTGGGGTTAATTTTAGCAATCTGGTACCCTTAATGCTGCAGTTTACAACATCAGGGTGTTCTTCATTGAATACCCCAAAGGTAGAAAGAGATGGTTCGAAGGTAGCATTTAACCAAAGCTGCAATAGCCAGAAGGGGCCAGCGAGAAGGAGATTAGTGCCAGCTTCGTAAGTTTTCAATTTCGAAACTGCAACGCCTGTGCTTTCGTATAAACTTGTCAGCAGTAGTTCACTAATGCACACCCTTCGACCATGATGGAGTTGGTTCGCCAGAGTAATAAATCTGCTCGCAACTTGTAAAGACTTGCTGCAGAAGACATACTTTGATAGCCACAGTGCCAGAAAAGCTATGTGTTCGACCTCAAAAACTTCCTCTTCAGCAGAATGGTAGAAATTGATGATTTTGAGAAGCTGGCATTCTGAACATCAAAATCGATGAGGTTATCCGCATCTTCATTTGGGTCAAAGGATTCTCCAATAGGAGAAAGTCTAGTGATAGCAGCAATATCGAAGAATGTGGGTGTCAGCATTCCACAAGGGAGATGGAAGGTATTATAGGTGCTATCCCAGAAGTATAAAGAAGCTAACAAGAAAGGTTGGCTATAACTAAATCCTAATTTTGACATTCAAATTAGGTTTAGGATGCCTATATTTTCCCATTCTTGGGATTTCTTACTCTCAACTTTCGAAAGCCAATCCTGGTATAATTGATCTGATGAGGGACATGTGCGAAAGGGTTTAAAATTCCCAATAACGTAGTCTATGTTAAAAACATCCCTATTGGGTTTTGACGTTCCCGTTTCACAGGTTTTTTCTAGGGTTTTTGACAACTTAACAACAGATTCATCTTCCTTATGTTTCAGAGGAACAGATTTATTAACAATGGGTTTTATTTCGGAATAGGTGGGAAAAAATCCCTTTGTCTTTTCTAAACGTTCTGTAGAGATTAAGGGACCCATAACCCCTAGGGTTTTATCAAGAACAGTGGTAGGGATGATTACCTGGGAGGCATAAATGGCTTTCTGTTCCGGAGTGAGTTTTGGAGTTGAGATGAACTCCTGATTATCAAGATTGATAATCTTGCTTGTTGGTTTGAGGCTGGAAGAAGGAATTTGTTTAGATTTTCCAAATTTCTTGGATGAAGGAGTTGGCGCTGAAGGAGAAGACATTGTGAATATCAAAGACTTTTTTCTGAAAATGAAAAATCTGGGTAGTTTGAAGGTTGAGAGAGTTTTTGGAAAAGTTTGAAATGAAGAAGATGAAGTGCTTTTATAGCCTTCTTCAACGGTTTAGAAGTTTTTGACCTTTGGAAAAAGGTGGGATACGTGTAAATTTCTCATTGAAAGGAGAAGAGGTGGATTTTTAAACTTCCTAGGGAAGTGACATTTTGTTGCTAATTATTAGCTATAACTGTTGTGATTGCACGTTTAGGTATGATGATTGGACATTTTGCAGAAAGTTGGACACTTACTCTAACGTTGTGTGCAGTATTGTCATCATGAGTTTTGATATTTTCGAAATTACATGAGTGAATCAAAAACACTTATTTCTCTGTATCCATCGAAATACATGTTCTTGGGGGCAATTTGTTAGTTGGCAATTTCGAATAAAGAGATTAGTTGGATGTTAAAAGGATATTTTCAAATGGACAAATAAAAGCTAAAGCGAATTGATATTAGTGATGACTATTTCATTCCTGAAAGACTCTTCGATTTCCAGTAATAGATGTTGAATTTCGATTGGAGATTCTTAGTGTTTAGAATATAAAGAGTTCTTTTGTGCAAATGTGCCAGGATTGGAAGCGGTCCAAGCAAATGGATTAATTCGAATCGAAGAAACCTAACAGAACACTTCACTGGCGCAGAATTCGAATTTCAAATTGAAGGATTCGAATTTCAAATATGAGCTCCATTCTTAGAAGACGCGTGGAAGTTAGTAAACGTAAGAAGCTTGCATGCTTCGAACGTGGCATAATTCTAGAGTAGGACCGTTAGGGTCAAGACACTATAAATAGGTGTTTTTATGTTAGATTTAGTGTGTTCATTCGTGTACTAAAAAATCTTAAACACTCAAAATACTGTGATTGAAGGGAAACGAGTTAGAAGACAAAATGTACGTACTGAACATCATGATTACTTACAATTTAAATATGAGTCTTTTTATATTTCTTTCATTTCTATTGTACTTTTGCTCTTAAATCTTTCGATTTCTTTTTATTTTCTTGTTTTACTTGCCTTTAAACACATTTATTTCCTCAGAAATTACACTTTTACTTCGTCTTTTTGTACAAGCATTTTACACTTCTAGAAATCTTTATCTTTTCAAAGAATCTTTATCCTTACATTCAATTGTCAAAACTTAAGTTTAAATTCAAAGTTTTTCTTTATACATTCAGTCAGTATATTTCCATAGACAGTCTTAGAGAAATCTCCTAAGAATTAATTGAGATAATGGGTTTGAACATAGAAATCAATTATGACACATGTGTCCTAGGATCAATCTAGTCGATCCTGCAAGTAACCAATAATAATCAGTAAATTGGACGACTGGCGGTTGTTTACTAGAAATCACTGTAAACAAATTGGCACGCCCAGTGGGATAGTGTCATAATAGAAATTATTTATCAACTTGTTTGAAAATTGTAAAATTTTCTGAGTTTGGAGTGCATTTTGGTATATGAACCTTCGAAGTGGAAAAATAAAAAACAATAATCCGCATATACCCAGAAGACAACGTACAAAAGCAATGGTTAACACAACTAACCAAGATAGGGGACAAAATTCCCCACAAGGGGCTGCAACAATCGTTTCAAGTTCGATTGATGCCTCCAATACCATCCCTGTTGGTAGTTCGAATACGGTCCCAGTAAGTACATTAGAAATACCATCTAACATGTCATCAATGCAAACTATGCCACACATAGGACATCAACAATATTCAACCCCTATTAGGCCTCCAAGCTTCGAGCCTTTGAGACCCAGAAACCCTCCATACAGAATGCCTCTTTCGTTTATGGCAGGTTTACATAATGCATCAACTTCGTCCCCAGGCCAAGGGTCTGGTTCAGGGATGAATAATTTGGGCACGAATTCCCAAATTCTAGGAAATCTTGCCCAATTGCCTACCCTTACAACTAATAGTCATGCAACACTTAGGCAACAGATGGATGATAACAATCATGATATGGTAGGAATCCTAGCCCGTGAAATGAATGCTATGTTTGGCCCCCTTATCCAAAATATAAATAGAACAAACCAAGAAAATTCAGCCCAGATGGCAAGAATAGCAGATTTCTTTGGTGCCCCTGATGCGCCTGCAAGACGTAGGCAGAACCCAGTGGCAATTTGAAATGAAGAACCCACAATCGAACAGATTCGACACCCTATACAAGTGGTCGAAGAGAGAAACATAGGGGCAAGGTTAAGGCAACAGGAAGTTCAGGAAGTTCAGAACGAACAGCCTAGACCAATAATGATGGTTACTAGGGACCAAAATGCAGACGAAATTGTTCACAGGATTAGAAATGACAATTTAGTGGCAGAAAATAACCTAACCACCATGATCAAAAGGATAATGGCCCAGAATGGTTTAAATTCAGGATTTAGGAGGCCAAATTACACATCTCCTATTGTAGACTATGTTCTGCAGACAGAATTACCCAGGGGCTTTAAAGTCCCTAAATTCACGAAATTTGCTGGAGACACGAGTGAATCAACAATAGAACATATAGCGAGATATTTTACCGAAGCAGGAGATATAGAAAATAACGAAAATCTTAGGATAAAATACTTCCCAAGTTCTCTAACGAAGAACGCTTTTACTTGGTTCACCACCCTACCCCCTGGATCTGTAGATACATGGCCTTATTTAGAAAGACTCTTCTATGAACAATTCTACATGGGTCAGTCTAAAATTAGTTTGAAAGAATTAGCAAGCATTAAGAGAAAATTCACGAAACCAATAGATGATTATTTGAATAGGTTTCGTTTGTTAAAATCTAAATGCTTCACATTAGTTCTTGAACACGAATTGGTCGAAATGGCCGCTAGGGGTCTAGATTATTCCATTCGAAAGAAATTGGATACACAATATCTGAGAGATATGGCCCAACTAGCAGATAGAGTTCGACAGGTCGAAAGATTAAAAGCTGAAAAGGCTAGGGCTAGTAAAAGTCATAAGAAAGAAAGAATAGCCTACATAGAGGCTGAAGGGGAGAACATAGAGGATTCTCAAGACCCTTATGATTTTGATCAATTCGAAATAGATCTTGCAGAACTGAAGGAAGCACCCCCTTATGCTTGTAAAGTTTTGCTTCCTTCCAATGGAAATGAACCTGTCGAAAGTGAAAGGAATGAAAAATTCCCTAAGAAAGTCTATACTTTCGATATAACTAAATGTGATGAAATATTTGATCTTCTTGTAAAAGATGGCCAGTTAATAGTTCCTCATAACCTTAATATTCCTCCATTAGAACAAAGGAAGAAGAGATGCTTTTGTAAGTATCACAACTTTTTAGGCCATAAAACCTTACAATGTTTTCTTTTCAGGGATCTGATACAAAATGCAATCAAAGATGGCAGGCTGAAGTTCTCATATAAGGGGAAGAATCCAATGAAAGTTGATACGGATCCGTTACTGATGGTGGAGACCAACTATGCCGAGCCTCTGGATATCAATGTAGTGGAGATTGATGAGAGGAAGGTTCAATCGAAAGTGGAATTCGAAGAGGATGGAGACCTCGTCTTGATTAGGAACGAAACAGAGGCTACTGATGGCCTCCCAAAGGTACTCAAAGCAAAAAATACTTTGTGAGGCAAGGAAGGCTGTTGAGGGCCAACTTTTTGCAGACAAAAGTTTGACTGAGGCTACTGAGGGTCTCAGGATGAAGTTCGAAGAATTCAAAATTTCTGATGGTCAAACGCTGGGAGTAAATATGGTGGATTTCAAACAGCCCAACGCTGAAATGGAAGAAGTGGAACGCGGTTTGGAGAAAGAGAGAGAGCAAAAAAGGGAGAACTTACCCATGAAAGACGCGAGTCTGCGTGAATATCTTTTTCACTTTCACAAGAAGAACCAGGATAAGTTGCTGTGCCCAAGGTGCAGCATCATCTGCAACCCCAGAATTGCTGCTGAGTTCGAAAGGGCCCAACATGAACGAACAGGGGTCAACTGGAGGCAAGACAACCAACTGTACAGAGTTTATCCCAGAGCTGATGAGAGTCTGCTCGAATTCTTGGTTCGTTGCCACAAGATTGGAACATAGTGTCTAATTTGTCCCAGATGTGCAACAGTATATGATAGAGAGATGGCTGAAGCATTCGAGAGAATTCCTTTTGCAGCAGGCTGGGGGCACCAAGGTGGTATGCCTTCGAATCCTGCTAACACTAGCAAAACAATGCCAAGAAGGCCATATAGCCCTTATCCCAGGGGAGCAAAGAGAGTTTCTTTCAAACTACCTGCAGAAATCCCCACTACAGATGGCTGCAGGTGAAGGCTGATAAGGGAAAAGGGAAATGGCGAAGCTATGACCAAGGAGGTAGGACTGCGATGGCTTACAGGAAACAATTCAATTCAAATAGGAGGGAAGAAATAAGATTGGAGAATTACAAAGGAAAAAATTCAATGTCCCGCTCTCAATGGCGCAAACACCAGTGAAACAAAAAAGCTGAAAGGGATTCGAAGCCTATGGAGATAGGGGAATCTAGTACAAATAATCCAGTATCAATAACCCAGACTGGGGGCAAACCCCTAGTGTCCAGGAAGCTTTTTTCACCAAAGAAAGTCACTGAAGAAAACAAGACACAGAAGGAGGCTGCAAACGAAGACGACTTGATGACGGATGACTTCAAATCAGAGGGGGAATCGTTCTTTAATGCAAATTGCAACGAAGTCTCAGTGTTGCCTTGTGAGTACAATCAGGATACAGAAGTTTACGCTGGGGAAGAGACTGATGAGGACGAAATGGCCAGACACAGGCCAGTGTGTTATTACGTGATGAACAATGGAGCGGTCGAAGAGCAAAATGCTTTCTTCGAGAAGCCAGACGAAGGAATGAAGAATCACCTAAAGCCTTTATTCATCAGGGCAAAGGTAGAACAACATGGCGTGAACAAAGTTCTGGTGGACGGTGGAGCTGCCGTTAATTTAATGCCTGGATTCATGCTAAAAAGGATAGGCATGCAGGATTCTGATGTTCGACCTCACAACATGGTGCTTTCGAATTATGAAGGGAAGGTTGGTAAGACTTTGGGAGTAATACAAGTTAATTTGATAGTTGGTTCTCTCACACGACCCACAATGTTCATGGTCATAGTTGCGAAGGTAAACTACAATTTATTGCTTGGCAGGGAATGGATACATGGAATTGGAGCAGTGCCTTCTTCAATGCATCAAAGATTGGTTTTGTGGAGAAACGATGGAATCGTCGAAAACATAGAAGAAGACCAAAGTTATTATTTGACAGAGATCAACAATGTGGATAAAAGAAACTTCAATCGAAACATGGCTAACATAGGGCCATGCCACCCACCTGAGGAATATTTCGAGCCAAATGAGAACGCTTATTATTCTTTAACCCTTCGTCCCAATGGATTCCAATGGGATAGAGAACTTATGTGGGATGGGCAAGAGATTGAGGAAGATGGAGAAACTTCGACGATGCGGCCAACTGGCTGGGGAAGCAAAGGTTGTTATGACTGAATCAAGTTACTATCGAAAGATTTCGGCCTATCTGGCTGAGAACAAACGAAAGACGGCTCTCGAAGCCGAAATATAGAACATGGTTGTCGAAGCCATAGATAAAAAAGAAAAAAAGAAAAAAGAAATAACAAGCCCTGAGGGAAACTATTCACCCCCACCCCATGATGGACAAACTTCCGCACTAATGGATCAAAAACTAGATGCTACTTATGATCAAGAGCCCCTGGGGTTCGAAAAGGATTCAGAGTCAACAAATGCCAAAATGCTGGCACAAGACCCATTAGAGGAGGTTGATATTGGGGATGGTGTCGAAAAACGAGTTACGTACATCAGTGCGAAACTCAGTCCCAGTCTAAAAAGCAAGGTGATCGAAATTCTCAAACAAAATAGAGATTGCTTCGCCTGGGACTATGACGAGATGCCTGGTTTAAAGAGGGAACTGGTGGAACATAGGCTTCCAATCAAGGATGGAAAGAAGCCCATCAAATAGATGCCTAGACGATTCGCACTAGCAATCCTTTCAAAGATAAAGGCAGAGGTAGAACGACTCCTTCGATGCAAGTTTATCAGGACCACAAGGTACGTCGAGTGGCTTGCTAATATTGTACCTGTTATTAAGAAAAATGGTTCTTTACGAATTTGCATAGATTTTAGGGATTTAAATACAGCAACCCCAAAAGATGAATATTCCATGCCTATAGCAGAGATGTTGATTGATTCTGCTGCGGGTTTCGAATACCTGAGTATGTTAGATGGATACTCTAGGTATAATCAGATCTTCATTGCTGAAGATGATGTTCCCAAAACCGCGTTTCAATGTCTAGGCGCCCTAGGCACTTATAAATAGGTAGTG
Organism: Vicia sativa; assembly: GCA_021764765.1. Taxonomy (NCBI): domain Eukaryota; kingdom Viridiplantae; phylum Streptophyta; class Magnoliopsida; order Fabales; family Fabaceae; genus Vicia; species Vicia sativa. Next base: position 91,435,278 of record CM038793.1, on the reverse strand, counting down.
ATGCCCTTTGAACTAAAAAATGCTGGGGCAACATATCAAAGGGTAATGAACACCATTTTCCATGATTTCATTGAGTCATTTATGCAGATTTATATAGATGACATAGTAGTCAAATCTGTTTCTGATGAGGATCATTTAAACCACCTTGGCAATCATTTGAAAGAATGAGAAAACATGGCTTGAAAATGAATCCTCTTAAATGTGCTTTCTTTGTGCAGGCTGGGGATTTCCTGGGCTTTGTGGTCCACAAGAAGGGGATCGAAATTAACTTGAACAAAACGAAGGCCATTATGGAGACGAAACCTCCATCCACGAAGAAAGAGTTGCAATCTCTATTGGGTAAAATCAACTTTTTAAAGAGATTCATATCCAATTTAAATGGGCGAACTCAGGCTTTCTCTCCCCTACTACGTATTAATCAAGGGAATTTCGAATGGACGGCACAACATCAGGAGGCATTCGAGAAAATCAAGGCCTATTTGATGCATCCTCCTATACTTGCGTCCCCTTCTAATGATAAACCAATGAGACTGTATATCTCTGCCTCCAATGTAACTATAGGTAGTATGTTGGCCCAAGAGAATGATTATGGCGTCGAAAGAGCCATCTACTATATTAGTAGGATCGTAAATAAAGCAGAGATTAGGTATAGTAGCATAGAAAAACTATGCCTCTGTCTGTATTTCTCTTGTACAAAACTCAAATATTATATTAAACTAGTTGATGTTTACGTTTCATCTCACTTTGATGTTATTAAACATATGCTTTCAAAACCAATCATGCATAGCAGGATTGGTAAATGGGCTTTAGCGCTCACTGAGTATAATTTGGCCTTCAAGCCTTTAAAGGCTATGAAAGGGCAAGTTGTTTCAGATTTCATAGGGGATCACTCTGTGAGTGAAGACTTCGTGTTAAATTATGTTGAGATCCAGCCATGGAAATTATCCTTCGATGGATCAACACATAAAAACGGAAGTGGGGTTGGAGTGCTTATCATTTCTCCTGAAGGAATTCCAACAAAGTTCAAGTACAAGTTGGAAGGTCCTCCCTGTTCGAACAATGAAGCTGAGTATGAAGCGTTAATTGTTGGACTTGAAGCCTTGTTGGAATTGGGGGCAACCAGAGTCGAAATTAGAGGAGACTTAGAGTTGGTCATTAAACAAATAATAAAAGAATACAAATGTATCAAAGAAAATTTGATCATGTACTTTGTTATTGCTAACAGATTACTCAAGAAATTTGAATATGTGGATATAAAACATATTCCCAGAATTGATAATCAGGAGGCAAATGACTTGGCTCAAATAGCCTCAGGGTATAAGACATCCAAAGAAAAACTCCAATACCTTATAGAAACAAGAGGTAGAATAATGACTACTAAATTATCACCATTAGACTTAGAAAATTCGAAACTTGGCTATGCAAATCAGAAGGAATTCGAAGTGTTAAGTATAGATACTTTGACAGATACAAATTGGCGAAGTCCCATAATAAATTACTTGAAAGAACCTTCAGTAAATACAGAGAAAAAGATCAAATACAGGGCATTGTCTTATGTGTTAATAGGGAATGAACTTTTTAAGAAAACCCCAGAAGGAATCTTACTCAAGTGTTTAGGAGAAAACGAAGCGTATTTAGCCTTGTCCAATGTGCACAGTGGGGCATGTGGGGCACATCAAGCAGGCCATAAAATGAAATGGTTGTTGTTTCGATATGAAATGTATTGGCCCATTATGCTCAAAGATTGCATAGAATTTGCTAAAGGATGTGAAGAGTGCCAAATCCATGCAGGCATTCAACACGCTCCTGCCAGGTGAGCTACATTCAATTGTTAAGCCTTGGCCTTTTAGAGGATGGGCATTAGATCTAATTGGTGAAATTCAACCAACACCATCCAAACGACAAAAATATATCCTTGTGGGTATAGATTATTTTACAAAGTGGGTCGAAGCAATTCCTCTAGTGAATGTTGATCAAGAGGCTATCATAGAATTTATCCAGAAGCAAATAATCTACAGGTTCAGAATACCAGGGAGTATCACAACAGATCAAGGTTCAGTTTTCACGGGGCCAAAAATGCAAGAATTTGCACAAGAAATGGGATTTAAGTTATTCACGTCGACGCCTTATTATGCTCAGGCAAATGGTCAAGTGGAAGCAGCCAATAAAGTCATAATAGGATTGATAAAGAAACATGTAGGGCAAAAGCCAAAGAATTGGCACAAAACTTTGGACCAAGATCTATGGGCATGTCGAACATCTCCTAAGGAAGCAACGAATACTACTCCATTTCGACTTACATTTGGACACGACGACGCAGTGTTTCCATTCGAAATACATTTACAGTCAGTTAGAATCCAAAGACAAAATGAGATACCAGCTGACCAATATTGGGAAATGATGATGAATGAATTAGTGGAGATAGATGAGGATAGGCTACATGCTTTAGAAATTATGAGGAGACAGAAAGAAAGAGTAGCCAGAGCATACAACAAAAGAGTTAAAAGTAAGTTGTTCTCAACTAATGATCTGGTATGGAAAGTTATATTACCTATGGATAACAAAAATAGATTCTTAGGTAAATGGTCACCCCATTGGGAGGGACCCTTTCGTGTTTTGAAAACATTTTCGAATAATGCTTATGAAATAGAGGAATTAGCAGAGGATAGAAGAATCTTGAAGGCAAATGGGAAATATTTAAAAAGGTATAAACCATGCTTGCAAGAAGTTTGAATTACTACAGAATAATAAAAGTAAAACAAATATTAAAGCCAAAATGGTGTTGCATAAATGCCAAAATGGTTGTGTTCAAATTACAAAAGTACATAATAAATATCCTGAACAATAAAAAGCATTAACAAAATACATTCGAAAATCAGAAAGGGGAGTTTCGTTTCAGCTTAGCAAACTTGCTCTTGCACAAGTTGATTTTGCATTGGATAACATTTTTTACGCTTTCGAGCCCCTTGATCTCTTTGCTTATTCCTTTAGCTACCTCCATTTGTTGAAGACTTTGTGTGACAAGATTTTCAAGTTTTTTGTCATCAACGGGCTTCAAAGCTGCCTGCTCGTTTCGAGCATCCTCAATCTTCTTTTTAAGTTCTTCAATCTGAGATTCCCAGAACAAGATTGATCGAGCCAAAACGTCACGTTTATCTTTAGCATGGAATATATCAAGCTCCAATGCTTCTGCTTCCTCAGAAAATTTCGAAGTCTGATCATAAGCTTTAGACAAAGCCTCTTGTTTGGTTCGAATCTTAGTCTCAGCATCATTAATCCTGATATATTCACTACTAACCTCATTAAGAAAGATTTGCAGATCATATATGGTTTCACCTACTTCAAATGGACAGGTACTGAGATCTATCTGAGAAAGCAACTTCTTCATCAAAAAATAGGCTCCAGTATCATCGTTTAGAATAGTAAAAATGTCAGCCTCAAGAATAGTTTTGTTGACTTGTTAAAGAAGTTGGTCGAGAAAAGTAAGAGGGGCTTTTTCCTTCGTTTGGCTCGAATCCTCAGATTGATTTTTGCTAGAAGAGGAATCCCGTTGAGCTAGCATTAACTTGATGTATTTCAGGGGATTACTTCTTTTCATTTCTTCTTTCTGTTCCTCAGACAAAGTTGGAGGGTCTGGTTGTTTAGTGAAAATGGTTCCAGCAGGAACGGGAACCTCCACCTCCTCTTACATCACCTCATCTCCGTCACCATCTGCGAAGTAATGACTCATAGTATGTGCTTCGCTTTCCTCTTCAGATTGGTCAGCAAAATGCACCCTTCTAGGAGAAGAGTCACTGGGAATGTCGATGATGGGAGTTTCGAACACTGTGTCTGGCTCACCAGCTGCAGGGTCCTCTATCGGAGGAGGCGAAATTGCTTGTTGTTCTAAAGCTTTGACCAATGGAGGCGAAGTTGCTTGTTGATCCAAAGCTTCGACGGTCCCTGCAGGAGTAGCAGCGGTGGATGAGCCTTTGTTTAAAACAGCTTCATTAAAACCTTCTGGTTGAAGAGAGGCTGCAGGTTTTTGGCCTTGGATGGTAGGAGGATCAGCAGGAACAAAGGGAATGCTCTACGCAGAAACAAAGGGTTAGCATAAAGAATGTCACATAGTCGAATCTAAAAGAGCATTAAGTGAAATTTACCTTTTGCTCATCAGAAGTTGCATTGCTACCAATGTGTTCTGAACTTACGTTCTTCGAAGACTGAGACTTCGAAGGTCCTTTGGATTTGGTTGTGGGAGCAGTCACATTCACTTCGTTTTTGGAAGGATTGGCAGATTGAGAACCTTCTCCAGATTTGTTAGTTTTCTTCTTCTTTTTTCGTTTGAGAGGAGAAGCGTCTTCATTCTTTTTTGATTCATTTTCAGATTGGGCATCATCACGTCTTCGTTTCTTAGGAGACTTGGGAGGTAGTCCATTCGCCTGGAGCAAGGAAGAGAATAAATGAGTCAATTCAAAGAGTAATTTCGATAATAAGAAAGGAGTGAGTGAAGTATTACCTTCTTCTTTTTCTTTTTAGGGGAATCATCTTCTTGTTCAGGAGGAGGATTTTCAGTGGTAATTATTGACGCTTTCGAGGTAGAAGTTGAGCCTACCTTGGGTACAACTTTATCCTTCTTCAGAGATTTTAGATCAACAGCTGAAAAGAATTTGAAACAGTTAAGCTTAAAATAGAGTTTAAAAAGAATAAGGGAACTTCGAATTTCTTCAGTTCCGCACCTTCACCGTTTCGAGACGTGATAGACATGGCTGACAAGTCATAGCGAAGGTGCCCCCTAAAATTGTCTAAATCATGTTTAGCCCACGTTACCCTTTGGGCAGGTTTTTTGGCATCATTTTCGTAATTACGAAGAATGTCCCTACAAACCAACCACCAGGGATATGGTGGAAAAAAGGCCAAAGCCAGCTCTAAAGTAAGTTTGGAAACTTTGGTGGCTAATGTTTAAAAGCCCACCAATACCTATCTTCAGGTTTTACATAAGGAGGAAATCGAATCTTTGAAAGTTGTTTTTCAAATTTTTCTTTCAAAGTTCTTGCTGCATCGCAGACAGTTCGATGTATCTCCATAGGATTATAGACAATTTCAAAATATTTTTGAAAGGCTCGAATTTCCTTGACATGAGTAAGTCTACCTTTTTTGACATTCTCCTGCACAAGGGAAAAAGCTGTCGTCAGTTGTTGTTGAATTTGGATGGTGCTGAACATATCGTTCGAGTAATAGTCTGTCCACCAAGTATAGAAATCTTTTGTCATATAAAAAGAAGGAGTAAAGAGGACTAGTGAAAAGTCAACGAAGCCAGCATATTGCTTCAATCGAGTTTCGATTTCTTTGAAGGAGTAAGGTACCCCTGCTAAACGTATCTCCCTTTTCTTGTTGAAGAGCGGTTCAGGTAGGATTTTGCATAATCCAAATTGACGAGCCACGAAATTGGGTTGATAAGCAAGGATGCACACTTGGCTCTTCACAGGTGTGATTCTGGAGATGATAAGCCTAGGGTTTAGAAAGGCACACCAAATGTCCCTGATTATTTTTTCTTTGATGGCTTGCTCAAGGGGCATGGTAAACCAAGTTGGACCATAGTTTCGATTGGCAAAAGGAGCCATTGAAGGATCGAACCTATGTCTCTTAGATAAAATCATCATGTAGTTAACAAAACATGTCTTGAAATTTTCTCTTTCATCGTTTGGGGTTAATTTTAGCAATCTGGTACCCTTAATGCTGCAGTTTACAACATCAGGGTGTTCTTCATTGAATACCCCAAAGGTAGAAAGAGATGGTTCGAAGGTAGCATTTAACCAAAGCTGCAATAGCCAGAAGGGGCCAGCGAGAAGCAGATTAGTGCCAGCTTCGTAAGTTTTCAGTTTCGAAACTGCAACACCTATGCTTTCGTATAAACTTGTCAGCAGTAGTTCACTAATGCACACCCTTCGACCATGATGGAGTTGGTTCGCCAGAGTAATAAATCTGCTCGCAACTTGTAAAGACTTGCTGCAGAAGACATACTTTGATAGCCACAGTGCCAGAAAAGCTATGTGTTCGACCTCAAAAACTTCCTCTTCAGCAGAATGGTAGAAATTGATGATTTTGAGAAGCTGGCATTCTGAACATCAAAATCGATGAGGTTATCCGCATCTTCATTTGGGTCAAAGGATTCTCCAATAGGAGAAAGTCTAGTGATAGCAGCAATATCGAAGAATGTGGGTGTCAGCATTCCACAAGGGAGATGGAAGGTATTATAGGTGCTATCCCAGAAGTATAAAGAAGCTAACAAGAAAGGTTGGCTATAACTAAATCCTAATTTTGACATTCAAATTAGGTTTAGGATGCCTATATTTTCCCATTCTTGGGATTTCTTACTCTCAACTTTCGAAAGCCAATCCTGGTATAATTGATCTGATGAGGGACATGTGCGAAAGGGTTTAAAATTCCCAATAACGTAGTCTATGTTAAAAACATCCCTATTGGGTTTTGACGTTCCCGTTTCACAGGTTTTTTCTAGGGTTTTTGACAACTTAACAACAGATTCATCTTCCTTATGTTTCAGAGGAACAGATTTATTAACAATGGGTTTTATTTCGGAATAGGTGGGAAAAAATCCCTTTGTCTTTTCTAAACGTTCTGTAGAGATTAAGGGACCCATAACCCCTAGGGTTTTATCAAGAACAGTGGTAGGGATGATTACCTGGGAGGCATAAATGGCTTTCTGTTCCGGAGTGAGTTTTGGAGTTGAGATGAACTCCTGATTATCAAGATTGATAATCTTGCTTGTTGGTTTGAGGCTGGAAGAAGGAATTTGTTTAGATTTTCCAAATTTCTTGGATGAAGGAGTTGGCGCTGAAGGAGAAGACATTGTGAATATCAAAGACTTTTTTCTGAAAATGAAAAATCTGGGTAGTTTGAAGGTTGAGAGAGTTTTTGGAAAAGTTTGAAATGAAGAAGATGAAGTGCTTTTATAGCCTTCTTCAACGGTTTAGAAGTTTTTGACCTTTGGAAAAAGGTGGGATACGTGTAAATTTCTCATTGAAAGGAGAAGAGGTGGATTTTTAAACTTCCTAGGGAAGTGACATTTTGTTGCTAATTATTAGCTATAACTGTTGTGATTGCACGTTTAGGTATGATGATTGGACATTTTGCAGAAAGTTGGACACTTACTCTAACGTTGTGTGCAGTATTGTCATCATGAGTTTTGATATTTTCGAAATTACATGAGTGAATCAAAAACACTTATTTCTCTGTATCCATCGAAATACATGTTCTTGGGGGCAATTTGTTAGTTGGCAATTTCGAATAAAGAGATTAGTTGGATGTTAAAAGGATATTTTCAAATGGACGAATAAAAGCTAAAGCGAATTGATATTAGTGATGACTATTTCGTTCCTGAAAGACTCTTCGATTTCCAGTAATAGATGTTGGATTTTGATTGGAGATTCTTAGTGTTTAGAATATAAAGAGTTCTTTTGTGCAAATGTGCTAGAATTGGAAGCGGTCCAAGCAAATGGATTAATTCGAATCGAAGAAACCTAACAGAACACTTCGCTGGCACAGAATTCGAATTTCAAATGGCAGGATTCGAATTTCAAATATGAGCGCCATTCTTAGAAGACGCGTGGAAGTCAGCAAACGTAAGAAGCCTGCATGCTTCGAATGTGGCATAATACTAGAGTAGGACCGTTAGGGTCAAGACGCTATAAATAGGTGTTTTTATGTTAGATTTAGTGTGTTCGTTCATGTACTAAAAAATCTTAAACACTCAAAATACTGTGACTGAAGGGAAACGAGTGAGAAGACAAAATGTACGTACTGAACATCATGATTACATACAATTTAAATACGAGTCTTTTTATATTTCTTTCGTTTCTACTGTACTTTTTCTCTTAAATCTTTCGATTTCTTTTCATGTTCTTGTTTTACTTGCCTTTAAACACATTTATTTCCTCAGAAATTACACTTTTACTTCGTCTTTTTGTACAAGCATTTTACACTTCTAGAAATCTTTATCTTTTCAAAGAATCTTTATCCTTACATTCAATTGTCAAAACTTAAGTTTAAATTCAAAGTTTTTCTTTATACATTCAGTCAGTATATTTCCATAGACAGTCTTAGAGAAATCTCCTAAGAATTAATTGAGATAATGGGTTTGAACATAGAAATCAATTATGACACATGTGTCCTAGGATCAATCTAGTCGATCCTGCAAGTAACCAATAATAATCAGTAAATTGGACGACTGGCGGTTGTTTACTAGAAATCACTGTAAACAAATTGGCACGCCCAGTGGGATAGTGTCATAATAGAAATTATTTATCAACTTGTTTGAAAATTGTAAAATTTTCTGAGTTTGGAGTGCATTTTGGTATATGAACCTTCGAAGTGGAAAAATAAAAAACAATAATCCGCATATACCCAGAAGACAACGTACAAAAGCAATGGTTAACACAACTAACCAAGATAGGGGACAAAATTCCCCACAAGGGGCTGCAACAATCGTTTCAAGTTCGATTGATGCCTCCAATACCATCCCTGTTGGTAGTTCGAATACGGTCCCAGTAAGTACATTAGAAATACCATCTAACATGTCATCAATGCAAACTATGCCACACATAGGACATCAACAATATTCAACCCCTATTAGGCCTCCAAGCTTCGAGCCTTTGAGACCCAGAAACCCTCCATACAGAATGCCTCTTTCGTTTATGGCAGGTTTACATAATGCATCAACTTCGTCCCCAGGCCAAGGGTCTGGTTCAGGGATGAATAATTTGGGCACGAATTCCCAAATTCTAGGAAATCTTGCCCAATTGCCTACCCTTACAACTAATAGTCATGCAACACTTAGGCAACAGATGGATGATAACAATCATGATATGGTAGGAATCCTAGCCCGTGAAATGAATGCTATGTTTGGCCCCCTTATCCAAAATATAAATAGAACAAACCAAGAAAATTCAGCCCAGATGGCAAGAATAGCAGATTTCTTTGGTGCCCCTGATGCGCCTGCAAGACGTAGGCAGAACCCAGTGGCAATTTGAAATGAAGAACCCACAATCGAACAGATTCGACACCCTATACAAGTGGTCGAAGAGAGAAACATAGGGGCAAGGTTAAGGCAACAGGAAGTTCAGGAAGTTCAGAACGAACAGCCTAGACCAATAATGATGGTTACTAGGGACCAAAATGCAGACGAAATTGTTCACAGGATTAGAAATGACAATTTAGTGGCAGAAAATAACCTAACCACCATGATCAAAAGGATAATGGCCCAGAATGGTTTAAATTCAGGATTTAGGAGGCCAAATTACACATCTCCTATTGTAGACTATGTTCTGCAGACAGAATTACCCAGGGGCTTTAAAGTCCCTAAATTCACGAAATTTGCTGGAGACACGAGTGAATCAACAATAGAACATATAGCGAGATATTTTACCGAAGCAGGAGATATAGAAAATAACGAAAATCTTAGGATAAAATACTTCCCAAGTTCTCTAACGAAGAACGCTTTTACTTGGTTCACCACCCTACCCCCTGGATCTGTAGATACATGGCCTTATTTAGAAAGACTCTTCTATGAACAATTCTACATGGGTCAGTCTAAAATTAGTTTGAAAGAATTAGCAAGCATTAAGAGAAAATTCACGAAACCAATAGATGATTATTTGAATAGGTTTCGTTTGTTAAAATCTAAATGCTTCACATTAGTTCTTGAACACGAATTGGTCGAAATGGCCGCTAGGGGTCTAGATTATTCCATTCGAAAGAAATTGGATACACAATATCTGAGAGATATGGCCCAACTAGCAGATAGAGTTCGACAGGTCGAAAGATTAAAAGCTGAAAAGGCTAGGGCTAGTAAAAGTCATAAGAAAGAAAGAATAGCCTACATAGAGGCTGAAGGGGAGAACATAGAGGATTCTCAAGACCCTTATGATTTTGATCAATTCGAAATAGATCTTGCAGAACTGAAGGAAGCACCCCCTTATGCTTGTAAAGTTTTGCTTCCTTCCAATGGAAATGAACCTGTCGAAAGTGAAAGGAATGAAAAATTCCCTAAGAAAGTCTATACTTTCGATATAACTAAATGTGATGAAATATTTGATCTTCTTGTAAAAGATGGCCAGTTAATAGTTCCTCATAACCTTAATATTCCTCCATTAGAACAAAGGAAGAAGAGATGCTTTTGTAAGTATCACAACTTTTTAGGCCATAAAACCTTACAATGTTTTCTTTTCAGGGATCTGATACAAAATGCAATCAAAGATGGCAGGCTGAAGTTCTCATATAAGGGGAAGAATCCAATGAAAGTTGATACGGATCCGTTACTGATGGTGGAGACCAACTATGCCGAGCCTCTGGATATCAATGTAGTGGAGATTGATGAGAGGAAGGTTCAATCGAAAGTGGAATTCGAAGAGGATGGAGACCTCGTCTTGATTAGGAACGAAACAGAGGCTACTGATGGCCTCCCAAAGGTACTCAAAGCAAAAAATACTTTGTGAGGCAAGGAAGGCTGTTGAGGGCCAACTTTTTGCAGACAAAAGTTTGACTGAGGCTACTGAGGGTCTCAGGATGAAGTTCGAAGAATTCAAAATTTCTGATGGTCAAACGCTGGGAGTAAATATGGTGGATTTCAAACAGCCCAACGCTGAAATGGAAGAAGTGGAACGCGGTTTGGAGAAAGAGAGAGAGCAAAAAAGGGAGAACTTACCCATGAAAGACGCGAGTCTGCGTGAATATCTTTTTCACTTTCACAAGAAGAACCAGGATAAGTTGCTGTGCCCAAGGTGCAGCATCATCTGCAACCCCAGAATTGCTGCTGAGTTCGAAAGGGCCCAACATGAACGAACAGGGGTCAACTGGAGGCAAGACAACCAACTGTACAGAGTTTATCCCAGAGCTGATGAGAGTCTGCTCGAATTCTTGGTTCGTTGCCACAAGATTGGAACATAGTGTCTAATTTGTCCCAGATGTGCAACAGTATATGATAGAGAGATGGCTGAAGCATTCGAGAGAATTCCTTTTGCAGCAGGCTGGGGGCACCAAGGTGGTATGCCTTCGAATCCTGCTAACACTAGCAAAACAATGCCAAGAAGGCCATATAGCCCTTATCCCAGGGGAGCAAAGAGAGTTTCTTTCAAACTACCTGCAGAAATCCCCACTACAGATGGCTGCAGGTGAAGGCTGATAAGGGAAAAGGGAAATGGCGAAGCTATGACCAAGGAGGTAGGACTGCGATGGCTTACAGGAAACAATTCAATTCAAATAGGAGGGAAGAAATAAGATTGGAGAATTACAAAGGAAAAAATTCAATGTCCCGCTCTCAATGGCGCAAACACCAGTGAAACAAAAAAGCTGAAAGGGATTCGAAGCCTATGGAGATAGGGGAATCTAGTACAAATAATCCAGTATCAATAACCCAGACTGGGGGCAAACCCCTAGTGTCCAGGAAGCTTTTTTCACCAAAGAAAGTCACTGAAGAAAACAAGACACAGAAGGAGGCTGCAAACGAAGACGACTTGATGACGGATGACTTCAAATCAGAGGGGGAATCGTTCTTTAATGCAAATTGCAACGAAGTCTCAGTGTTGCCTTGTGAGTACAATCAGGATACAGAAGTTTACGCTGGGGAAGAGACTGATGAGGACGAAATGGCCAGACACAGGCCAGTGTGTTATTACGTGATGAACAATGGAGCGGTCGAAGAGCAAAATGCTTTCTTCGAGAAGCCAGACGAAGGAATGAAGAATCACCTAAAGCCTTTATTCATCAGGGCAAAGGTAGAACAACATGGCGTGAACAAAGTTCTGGTGGACGGTGGAGCTGCCGTTAATTTAATGCCTGGATTCATGCTAAAAAGGATAGGCATGCAGGATTCTGATGTTCGACCTCACAACATGGTGCTTTCGAATTATGAAGGGAAGGTTGGTAAGACTTTGGGAGTAATACAAGTTAATTTGATAGTTGGTTCTCTCACACGACCCACAATGTTCATGGTCATAGTTGCGAAGGTAAACTACAATTTATTGCTTGGCAGGGAATGGATACATGGAATTGGAGCAGTGCCTTCTTCAATGCATCAAAGATTGGTTTTGTGGAGAAACGATGGAATCGTCGAAAACATAGAAGAAGACCAAAGTTATTATTTGACAGAGATCAACAATGTGGATAAAAGAAACTTCAATCGAAACATGGCTAACATAGGGCCATGCCACCCACCTGAGGAATATTTCGAGCCAAATGAGAACGCTTATTATTCTTTAACCCTTCGTCCCAATGGATTCCAATGGGATAGAGAACTTATGTGGGATGGGCAAGAGATTGAGGAAGATGGAGAAACTTCGACGATGCGGCCAACTGGCTGGGGAAGCAAAGGTTGTTATGACTGAATCAAGTTACTATCGAAAGATTTCGGCCTATCTGGCTGAGAACAAACGAAAGACGGCTCTCGAAGCCGAAATATAGAACATGGTTGTCGAAGCCATAGATAAAAAAGAAAAAAAGAAAAAAGAAATAACAAGCCCTGAGGGAAACTATTCACCCCCACCCCATGATGGACAAACTTCCGCACTAATGGATCAAAAACTAGATGCTACTTATGATCAAGAGCCCCTGGGGTTCGAAAAGGATTCAGAGTCAACAAATGCCAAAATGCTGGCACAAGACCCATTAGAGGAGGTTGATATTGGGGATGGTGTCGAAAAACGAGTTACGTACATCAGTGCGAAACTCAGTCCCAGTCTAAAAAGCAAGGTGATCGAAATTCTCAAACAAAATAGAGATTGCTTCGCCTGGGACTATGACGAGATGCCTGGTTTAAAGAGGGAACTGGTGGAACATAGGCTTCCAATCAAGGATGGAAAGAAGCCCATCAAACAGATGCCTAGACGATTCGCACCAGTAATCCTTTCAAAGATAAAGGTAGAGGTAGAACGACTCCTTTGATGCAAGTTTATCAGGACCACAAGGTACGTCGAATGGCTTGCTAATATTGTACCTGTTATTAAGAAAAATGGTTCTTTACGAATTTGCATAGATTTTAGGGATTTAAATACAGCAACCCCAAAAGATGAATATTCCATGCCTATAGCAGAGATGTTGATTGATTCTGCTGCGGGTTTCGAATACCTGAGTATGTTAGATGGATACTCTAGGTATAATCAGATCTTCATTGCTGAAGATGATGTTCCCAAAACCGCGTTTCAATGTCTAGGCGCCCTAGGCACTTATAAATAGGTAGTGATGCCCTTTGAACTAAAAAATGCTGGGGCAACATATCAAAGGGTAATGAACACCATTTTCCATGATTTCATTGAGTCATTTATGCAGATTTATATAGATGACATAGTAGTCAAATCTGTTTCTGATGAGGATCATTTAAACCACCTTGGCAATCATTTGAAAGAATGAGAAAACATGGCTTGAAAATGAATCCTCTTAAATGTGCTTTCTTTGTGCAGGCTGGGGATTTCCTGGGCTTTGTGGTCCACAAGAAGGGGATCGAAATTAACTTGAACAAAACGAAGGCCATTATGGAGACGAAACCTCCATCCACGAAGAAAGAGTTGCAATCTCTATTGGGTAAAATCAACTTTTTAAAGAGATTCATATCCAATTTAAATGGGCGAACTCAGGCTTTCTCTCCCCTACTACGTATTAATCAAGGGAATTTCGAATGGACGGCACAACATCAGGAGGCATTCGAGAAAATCAAGGCCTATTTGATGCATCCTCCTATACTTGCGTCCCCTTCTAATGATAAACCAATGAGACTGTATATCTCTGCCTCCAATGTAACTATAGGTAGTATGTTGGCCCAAGAGAATGATTATGGCGTCGAAAGAGCCATCTACTATATTAGTAGGATCGTAAATAAAGCAGAGATTAGGTATAGTAGCATAGAAAAACTATGCCTCTGTCTGTATTTCTCTTGTACAAAACTCAAATATTATATTAAACTAGTTGATGTTTACGTTTCATCTCACTTTGATGTTATTAAACATATGCTTTCAAAACCAATCATGCATAGCAGGATTGGTAAATGGGCTTTAGCGCTCACTGAGTATAATTTGGCCTTCAAGCCTTTAAAGGCTATGAAAGGGCAAGTTGTTTCAGATTTCATAGGGGATCACTCTGTGAGTGAAGACTTCGTGTTAAATTATGTTGAGATCCAGCCATGGAAATTATCCTTCGATGGATCAACACATAAAAACGGAAGTGGGGTTGGAGTGCTTATCATTTCTCCTGAAGGAATTCCAACAAAGTTCAAGTACAAGTTGGAAGGTCCTCCCTGTTCGAACAATGAAGCTGAGTATGAAGCGTTAATTGTTGGACTTGAAGCCTTGTTGGAATTGGGGGCAACCAGAGTCGAAATTAGAGGAGACTTAGAGTTGGTCATTAAACAAATAATAAAAGAATACAAATGTATCAAAGAAAATTTGATCATGTACTTTGTTATTGCTAACAGATTACTCAAGAAATTTGAATATGTGGATATAAAACATATTCCCAGAATTGATAATCAGGAGGCAAATGACTTGGCTCAAATAGCCTCAGGGTATAAGACATCCAAAGAAAAACTCCAATACCTTATAGAAACAAGAGGTAGAATAATGACTACTAAATTATCACCATTAGACTTAGAAAATTCGAAACTTGGCTATGCAAATCAGAAGGAATTCGAAGTGTTAAGTATAGATACTTTGACAGATACAAATTGGCGAAGTCCCATAATAAATTACTTGAAAGAACCTTCAGTAAATACAGAGAAAAAGATCAAATACAGGGCATTGTCTTATGTGTTAATAGGGAATGAACTTTTTAAGAAAACCCCAGAAGGAATCTTACTCAAGTGTTTAGGAGAAAACGAAGCGTATTTAGCCTTGTCCAATGTGCACAGTGGGGCATGTGGGGCACATCAAGCAGGCCATAAAATGAAATGGTTGTTGTTTCGATATGAAATGTATTGGCCCATTATGCTCAAAGATTGCATAGAATTTGCTAAAGGATGTGAAGAGTGCCAAATCCATGCAGGCATTCAACACGCTCCTGCCAGTGAGCTACATTCAATTGTTAAGCCTTGGCCTTTTAGAGGATGGGCATTAGATCTAATTGGTGAAATTCAACCAACACCATCCAAACGACAAAAATATATCCTTGTGGGTATAGATTATTTTACAAAGTGGGTCGAAGCAATTCCTCTAGTGAATGTTGATCAAGAGGCTATCATAGAATTTATCCAGAAGCAAATAATCTACAGGTTCAGAATACCAGAGAGTATCACAACAGATCAAGGTTCAGTTTTCACGGGGCAAAAAATGCAAGAATTTGCACAAGAAATGGGATTTAAGTTATTCACGTCGACGCCTTATTATGCTCAGGCAAATGGTCAAGTGGAAGCAGCCAATAAAGTCATAATAGGATTGATAAAGAAACATGTAGGGCAAAAGCCAAAGAATTGGCACAAAACTTTGGACCAAGATCTATGGGCATGTCGAACATCTCCTAAGGAAGCAACGAATACTACTCCATTTCGACTTACATTTGGACACGACGCAGTGTTTCCATTCGAAATACATTTACAGTCAGTTAGAATCCAAAGACAAAATGAGATACCAGCTGACCAATATTGGGAAATGATGATGAATGAATTAGTGGAGATAGATGAGGATAGGCTACATGCTTTAGAAATTATGAGGAGACAGAAAGAAAGAGTAGCCAGAGCATACAACAAAAGAGTTAAAAGTAAGTTGTTCTCAACTAATGATCTGGTATGGAAAGTTATATTACCTATGGATAACAAAAATAGATTCTTAGGTAAATGGTCACCCCATTGGGAGGGACCCTTTCGTGTTTTGAAAACATTTTCGAATAATGCTTATGAAATAGAGGAATTAGCAGAGGATAGAAGAATCTTGAAGGCAAATGGGAAATATTTAAAAAGGTATAAACCATGCTTGCAAGAAGTTTGAATTACTACAGAATAATAAAAGTAAAACAAATATTAAAGCCAAAATGGTGTTGCATAAATGCCAAAATGGTTGTGTTCAAATTACAAAAGTACATAATAAATATCCTGAACAATAAAAAGCATTAACAAAATACATTCGAAAATCAGAAAGGGGAGTTTCGTTTCAGCTTAGCAAACTTGCTCTTGCACAAGTTGATTTTGCATTGGATAACATTTTTTACGCTTTCGAGCCCCTTGATCTCTTTGCTTATTCCTTTAGCTACCTCCATTTGTTGAAGACTTTGTGTGACAAGATTTTCAAGTTTTTTGTCATCAACGGGCTTCAAAGCTGCCTGCTCGTTTCGAGCATCCTCAATCTTCTTTTTAAGTTCTTCAATCTGAGATTCCCAGAACAAGATTGATCGAGCCAAAACGTCACGTTTATCTTTAGCATGGAATATATCAAGCTCCAATGCTTCTGCTTCCTCAGAAAATTTCGAAGTCTGATCATAAGCTTTAGACAAAGCCTCTTGTTTGGTTCGAATCTTAGTCTCAGCATCATTAATCCTGATATATTCACTACTAACCTCATTAAGAAAGATTTGCAGATCATATATGGTTTCACCTACTTCAAATGGACAGGTACTGAGATCTATCTGAGAAAGCAACTTCTTCATCAAAAAATAGGCTCCAGTATCATCGTTTAGAATAGTAAAAATGTCAGCCTCAAGAATAGTTTTGTTGACTTGTTAAAGAAGTTGGTCGAGAAAAGTAAGAGGGGCTTTTTCCTTCGTTTGGCTCGAATCCTCAGATTGATTTTTGCTAGAAGAGGAATCCCGTTGAGCTAGCATTAACTTGATGTATTTCAGGGGATTACTTCTTTTCATTTCTTCTTTCTGTTCCTCAGACAAAGTTGGAGGGTCTGGTTGTTTAGTGAAAATGGTTCCAGCAGGAACGGGAACCTCCACCTCCTCTTACATCACCTCATCTCCGTCACCATCTGCGAAGTAATGACTCATAGTATGTGCTTCGCTTTCCTCTTCAGATTGGTCAGCAAAATGCACCCTTCTAGGAGAAGAGTCACTGGGAATGTCGATGATGGGAGTTTCGAACACTGTGTCTGGCTCACCAGCTGCAGGGTCCTCTATCGGAGGAGGCGAAATTGCTTGTTGTTCTAAAGCTTTGACCAATGGAGGCGAAGTTGCTTGTTGATCCAAAGCTTCGACGGTCCCTGCAGGAGTAGCAGCGGTGGATGAGCCTTTGTTTAAAACAGCTTCATTAAAACCTTCTGGTTGAAGAGAGGCTGCAGGTTTTTGGCCTTGGATGGTAGGAGGATCAGCAGGAACAAAGGGAATGCTCTACGCAGAAACAAAGGGTTAGCATAAAGAATGTCACATAGTCGAATCTAAAAGAGCATTAAGTGAAATTTACCTTTTGCTCATCAGAAGTTGCATTGCTACCAATGTGTTCTGAACTTACGTTCTTCGAAGACTGAGACTTCGAAGGTCCTTTGGATTTGGTTGTGGGAGCAGTCACATTCACTTCGTTTTTGGAAGGATTGGCAGATTGAGAACCTTCTCCAGATTTGTTAGTTTTCTTCTTCTTTTTTCGTTTGAGAGGAGAAGCGTCTTCATTCTTTTTTGATTCATTTTCAGATTGGGCATCATCACGTCTTCGTTTCTTAGGAGACTTGGGAGGTAGTCCATTCGCCTGGAGCAAGGAAGAGAATAAATGAGTCAATTCAAAGAGTAATTTCGATAATAAGAAAGGAGTGAGTGAAGTATTACCTTCTTCTTTTTCTTTTTAGGGGAATCATCTTCTTGTTCAGGAGGAGGATTTTCAGTGGTAATTATTGACGCTTTCGAGGTAGAAGTTGAGCCTACCTTGGGTACAACTTTATCCTTCTTCAGAGATTTTAGATCAACAGCTGAAAAGAATTTGAAACAGTTAAGCTTAAAATAGAGTTTAAAAAGAATAAGGGAACTTCGAATTTCTTCAGTTCCGCACCTTCACCGTTTCGAGACGTGATAGACATGGCTGACAAGTCATAGCGAAGGTGCCCCCTAAAATTGTCTAAATCATGTTTAGCCCACGTTACCCTTTGGGCAGGTTTTTTGGCATCATTTTCGTAATTACGAAGAATGTCCCTACAAACCAACCACCAGGGATATGGTGGAAAAAAGGCCAAAGCCAGCTCTAAAGTAAGTTTGGAAACTTTGGTGGCTAATGTTTAAAAGCCCACCAATACCTATCTTCAGGTTTTACATAAGGAGGAAATCGAATCTTTGAAAGTTGTTTTTCAAATTTTTCTTTCAAAGTTCTTGCTGCATCGCAGACAGTTCGATGTATCTCCATAGGATTATAGACAATTTCAAAATATTTTTGAAAGGCTCGAATTTCCTTGACATGAGTAAGTCTACCTTTTTTGACATTCTCCTGCACAAGGGAAAAAGCTGTCGTCAGTTGTTGTTGAATTTGGATGGTGCTGAACATATCGTTCGAGTAATAGTCTGTCCACCAAGTATAGAAATCTTTTGTCATATAAAAAGAAGGAGTAAAGAGGACTAGTGAAAAGTCAACGAAGCCAGCATATTGCTTCAATCGAGTTTCGATTTCTTTGAAGGAGTAAGGTACCCCTGCTAAACGTATCTCCCTTTTCTTGTTGAAGAGCGGTTCAGGTAGGATTTTGCATAATCCAAATTGACGAGCCACGAAATTGGGTTGATAAGCAAGGATGCACACTTGGCTCTTCACAGGTGTGATTCTGGAGATGATAAGCCTAGGGTTTAGAAAGGCACACCAAATGTCCCTGATTATTTTTTCTTTGATGGCTTGCTCAAGGGGCATGGTAAACCAAGTTGGACCATAGTTTCGATTGGCAAAAGGAGCCATTGAAGGATCGAACCTATGTCTCTTAGATAAAATCATCATGTAGTTAACAAAACATGTCTTGAAATTTTCTCTTTCATCGTTTGGGGTTAATTTTAGCAATCTGGTACCCTTAATGCTGCAGTTTACAACATCAGGGTGTTCTTCATTGAATACCCCAAAGGTAGAAAGAGATGGTTCGAAGGTAGCATTTAACCAAAGCTGCAATAGCCAGAAGGGGCCAGCGAGAAGCAGATTAGTGCCAGCTTCGTAAGTTTTCAGTTTCGAAACTGCAACACCTATGCTTTCGTATAAACTTGTCAGCAGTAGTTCACTAATGCACACCCTTCGACCATGATGGAGTTGGTTCGCCAGAGTAATAAATCTGCTCGCAACTTGTAAAGACTTGCTGCAGAAGACATACTTTGATAGCCACAGTGCCAGAAAAGCTATGTGTTCGACCTCAAAAACTTCCTCTTCAGCAGAATGGTAGAAATTGATGATTTTGAGAAGCTGGCATTCTGAACATCAAAATCGATGAGGTTATCCGCATCTTCATTTGGGTCAAAGGATTCTCCAATAGGAGAAAGTCTAGTGATAGCAGCAATATCGAAGAATGTGGGTGTCAGCATTCCACAAGGGAGATGGAAGGTATTATAGGTGCTATCCCAGAAGTATAAAGAAGCTAACAAGAAAGGTTGGCTATAACTAAATCCTAATTTTGACATTCAAATTAGGTTTAGGATGCCTATATTTTCCCATTCTTGGGATTTCTTACTCTCAACTTTCGAAAGCCAATCCTGGTATAATTGATCTGATGAGGGACATGTGCGAAAGGGTTTAAAATTCCCAATAACGTAGTCTATGTTAAAAACATCCCTATTGGGTTTTGACGTTCCCGTTTCACAGGTTTTTTCTAGGGTTTTTGACAACTTAACAACAGATTCATCTTCCTTATGTTTCAGAGGAACAGATTTATTAACAATGGGTTTTATTTCGGAATAGGTGGGAAAAAATCCCTTTGTCTTTTCTAAACGTTCTGTAGAGATTAAGGGACCCATAACCCCTAGGGTTTTATCAAGAACAGTGGTAGGGATGATTACCTGGGAGGCATAAATGGCTTTCTGTTCCGGAGTGAGTTTTGGAGTTGAGATGAACTCCTGATTATCAAGATTGATAATCTTGCTTGTTGGTTTGAGGCTGGAAGAAGGAATTTGTTTAGATTTTCCAAATTTCTTGGATGAAGGAGTTGGCGCTGAAGGAGAAGACATTGTGAATATCAAAGACTTTTTTCTGAAAATGAAAAATCTGGGTAGTTTGAAGGTTGAGAGAGTTTTTGGAAAAGTTTGAAATGAAGAAGATGAAGTGCTTTTATAGCCTTCTTCAACGGTTTAGAAGTTTTTGACCTTTGGAAAAAGGTGGGATACGTGTAAATTTCTCATTGAAAGGAGAAGAGGTGGATTTTTAAACTTCCTAGGGAAGTGACATTTTGTTGCTAATTATTAGCTATAACTGTTGTGATTGCACGTTTAGGTATGATGATTGGACATTTTGCAGAAAGTTGGACACTTACTCTAACGTTGTGTGCAGTATTGTCATCATGAGTTTTGATATTTTCGAAATTACATGAGTGAATCAAAAACACTTATTTCTCTGTATCCATCGAAATACATGTTCTTGGGGGCAATTTGTTAGTTGGCAATTTCGAATAAAGAGATTAGTTGGATGTTAAAAGGATATTTTCAAATGGACAAATAAAAGCTAAAGCGAATTGATATTAGTGATGACTATTTCATTCCTGAAAGACTCTTCGATTTCCAGTAATAGATGTTGAATTTCGATTGGAGATTCTTAGTGTTTAGAATATAAAGAGTTCTTTTGTGCAAATGTGCCAGGATTGGAAGCGGTCCAAGCAAATGGATTAATTCGAATCGAAGAAACCTAACAGAACACTTCACTGGCGCAGAATTCGAATTTCAAATTGAAGGATTCGAATTTCAAATATGAGCTCCATTCTTAGAAGACGCGTGGAAGTTAGTAAACGTAAGAAGCTTGCATGCTTCGAACGTGGCATAATTCTAGAGTAGGACCGTTAGGGTCAAGACACTATAAATAGGTGTTTTTATGTTAGATTTAGTGTGTTCATTCGTGTACTAAAAAATCTTAAACACTCAAAATACTGTGATTGAAGGGAAACGAGTTAGAAGACAAAATGTACGTACTGAACATCATGATTACTTACAATTTAAATATGAGTCTTTTTATATTTCTTTCATTTCTATTGTACTTTTGCTCTTAAATCTTTCGATTTCTTTTTATTTTCTTGTTTTACTTGCCTTTAAACACATTTATTTCCTCAGAAATTACACTTTTACTTCGTCTTTTCGTACAAGCATTTTACACTTCCAGAAATCTTTATCTTTTCAAAGAATCTTTATCCTTACATTCAATTGTCAAAACTTAAGTTTAAATTCGAAGTTTTTCTTTATACATTCAGTCAGTATATTTCCATAGACAGTCTTAGAGAAATCTCCTAAGAATTAATTGAGATAATGGGTTTGAACATAGAAATCAATTATGACACATGTGTCCTAGGATCAATCTAGTCGATCCTGCAAGTAACCAATAATAATCAGTAAATTGGAAGACTAGCGGTTGTTTACTAGAAATCACTGTAAACAAATTGGCACGCCCAGTGGGATAGTGTCATAATAGAAATTATTTATCAACTTGTTTGAAAATTGTAAAATTTTCTGAGTTTGGAGTGCATTTTGGTATATGAACCTTCGAAGTGGAAAAATAAAAAACAATAATCCGCATATACCCAGAAGACAACGTACAAAAGCAATGGTTAACACAACTAACCAAGATAGGGGACAAAATTCCCCACAAGGGGCTGCAACAATCGTTTCAAGTTCGATTGATGCCTCCAATACCATCCCTGTTGGTAGTTCGAATACGGTCCCAGTAAGTACATTAGAAATACCATCTAACATGTCATCAATGCAAACTATGCCACACATAGGACATCAACAATATTCAACCCCTATTAGGCCTCCAAGCTTCGAGCCTTTGAGACCCAGAAACCCTCCATACAGAATGCCTCTTTCGTTTATGGCAGGTTTACATAATGCATCAACTTCGTCCCCAGGCCAAGGGTCTGGTTCAGGGATGAATAATTTGGGCACGAATTCCCAAATTCTAGGAAATCTTGCCCAATTGCCTACCCTTACAACTAATAGTCATGCAACACTTAGGCAACAGATGGATGATAACAATCATGATATGGTAGGAATCCTAGCCCGTGAAATGAATGCTATGTTTGGCCCCCTTATCCAAAATATAAATAGAACAAACCAAGAAAATTCAGCCCAGATGGCAAGAATAGCAGATTTCTTTGGTGCCCCTGATGCGCCTGCAAGACGTAGGCAGAACCCAGTGGCAATTTGAAATGAAGAACCCACAATCGAACAGATTCGACACCCTATACAAGTGGTCGAAGAGAGAAACATAGGGGCAAGGTTAAGGCAACAGGAAGTTCAGGAAGTTCAGAACGAACAGCCTAGACCAATAATGATGGTTACTAGGGACCAAAATGCAGACGAAATTGTTCACAGGATTAGAAATGACAATTTAGTGGCAGAAAATAACCTAACCACCATGATCAAAAGGATAATGGCCCAGAATGGTTTAAATTCAGGATTTAGGAGGCCAAATTACACATCTCCTATTGTAGACTATGTTCTGCAGACAGAATTACCCAGGGGCTTTAAAGTCCCTAAATTCACGAAATTTGCTGGAGACACGAGTGAATCAACAATAGAACATATAGCGAGATATTTTACCGAAGCAGGAGATATAGAAAATAACGAAAATCTTAGGATAAAATACTTCCCAAGTTCTCTAACGAAGAACGCTTTTACTTGGTTCACCACCCTACCCCCTGGATCTGTAGATACATGGCCTTATTTAGAAAGACTCTTCTATGAACAATTCTACATGGGTCAGTCTAAAATTAGTTTGAAAGAATTAGCAAGCATTAAGAGAAAATTCACGAAACCAATAGATGATTATTTGAATAGGTTTCGTTTGTTAAAATCTAAATGCTTCACATTAGTTCTTGAACACGAATTGGTCGAAATGGCCGCTAGGGGTCTAGATTATTCCATTCGAAAGAAATTGGATACACAATATCTGAGAGATATGGCCCAACTAGCAGATAGAGTTCGACAGGTCGAAAGATTAAAAGCTGAAAAGGCTAGGGCTAGTAAAAGTCATAAGAAAGAAAGAATAGCCTACATAGAGGCTGAAGGGGAGAACATAGAGGATTCTCAAGACCCTTATGATTTTGATCAATTCGAAATAGATCTTGCAGAACTGAAGGAAGCACCCCCTTATGCTTGTAAAGTTTTGCTTCCTTCCAATGGAAATGAACCTGTCGAAAGTGAAAGGAATGAAAAATTCCCTAAGAAAGTCTATACTTTCGATATAACTAAATGTGATGAAATATTTGATCTTCTTGTAAAAGATGGCCAGTTAATAGTTCCTCATAACCTTAATATTCCTCCATTAGAACAAAGGAAGAAGAGATGCTTTTGTAAGTATCACAACTTTTTAGGCCATAAAACCTTACAATGTTTTCTTTTCAGGGATCTGATACAAAATGCAATCAAAGATGGCAGGCTGAAGTTCTCATATAAGGGGAAGAATCCAATGAAAGTTGATACGGATCCGTTACTGATGGTGGAGACCAACTATGCCGAGCCTCTGGATATCAATGTAGTGGAGATTGATGAGAGGAAGGTTCAATCGAAAGTGGAATTCGAAGAGGATGGAGACCTCGTCTTGATTAGGAACGAAACAGAGGCTACTGATGGCCTCCCAAAGGTACTCAAAGCAAAAAATACTTTGTGAGGCAAGGAAGGCTGTTGAGGGCCAACTTTTTGCAGACAAAAGTTTGACTGAGGCTACTGAGGGTCTCAGGATGAAGTTCGAAGAATTCAAAATTTCTGATGGTCAAACGCTGGGAGTAAATATGGTGGATTTCAAACAGCCCAACGCTGAAATGGAAGAAGTGGAACGCGGTTTGGAGAAAGAGAGAGAGCAAAAAAGGGAGAACTTACCCATGAAAGACGCGAGTCTGCGTGAATATCTTTTTCACTTTCACAAGAAGAACCAGGATAAGTTGCTGTGCCCAAGGTGCAGCATCATCTGCAACCCCAGAATTGCTGCTGAGTTCGAAAGGGCCCAACATGAACGAACAGGGGTCAACTGGAGGCAAGACAACCAACTGTACAGAGTTTATCCCAGAGCTGATGAGAGTCTGCTCGAATTCTTGGTTCGTTGCCACAAGATTGGAACATAGTGTCTAATTTGTCCCAGATGTGCAACAGTATATGATAGAGAGATGGCTGAAGCATTCGAGAGAATTCCTTTTGCAGCAGGCTGGGGGCACCAAGGTGGTATGCCTTCGAATCCTGCTAACACTAGCAAAACAATGCCAAGAAGGCCATATAGCCCTTATCCCAGGGGAGCAAAGAGAGTTTCTTTCAAACTACCTGCAGAAATCCCCACTACAGATGGCTGCAGGTGAAGGCTGATAAGGGAAAAGGGAAATGGCGAAGCTATGACCAAGGAGGTAGGACTGCGATGGCTTACAGGAAACAATTCAATTCAAATAGGAGGGAAGAAATAAGATTGGAGAATTACAAAGGAAAAAATTCAATGTCCCGCTCTCAATGGCGCAAACACCAGTGAAACAAAAAAGCTGAAAGGGATTCGAAGCCTATGGAGATAGGGGAATCTAGTACAAATAATCCAGTATCAATAACCCAGACTGGGGGCAAACCCCTAGTGTCCAGGAAGCTTTTTTCACCAAAGAAAGTCACTGAAGAAAACAAGACACAGAAGGAGGCTGCAAACGAAGACGACTTGATGACGGATGACTTCAAATCAGAGGGGGAATCGTTCTTTAATGCAAATTGCAACGAAGTCTCAGTGTTGCCTTGTGAGTACAATCAGGATACAGAAGTTTACGCTGGGGAAGAGACTGATGAGGACGAAATGGCCAGACACAGGCCAGTGTGTTATTACGTGATGAACAATGGAGCGGTCGAAGAGCAAAATGCTTTCTTCGAGAAGCCAGACGAAGGAATGAAGAATCACCTAAAGCCTTTATTCATCAGGGCAAAGGTAGAACAACATGGCGTGAACAAAGTTCTGGTGGACGGTGGAGCTGCCGTTAATTTAATGCCTGGATTCATGCTAAAAAGGATAGGCATGCAGGATTCTGATGTTCGACCTCACAACATGGTGCTTTCGAATTATGAAGGGAAGGTTGGTAAGACTTTGGGAGTAATACAAGTTAATTTGATAGTTGGTTCTCTCACACGACCCACAATGTTCATGGTCATAGTTGCGAAGGTAAACTACAATTTATTGCTTGGCAGGGAATGGATACATGGAATTGGAGCAGTGCCTTCTTCAATGCATCAAAGATTGGTTTTGTGGAGAAACGATGGAATCGTCGAAAACATAGAAGAAGACCAAAGTTATTATTTGACAGAGATCAACAATGTGGATAAAAGAAACTTCAATCGAAACATGGCTAACATAGGGCCATGCCACCCACCTGAGGAATATTTCGAGCCAAATGAGAACGCTTATTATTCTTTAACCCTTCGTCCCAATGGATTCCAATGGGATAGAGAACTTATGTGGGATGGGCAAGAGATTGAGGAAGATGGAGAAACTTCGACGATGCGGCCAACTGGCTGGGGAAGCAAAGGTTGTTATGACTGAATCAAGTTACTATCGAAAGATTTCGGCCTATCTGGCTGAGAACAAACGAAAGACGGCTCTCGAAGCCGAAATATAGAACATGGTTGTCGAAGCCATAGATAAAAAAGAAAAAAAGAAAAAAGAAATAACAAGCCCTGAGGGAAACTATTCACCCCCACCCCATGATGGACAAACTTCCGCACTAATGGATCAAAAACTAGATGCTACTTATGATCAAGAGCCCCTGGGGTTCGAAAAGGATTCAGAGTCAACAAATGCCAAAATGCTGGCACAAGACCCATTAGAGGAGGTTGATATTGGGGATGGTGTCGAAAAACGAGTTACGTACATCAGTGCGAAACTCAGTCCCAGTCTAAAAAGCAAGGTGATCGAAATTCTCAAACAAAATAGAGATTGCTTCGCCTGGGACTATGACGAGATGCCTGGTTTAAAGAGGGAACTGGTGGAACATAGGCTTCCAATCAAGGATGGAAAGAAGCCCATCAAATAGATGCCTAGACGATTCGCACTAGCAATCCTTTCAAAGATAAAGGCAGAGGTAGAACGACTCCTTCGATGCAAGTTTATCAGGACCACAAGGTACGTCGAGTGGCTTGCTAATATTGTACCTGTTATTAAGAAAAATGGTTCTTTACGAATTTGCATAGATTTTAGGGATTTAAATACAGCAACCCCAAAAGATGAATATTCCATGCCTATAGCAGAGATGTTGATTGATTCTGCTGCGGGTTTCGAATACCTGAGTATGTTAGATGGATACTCTAGGTATAATCAGATCTTCATTGCTGAAGATGATGTTCCCAAAACCGCGTTTCAATGTCTAGGCGCCCTAGGCACTTATAAATAGGTAGTGATGCCCTTTGAACTAAAAAATGCTGGGGCAACATATCAAAGGGTAATGAACACCATTTTCCATGATTTCATTGAGTCATTTATGCAGATTTATATAGATGACATAGTAGTCAAATCTGTTTCTGATGAGGATCATTTAAACCACCTTGGCAATCATTTGAAAGAATGAGAAAACATGGCTTGAAAATGAATCCTCTTAAATGTGCTTTCTTTGTGCAGGCTGGGGATTTCCTGGGCTTTGTGGTCCACAAGAAGGGGATCGAAATTAACTTGAACAAAACGAAGGCCATTATGGAGACGAAACCTCCATCCACGAAGAAAGAGTTGCAATCTCTATTGGGTAAAATCAACTTTTTAAAGAGATTCATATCCAATTTAAATGGGCGAACTCAGGCTTTCTCTCCCCTACTACGTATTAATCAAGGGAATTTCGAATGGACGGCACAACATCAGGAGGCATTCGAGAAAATCAAGGCCTATTTGATGCATCCTCCTATACTTGCGTCCCCTTCTAATGATAAACCAATGAGACTGTATATCTCTGCCTCCAATGTAACTATAGGTAGTATGTTGGCCCAAGAGAATGATTATGGCGTCGAAAGAGCCATCTACTATATTAGTAGGATCGTAAATAAAGCAGAGATTAGGTATAGTAGCATAGAAAAACTATGCCTCTGTCTGTATTTCTCTTGTACAAAACTCAAATATTATATTAAACTAGTTGATGTTTACGTTTCATCTCACTTTGATGTTATTAAACATATGCTTTCAAAACCAATCATGCATAGCAGGATTGGTAAATGGGCTTTAGCGCTCACTGAGTATAATTTGGCCTTCAAGCCTTTAAAGGCTATGAAAGGGCAAGTTGTTTCAGATTTCATAGGGGATCACTCTGTGAGTGAAGACTTCGTGTTAAATTATGTTGAGATCCAGCCATGGAAATTATCCTTCGATGGATCAACACATAAAAACGGAAGTGGGGTTGGAGTGCTTATCATTTCTCCTGAAGGAATTCCAACAAAGTTCAAGTACAAGTTGGAAGGTCCTCCCTGTTCGAACAATGAAGCTGAGTATGAAGCGTTAATTGTTGGACTTGAAGCCTTGTTGGAATTGGGGGCAACCAGAGTCGAAATTAGAGGAGACTTAGAGTTGGTCATTAAACAAATAATAAAAGAATACAAATGTATCAAAGAAAATTTGATCATGTACTTTGTTATTGCTAACAGATTACTCAAGAAATTTGAATATGTGGATATAAAACATATTCCCAGAATTGATAATCAGGAGGCAAATGACTTGGCTCAAATAGCCTCAGGGTATAAGACATCCAAAGAAAAACTCCAATACCTTATAGAAACAAGAGGTAGAATAATGACTACTAAATTATCACCATTAGACTTAGAAAATTCGAAACTTGGCTATGCAAATCAGAAGGAATTCGAAGTGTTAAGTATAGATACTTTGACAGATACAAATTGGCGAAGTCCCATAATAAATTACTTGAAAGAACCTTCAGTAAATACAGAGAAAAAGATCAAATACAGGGCATTGTCTTATGTGTTAATAGGGAATGAACTTTTTAAGAAAACCCCAGAAGGAATCTTACTCAAGTGTTTAGGAGAAAACGAAGCGTATTTAGCCTTGTCCAATGTGCACAGTGGGGCATGTGGGGCACATCAAGCAGGCCATAAAATGAAATGGTTGTTGTTTCGATATGAAATGTATTGGCCCATTATGCTCAAAGATTGCATAGAATTTGCTAAAGGATGTGAAGAGTGCCAAATCCATGCAGGCATTCAACACGCTCCTGCCAGTGAGCTACATTCAATTGTTAAGCCTTGGCCTTTTAGAGGATGGGCATTAGATCTAATTGGTGAAATTCAACCAACACCATCCAAACGACAAAAATATATCCTTGTGGGTATAGATTATTTTACAAAGTGGGTCGAAGCAATTCCTCTAGTGAATGTTGATCAAGAGGCTATCATAGAATTTATCCAGAAGCAAATAATCTACAGGTTCAGAATACCAGAGAGTATCACAACAGATCAAGGTTCAGTTTTCACGGGGCAAAAAATGCAAGAATTTGCACAAGAAATGGGATTTAAGTTATTCACGTCGACGCCTTATTATGCTCAGGCAAATGGTCAAGTGGAAGCAGCCAATAAAGTCATAATAGGATTGATAAAGAAACATGTAGGGCAAAAGCCAAAGAATTGGCACAAAACTTTGGACCAAGATCTATGGGCATGTCGAACATCTCCTAAGGAAGCAACGAATACTACTCCATTTCGACTTACATTTGGACACGACGCAGTGTTTCCATTCGAAATACATTTACAGTCAGTTAGAATCCAAAGACAAAATGAGATACCAGCTGACCAATATTGGGAAATGATGATGAATGAATTAGTGGAGATAGATGAGGATAGGCTACATGCTTTAGAAATTATGAGGAGACAGAAAGAAAGAGTAGCCAGAGCATACAACAAAAGAGTTAAAAGTAAGTTGTTCT
Source organism: Vicia sativa (assembly GCA_021764765.1). Classification (NCBI taxonomy): domain Eukaryota; kingdom Viridiplantae; phylum Streptophyta; class Magnoliopsida; order Fabales; family Fabaceae; genus Vicia; species Vicia sativa. The sequence goes on along the minus strand of CM038793.1, from coordinate 91,406,302 downwards.
CAACTAATGATCTGGTATGGAAAGTTATATTACCTATGGATAACAAAAATAGATTCTTAGGTAAATGGTCACCCCATTGGGAGGGACCCTTTCGTGTTTTGAAAACATTTTCGAATAATGCTTATGAAATAGAGGAATTAGCAGAGGATAGAAGAATCTTGAAGGCAAATGGGAAATATTTAAAAAGGTATAAACCATGCTTGCAAGAAGTTTGAATTACTACAGAATAATAAAAGTAAAACAAATATTAAAGCCAAAATGGTGTTGCATAAATGCCAAAATGGTTGTGTTCAAATTACAAAAGTACATAATAAATATCCTGAACAATAAAAAGCATTAACAAAATACATTCGAAAATCAGAAAGGGGAGTTTCGTTTCAGCTTAGCAAACTTGCTCTTGCACAAGTTGATTTTGCATTGGATAACATTTTTTACGCTTTCGAGCCCCTTGATCTCTTTGCTTATTCCTTTAGCTACCTCCATTTGTTGAAGACTTTGTGTGACAAGATTTTCAAGTTTTTTGTCATCAACGGGCTTCAAAGCTGCCTGCTCGTTTCGAGCATCCTCAATCTTCTTTTTAAGTTCTTCAATCTGAGATTCCCAGAACAAGATTGATCGAGCCAAAACGTCACGTTTATCTTTAGCATGGAATATATCAAGCTCCAATGCTTCTGCTTCCTCAGAAAATTTCGAAGTCTGATCATAAGCTTTAGACAAAGCCTCTTGTTTGGTTCGAATCTTAGTCTCAGCATCATTAATCCTGATATATTCACTACTAACCTCATTAAGAAAGATTTGCAGATCATATATGGTTTCACCTACTTCAAATGGACAGGTACTGAGATCTATCTGAGAAAGCAACTTCTTCATCAAAAAATAGGCTCCAGTATCATCGTTTAGAATAGTAAAAATGTCAGCCTCAAGAATAGTTTTGTTGACTTGTTAAAGAAGTTGGTCGAGAAAAGTAAGAGGGGCTTTTTCCTTCGTTTGGCTCGAATCCTCAGATTGATTTTTGCTAGAAGAGGAATCCCGTTGAGCTAGCATTAACTTGATGTATTTCAGGGGATTACTTCTTTTCATTTCTTCTTTCTGTTCCTCAGACAAAGTTGGAGGGTCTGGTTGTTTAGTGAAAATGGTTCCAGCAGGAACGGGAACCTCCACCTCCTCTTACATCACCTCATCTCCGTCACCATCTGCGAAGTAATGACTCATAGTATGTGCTTCGCTTTCCTCTTCAGATTGGTCAGCAAAATGCACCCTTCTAGGAGAAGAGTCACTGGGAATGTCGATGATGGGAGTTTCGAACACTGTGTCTGGCTCACCAGCTGCAGGGTCCTCTATCGGAGGAGGCGAAATTGCTTGTTGTTCTAAAGCTTTGACCAATGGAGGCGAAGTTGCTTGTTGATCCAAAGCTTCGACGGTCCCTGCAGGAGTAGCAGCGGTGGATGAGCCTTTGTTTAAAACAGCTTCATTAAAACCTTCTGGTTGAAGAGAGGCTGCAGGTTTTTGGCCTTGGATGGTAGGAGGATCAGCAGGAACAAAGGGAATGCTCTACGCAGAAACAAAGGGTTAGCATAAAGAATGTCACATAGTCGAATCTAAAAGAGCATTAAGTGAAATTTACCTTTTGCTCATCAGAAGTTGCATTGCTACCAATGTGTTCTGAACTTACGTTCTTCGAAGACTGAGACTTCGAAGGTCCTTTGGATTTGGTTGTGGGAGCAGTCACATTCACTTCGTTTTTGGAAGGATTGGCAGATTGAGAACCTTCTCCAGATTTGTTAGTTTTCTTCTTCTTTTTTCGTTTGAGAGGAGAAGCGTCTTCATTCTTTTTTGATTCATTTTCAGATTGGGCATCATCACGTCTTCGTTTCTTAGGAGACTTGGGAGGTAGTCCATTCGCCTGGAGCAAGGAAGAGAATAAATGAGTCAATTCAAAGAGTAATTTCGATAATAAGAAAGGAGTGAGTGAAGTATTACCTTCTTCTTTTTCTTTTTAGGGGAATCATCTTCTTGTTCAGGAGGAGGATTTTCAGTGGTAATTATTGACGCTTTCGAGGTAGAAGTTGAGCCTACCTTGGGTACAACTTTATCCTTCTTCAGAGATTTTAGATCAACAGCTGAAAAGAATTTGAAACAGTTAAGCTTAAAATAGAGTTTAAAAAGAATAAGGGAACTTCGAATTTCTTCAGTTCCGCACCTTCACCGTTTCGAGACGTGATAGACATGGCTGACAAGTCATAGCGAAGGTGCCCCCTAAAATTGTCTAAATCATGTTTAGCCCACGTTACCCTTTGGGCAGGTTTTTTGGCATCATTTTCGTAATTACGAAGAATGTCCCTACAAACCAACCACCAGGGATATGGTGGAAAAAAGGCCAAAGCCAGCTCTAAAGTAAGTTTGGAAACTTTGGTGGCTAATGTTTAAAAGCCCACCAATACCTATCTTCAGGTTTTACATAAGGAGGAAATCGAATCTTTGAAAGTTGTTTTTCAAATTTTTCTTTCAAAGTTCTTGCTGCATCGCAGACAGTTCGATGTATCTCCATAGGATTATAGACAATTTCAAAATATTTTTGAAAGGCTCGAATTTCCTTGACATGAGTAAGTCTACCTTTTTTGACATTCTCCTGCACAAGGGAAAAAGCTGTCGTCAGTTGTTGTTGAATTTGGATGGTGCTGAACATATCGTTCGAGTAATAGTCTGTCCACCAAGTATAGAAATCTTTTGTCATATAAAAAGAAGGAGTAAAGAGGACTAGTGAAAAGTCAACGAAGCCAGCATATTGCTTCAATCGAGTTTCGATTTCTTTGAAGGAGTAAGGTACCCCTGCTAAACGTATCTCCCTTTTCTTGTTGAAGAGCGGTTCAGGTAGGATTTTGCATAATCCAAATTGACGAGCCACGAAATTGGGTTGATAAGCAAGGATGCACACTTGGCTCTTCACACAGGTGTGATTCTGGAGATGATAAGCCTAGGGTTTAGAAAGGCACACCAAATGTCCCTGATTATTTTTTCTTTGATGGCTTGCTCAAGGGGCATGGTAAACCAAGTTGGACCATAGTTTCGATTGGCAAAAGGAGCCATTGAAGGATCGAACCTATGTCTCTTAGATAAAATCATCATGTAGTTAACAAAACATGTCTTGAAATTTTCTCTTTCATCGTTTGGGGTTAATTTTAGCAATCTGGTACCCTTAATGCTGCAGTTTACAACATCAGGGTGTTCTTCATTGAATACCCCAAAGGTAGAAAGAGATGGTTCGAAGGTAGCATTTAACCAAAGCTGCAATAGCCAGAAGGGGCCAGCGAGAGCAGATTAGTGCCAGCTTCGTAAGTTTTCAGTTTCGAGACTGCAACACCTATGCTTTCGTATAAACTTGTCAGCAGTAGTTCACTAATGCACACCCTTCGACCATGATGGAGTTGGTTCGCCAGAGTAATAAATCTGCTCGCAACTTGTAAAGACTTGCTGCAGAAGACATACTTTGATAGCCACAGTGCCAGAAAAGCTATGTGTTCGACCTCAAAAACTTCCTCTTCAGCAGAATGGTAGAAATTGATGATTTTGAGAAGCTGGCATTCTGAACATCAAAATCGATGAGGTTATCCGCATCTTCATTTGGGTCAAAGGATTCTCCAATAGGAGAAAGTCTAGTGATAGCAGCAATATCGAAGAATGTGGGTGTCAGCATTCCACAAGGGAGATGGAAGGTATTATAGGTGCTATCCCAGAAGTATAAAGAAGCTAACAAGAAAGGTTGGCTATAACTAAATCCTAATTTTGACATTCAAATTAGGTTTAGGATGCCTATATTTTCCCATTCTTGGGATTTCTTACTCTCAACTTTCGAAAGCCAATCCTGGTATAATTGATCTGATGAGGGACATGTGCGAAAGGGTTTAAAATTCCCAATAACGTAGTCTATGTTAAAAACATCCCTATTGGGTTTTGACGTTCCCGTTTCACAGGTTTTTTCTAGGGTTTTTGACAACTTAACAACAGATTCATCTTCCTTATGTTTCAGAGGAACAGATTTATTAACAATGGGTTTTATTTCGGAATAGGTGGGAAAAAATCCCTTTGTCTTTTCTAAACGTTCTGTAGAGATTAAGGGACCCATAACCCCTAGGGTTTTATCAAGAACAGTGGTAGGGATGATTACCTGGGAGGCATAAATGGCTTTCTGTTCCGGAGTGAGTTTTGGAGTTGAGATGAACTCCTGATTATCAAGATTGATAATCTTGCTTGTTGGTTTGAGGCTGGAAGAAGGAATTTGTTTAGATTTTCCAAATTTCTTGGATGAAGGAGTTGGCGCTGAAGGAGAAGACATTGTGAATATCAAAGACTTTTTTCTGAAAATGAAAAATCTGGGTAGTTTGAAGGTTGAGAGAGTTTTTGGAAAAGTTTGAAATGAAGAAGATGAAGTGCTTTTATAGCCTTCTTCAACGGTTTAGAAGTTTTTGACCTTTGGAAAAAGGTGGGATACGTGTAAATTTCTCATTGAAAGGAGAAGAGGTGGATTTTTAAACTTCCTAGGGAAGTGACATTTTGTTGCTAATTATTAGCTATAACTGTTGTGATTGCACGTTTAGGTATGATGATTGGACATTTTGCAGAAAGTTGGACACTTACTCTAACGTTGTGTGCAGTATTGTCATCATGAGTTTTGATATTTTCGAAATTACATGAGTGAATCAAAAACACTTATTTCTCTGTATCCATCGAAATACATGTTCTTGGGGGCAATTTGTTAGTTGGCAATTTCGAATAAAGAGATTAGTTGGATGTTAAAAGGATATTTTCAAATGGACAAATAAAAGCTAAAGCGAATTGATATTAGTGATGACTATTTCATTCCTGAAAGACTCTTCGATTTCCAGTAATAGATGTTGAATTTCGATTGGAGATTCTTAGTGTTTAGAATATAAAGAGTTCTTTTGTGCAAATGTGCCAGGATTGGAAGCGGTCCAAGCAAATGGATTAATTCGAATCGAAGAAACCTAACAGAACACTTCACTGGCGCAGAATTCGAATTTCAAATTGAAGGATTCGAATTTCAAATATGAGCTCCATTCTTAGAAGACGCGTGGAAGTTAGTAAACGTAAGAAGCTTGCATGCTTCGAACGTGGCATAATTCTAGAGTAGGACCGTTAGGGTCAAGACACTATAAATAGGTGTTTTTATGTTAGATTTAGTGTGTTCATTCGTGTACTAAAAAATCTTAAACACTCAAAATACTGTGATTGAAGGGAAACGAGTTAGAAGACAAAATGTACGTACTGAACATCATGATTACTTACAATTTAAATATGAGTCTTTTTATATTTCTTTCATTTCTATTGTACTTTTGCTCTTAAATCTTTCGATTTCTTTTTATTTTCTTGTTTTACTTGCCTTTAAACACATTTATTTCCTCAGAAATTACACTTTTACTTCATCTTTTCGTACAAGCATTTTACACTTCCAGAAATCTTTATCTTTTCAAAGAATCTTTATCCTTACATTCAATTGTCAAAACTTAAGTTTAAATTCGAAGTTTTTCTTTATACATTCAGTCAGTATATTTCCATAGACAGTCTTAGAGAAATCTCCTAAGAATTAATTGAGATAATGGGTTTGAACATAGAAATCAATTATGACACATGTGTCCTAGGATCAATCTAGTCGATCCTGCAAGTAACCAATAATAATCAGTAAATTGGACGACTGGCGGTTGTTTACTAGAAATCACTGTAAACAAATTGGCACGCCCAGTGGGATAGTGTCATAATAGAAATTATTTATCAACTTGTTTGAAAATTGTAAAATTTTCTGAGTTTGGAGTGCATTTTGGTATATGAACCTTCGAAGTGGAAAAATAAAAAACAATAATCCGCATATACCCAGAAGACAACGTACAAAAGCAATGGTTAACACAACTAACCAAGATAGGGGACAAAATTCCCCACAAGGGGCTGCAACAATCGTTTCAAGTTCGATTGATGCCTCCAATACCATCCCTGTTGGTAGTTCGAATACGGTCCCAGTAAGTACATTAGAAATACCATCTAACATGTCATCAATGCAAACTATGCCACACATAGGACATCAACAATATTCAACCCCTATTAGGCCTCCAAGCTTCGAGCCTTTGAGACCCAGAAACCCTCCATACAGAATGCCTCTTTCGTTTATGGCAGGTTTACATAATGCATCAACTTCGTCCCCAGGCCAAGGGTCTGGTTCAGGGATGAATAATTTGGGCACGAATTCCCAAATTCTAGGAAATCTTGCCCAATTGCCTACCCTTACAACTAATAGTCATGCAACACTTAGGCAACAGATGGATGATAACAATCATGATATGGTAGGAATCCTAGCCCGTGAAATGAATGCTATGTTTGGCCCCCTTATCCAAAATATAAATAGAACAAACCAAGAAAATTCAGCCCAGATGGCAAGAATAGCAGATTTCTTTGGTGCCCCTGATGCGCCTGCAAGACGTAGGCAGAACCCAGTGGCAATTTGAAATGAAGAACCCACAATCGAACAGATTCGACACCCTATACAAGTGGTCGAAGAGAGAAACATAGGGGCAAGGTTAAGGCAACAGGAAGTTCAGGAAGTTCAGAACGAACAGCCTAGACCAATAATGATGGTTACTAGGGACCAAAATGCAGACGAAATTGTTCACAGGATTAGAAATGACAATTTAGTGGCAGAAAATAACCTAACCACCATGATCAAAAGGATAATGGCCCAGAATGGTTTAAATTCAGGATTTAGGAGGCCAAATTACACATCTCCTATTGTAGACTATGTTCTGCAGACAGAATTACCCAGGGGCTTTAAAGTCCCTAAATTCACGAAATTTGCTGGAGACACGAGTGAATCAACAATAGAACATATAGCGAGATATTTTACCGAAGCAGGAGATATAGAAAATAACGAAAATCTTAGGATAAAATACTTCCCAAGTTCTCTAACGAAGAACGCTTTTACTTGGTTCACCACCCTACCCCCTGGATCTGTAGATACATGGCCTTATTTAGAAAGACTCTTCTATGAACAATTCTACATGGGTCAGTCTAAAATTAGTTTGAAAGAATTAGCAAGCATTAAGAGAAAATTCACGAAACCAATAGATGATTATTTGAATAGGTTTCGTTTGTTAAAATCTAAATGCTTCACATTAGTTCTTGAACACGAATTGGTCGAAATGGCCGCTAGGGGTCTAGATTATTCCATTCGAAAGAAATTGGATACACAATATCTGAGAGATATGGCCCAACTAGCAGATAGAGTTCGACAGGTCGAAAGATTAAAAGCTGAAAAGGCTAGGGCTAGTAAAAGTCATAAGAAAGAAAGAATAGCCTACATAGAGGCTGAAGGGGAGAACATAGAGGATTCTCAAGACCCTTATGATTTTGATCAATTCGAAATAGATCTTGCAGAACTGAAGGAAGCACCCCCTTATGCTTGTAAAGTTTTGCTTCCTTCCAATGGAAATGAACCTGTCGAAAGTGAAAGGAATGAAAAATTCCCTAAGAAAGTCTATACTTTCGATATAACTAAATGTGATGAAATATTTGATCTTCTTGTAAAAGATGGCCAGTTAATAGTTCCTCATAACCTTAATATTCCTCCATTAGAACAAAGGAAGAAGAGATGCTTTTGTAAGTATCACAACTTTTTAGGCCATAAAACCTTACAATGTTTTCTTTTCAGGGATCTGATACAAAATGCAATCAAAGATGGCAGGCTGAAGTTCTCATATAAGGGGAAGAATCCAATGAAAGTTGATACGGATCCGTTACTGATGGTGGAGACCAACTATGCCGAGCCTCTGGATATCAATGTAGTGGAGATTGATGAGAGGAAGGTTCAATCGAAAGTGGAATTCGAAGAGGATGGAGACCTCGTCTTGATTAGGAACGAAACAGAGGCTACTGATGGCCTCCCAAAGGTACTCAAAGCAAAAAATACTTTGTGAGGCAAGGAAGGCTGTTGAGGGCCAACTTTTTGCAGACAAAAGTTTGACTGAGGCTACTGAGGGTCTCAGGATGAAGTTCGAAGAATTCAAAATTTCTGATGGTCAAACGCTGGGAGTAAATATGGTGGATTTCAAACAGCCCAACGCTGAAATGGAAGAAGTGGAACGCGGTTTGGAGAAAGAGAGAGAGCAAAAAAGGGAGAACTTACCCATGAAAGACGCGAGTCTGCGTGAATATCTTTTTCACTTTCACAAGAAGAACCAGGATAAGTTGCTGTGCCCAAGGTGCAGCATCATCTGCAACCCCAGAATTGCTGCTGAGTTCGAAAGGGCCCAACATGAACGAACAGGGGTCAACTGGAGGCAAGACAACCAACTGTACAGAGTTTATCCCAGAGCTGATGAGAGTCTGCTCGAATTCTTGGTTCGTTGCCACAAGATTGGAACATAGTGTCTAATTTGTCCCAGATGTGCAACAGTATATGATAGAGAGATGGCTGAAGCATTCGAGAGAATTCCTTTTGCAGCAGGCTGGGGGCACCAAGGTGGTATGCCTTCGAATCCTGCTAACACTAGCAAAACAATGCCAAGAAGGCCATATAGCCCTTATCCCAGGGGAGCAAAGAGAGTTTCTTTCAAACTACCTGCAGAAATCCCCACTACAGATGGCTGCAGGTGAAGGCTGATAAGGGAAAAGGGAAATGGCGAAGCTATGACCAAGGAGGTAGGACTGCGATGGCTTACAGGAAACAATTCAATTCAAATAGGAGGGAAGAAATAAGATTGGAGAATTACAAAGGAAAAAATTCAATGTCCCGCTCTCAATGGCGCAAACACCAGTGAAACAAAAAAGCTGAAAGGGATTCGAAGCCTATGGAGATAGGGGAATCTAGTACAAATAATCCAGTATCAATAACCCAGACTGGGGGCAAACCCCTAGTGTCCAGGAAGCTTTTTTCACCAAAGAAAGTCACTGAAGAAAACAAGACACAGAAGGAGGCTGCAAACGAAGACGACTTGATGACGGATGACTTCAAATCAGAGGGGGAATCGTTCTTTAATGCAAATTGCAACGAAGTCTCAGTGTTGCCTTGTGAGTACAATCAGGATACAGAAGTTTACGCTGGGGAAGAGACTGATGAGGACGAAATGGCCAGACACAGGCCAGTGTGTTATTACGTGATGAACAATGGAGCGGTCGAAGAGCAAAATGCTTTCTTCGAGAAGCCAGACGAAGGAATGAAGAATCACCTAAAGCCTTTATTCATCAGGGCAAAGGTAGAACAACATGGCGTGAACAAAGTTCTGGTGGACGGTGGAGCTGCCGTTAATTTAATGCCTGGATTCATGCTAAAAAGGATAGGCATGCAGGATTCTGATGTTCGACCTCACAACATGGTGCTTTCGAATTATGAAGGGAAGGTTGGTAAGACTTTGGGAGTAATACAAGTTAATTTGATAGTTGGTTCTCTCACACGACCCACAATGTTCATGGTCATAGTTGCGAAGGTAAACTACAATTTATTGCTTGGCAGGGAATGGATACATGGAATTGGAGCAGTGCCTTCTTCAATGCATCAAAGATTGGTTTTGTGGAGAAACGATGGAATCGTCGAAAACATAGAAGAAGACCAAAGTTATTATTTGACAGAGATCAACAATGTGGATAAAAGAAACTTCAATCGAAACATGGCTAACATAGGGCCATGCCACCCACCTGAGGAATATTTCGAGCCAAATGAGAACGCTTATTATTCTTTAACCCTTCGTCCCAATGGATTCCAATGGGATAGAGAACTTATGTGGGATGGGCAAGAGATTGAGGAAGATGGAGAAACTTCGACGATGCGGCCAACTGGCTGGGGAAGCAAAGGTTGTTATGACTGAATCAAGTTACTATCGAAAGATTTCGGCCTATCTGGCTGAGAACAAACGAAAGACGGCTCTCGAAGCCGAAATATAGAACATGGTTGTCGAAGCCATAGATAAAAAAGAAAAAAAGAAAAAAGAAATAACAAGCCCTGAGGGAAACTATTCACCCCCACCCCATGATGGACAAACTTCCGCACTAATGGATCAAAAACTAGATGCTACTTATGATCAAGAGCCCCTGGGGTTCGAAAAGGATTCAGAGTCAACAAATGCCAAAATGCTGGCACAAGACCCATTAGAGGAGGTTGATATTGGGGATGGTGTCGAAAAACGAGTTACGTACATCAGTGCGAAACTCAGTCCCAGTCTAAAAAGCAAGGTGATCGAAATTCTCAAACAAAATAGAGATTGCTTCGCCTGGGACTATGACGAGATGCCTGGTTTAAAGAGGGAACTGGTGGAACATAGGCTTCCAATCAAGGATGGAAAGAAGCCCATCAAATAGATGCCTAGACGATTCGCACTAGCAATCCTTTCAAAGATAAAGGCAGAGGTAGAACGACTCCTTCGATGCAAGTTTATCAGGACCACAAGGTACGTCGAGTGGCTTGCTAATATTGTACCTGTTATTAAGAAAAATGGTTCTTTACGAATTTGCATAGATTTTAGGGATTTAAATACAGCAACCCCAAAAGATGAATATTCCATGCCTATAGCAGAGATGTTGATTGATTCTGCTGCGGGTTTCGAATACCTGAGTATGTTAGATGGATACTCTAGGTATAATCAGATCTTCATTGCTGAAGATGATGTTCCCAAAACCGCGTTTCAATGTCTAGGCGCCCTAGGCACTTATAAATAGGTAGTGATGCCCTTTGAACTAAAAAATGCTGGGGCAACATATCAAAGGGTAATGAACACCATTTTCCATGATTTCATTGAGTCATTTATGCAGATTTATATAGATGACATAGTAGTCAAATCTGTTTCTGATGAGGATCATTTAAACCACCTTGGCAATCATTTGAAAGAATGAGAAAACATGGCTTGAAAATGAATCCTCTTAAATGTGCTTTCTTTGTGCAGGCTGGGGATTTCCTGGGCTTTGTGGTCCACAAGAAGGGGATCGAAATTAACTTGAACAAAACGAAGGCCATTATGGAGACGAAACCTCCATCCACGAAGAAAGAGTTGCAATCTCTATTGGGTAAAATCAACTTTTTAAAGAGATTCATATCCAATTTAAATGGGCGAACTCAGGCTTTCTCTCCCCTACTACGTATTAATCAAGGGAATTTCGAATGGACGGCACAACATCAGGAGGCATTCGAGAAAATCAAGGCCTATTTGATGCATCCTCCTATACTTGCGTCCCCTTCTAATGATAAACCAATGAGACTGTATATCTCTGCCTCCAATGTAACTATAGGTAGTATGTTGGCCCAAGAGAATGATTATGGCGTCGAAAGAGCCATCTACTATATTAGTAGGATCGTAAATAAAGCAGAGATTAGGTATAGTAGCATAGAAAAACTATGCCTCTGTCTGTATTTCTCTTGTACAAAACTCAAATATTATATTAAACTAGTTGATGTTTACGTTTCATCTCACTTTGATGTTATTAAACATATGCTTTCAAAACCAATCATGCATAGCAGGATTGGTAAATGGGCTTTAGCGCTCACTGAGTATAATTTGGCCTTCAAGCCTTTAAAGGCTATGAAAGGGCAAGTTGTTTCAGATTTCATAGGGGATCACTCTGTGAGTGAAGACTTCGTGTTAAATTATGTTGAGATCCAGCCATGGAAATTATCCTTCGATGGATCAACACATAAAAACGGAAGTGGGGTTGGAGTGCTTATCATTTCTCCTGAAGGAATTCCAACAAAGTTCAAGTACAAGTTGGAAGGTCCTCCCTGTTCGAACAATGAAGCTGAGTATGAAGCGTTAATTGTTGGACTTGAAGCCTTGTTGGAATTGGGGGCAACCAGAGTCGAAATTAGAGGAGACTTAGAGTTGGTCATTAAACAAATAATAAAAGAATACAAATGTATCAAAGAAAATTTGATCATGTACTTTGTTATTGCTAACAGATTACTCAAGAAATTTGAATATGTGGATATAAAACATATTCCCAGAATTGATAATCAGGAGGCAAATGACTTGGCTCAAATAGCCTCAGGGTATAAGACATCCAAAGAAAAACTCCAATACCTTATAGAAACAAGAGGTAGAATAATGACTACTAAATTATCACCATTAGACTTAGAAAATTCGAAACTTGGCTATGCAAATCAGAAGGAATTCGAAGTGTTAAGTATAGATACTTTGACAGATACAAATTGGCGAAGTCCCATAATAAATTACTTGAAAGAACCTTCAGTAAATACAGAGAAAAAGATCAAATACAGGGCATTGTCTTATGTGTTAATAGGGAATGAACTTTTTAAGAAAACCCCAGAAGGAATCTTACTCAAGTGTTTAGGAGAAAACGAAGCGTATTTAGCCTTGTCCAATGTGCACAGTGGGGCATGTGGGGCACATCAAGCAGGCCATAAAATGAAATGGTTGTTGTTTCGATATGAAATGTATTGGCCCATTATGCTCAAAGATTGCATAGAATTTGCTAAAGGATGTGAAGAGTGCCAAATCCATGCAGGCATTCAACACGCTCCTGCCAGTGAGCTACATTCAATTGTTAAGCCTTGGCCTTTTAGAGGATGGGCATTAGATCTAATTGGTGAAATTCAACCAACACCATCCAAACGACAAAAATATATCCTTGTGGGTATAGATTATTTTACAAAGTGGGTCGAAGCAATTCCTCTAGTGAATGTTGATCAAGAGGCTATCATAGAATTTATCCAGAAGCAAATAATCTACAGGTTCAGAATACCAGAGAGTATCACAACAGATCAAGGTTCAGTTTTCACGGGGCAAAAAATGCAAGAATTTGCACAAGAAATGGGATTTAAGTTATTCACGTCGACGCCTTATTATGCTCAGGCAAATGGTCAAGTGGAAGCAGCCAATAAAGTCATAATAGGATTGATAAAGAAACATGTAGGGCAAAAGCCAAAGAATTGGCACAAAACTTTGGACCAAGATCTATGGGCATGTCGAACATCTCCTAAGGAAGCAACGAATACTACTCCATTTCGACTTACATTTGGACACGACGCAGTGTTTCCATTCGAAATACATTTACAGTCAGTTAGAATCCAAAGACAAAATGAGATACCAGCTGACCAATATTGGGAAATGATGATGAATGAATTAGTGGAGATAGATGAGGATAGGCTACATGCTTTAGAAATTATGAGGAGACAGAAAGAAAGAGTAGCCAGAGCATACAACAAAAGAGTTAAAAGTAAGTTGTTCTCAACTAATGATCTGGTATGGAAAGTTATATTACCTATGGATAACAAAAATAGATTCTTAGGTAAATGGTCACCCCATTGGGAGGGACCCTTTCGTGTTTTGAAAACATTTTCGAATAATGCTTATGAAATAGAGGAATTAGCAGAGGATAGAAGAATCTTGAAGGCAAATGGGAAATATTTAAAAAGGTATAAACCATGCTTGCAAGAAGTTTGAATTACTACAGAATAATAAAAGTAAAACAAATATTAAAGCCAAAATGGTGTTGCATAAATGCCAAAATGGTTGTGTTCAAATTACAAAAGTACATAATAAATATCCTGAACAATAAAAAGCATTAACAAAATACATTCGAAAATCAGAAAGGGGAGTTTCGTTTCAGCTTAGCAAACTTGCTCTTGCACAAGTTGATTTTGCATTGGATAACATTTTTTACGCTTTCGAGCCCCTTGATCTCTTTGCTTATTCCTTTAGCTACCTCCATTTGTTGAAGACTTTGTGTGACAAGATTTTCAAGTTTTTTGTCATCAACGGGCTTCAAAGCTGCCTGCTCGTTTCGAGCATCCTCAATCTTCTTTTTAAGTTCTTCAATCTGAGATTCCCAGAACAAGATTGATCGAGCCAAAACGTCACGTTTATCTTTAGCATGGAATATATCAAGCTCCAATGCTTCTGCTTCCTCAGAAAATTTCGAAGTCTGATCATAAGCTTTAGACAAAGCCTCTTGTTTGGTTCGAATCTTAGTCTCAGCATCATTAATCCTGATATATTCACTACTAACCTCATTAAGAAAGATTTGCAGATCATATATGGTTTCACCTACTTCAAATGGACAGGTACTGAGATCTATCTGAGAAAGCAACTTCTTCATCAAAAAATAGGCTCCAGTATCATCGTTTAGAATAGTAAAAATGTCAGCCTCAAGAATAGTTTTGTTGACTTGTTAAAGAAGTTGGTCGAGAAAAGTAAGAGGGGCTTTTTCCTTCGTTTGGCTCGAATCCTCAGATTGATTTTTGCTAGAAGAGGAATCCCGTTGAGCTAGCATTAACTTGATGTATTTCAGGGGATTACTTCTTTTCATTTCTTCTTTCTGTTCCTCAGACAAAGTTGGAGGGTCTGGTTGTTTAGTGAAAATGGTTCCAGCAGGAACGGGAACCTCCACCTCCTCTTACATCACCTCATCTCCGTCACCATCTGCGAAGTAATGACTCATAGTATGTGCTTCGCTTTCCTCTTCAGATTGGTCAGCAAAATGCACCCTTCTAGGAGAAGAGTCACTGGGAATGTCGATGATGGGAGTTTCGAACACTGTGTCTGGCTCACCAGCTGCAGGGTCCTCTATCGGAGGAGGCGAAATTGCTTGTTGTTCTAAAGCTTTGACCAATGGAGGCGAAGTTGCTTGTTGATCCAAAGCTTCGACGGTCCCTGCAGGAGTAGCAGCGGTGGATGAGCCTTTGTTTAAAACAGCTTCATTAAAACCTTCTGGTTGAAGAGAGGCTGCAGGTTTTTGGCCTTGGATGGTAGGAGGATCAGCAGGAACAAAGGGAATGCTCTACGCAGAAACAAAGGGTTAGCATAAAGAATGTCACATAGTCGAATCTAAAAGAGCATTAAGTGAAATTTACCTTTTGCTCATCAGAAGTTGCATTGCTACCAATGTGTTCTGAACTTACGTTCTTCGAAGACTGAGACTTCGAAGGTCCTTTGGATTTGGTTGTGGGAGCAGTCACATTCACTTCGTTTTTGGAAGGATTGGCAGATTGAGAACCTTCTCCAGATTTGTTAGTTTTCTTCTTCTTTTTTCGTTTGAGAGGAGAAGCGTCTTCATTCTTTTTTGATTCATTTTCAGATTGGGCATCATCACGTCTTCGTTTCTTAGGAGACTTGGGAGGTAGTCCATTCGCCTGGAGCAAGGAAGAGAATAAATGAGTCAATTCAAAGAGTAATTTCGATAATAAGAAAGGAGTGAGTGAAGTATTACCTTCTTCTTTTTCTTTTTAGGGGAATCATCTTCTTGTTCAGGAGGAGGATTTTCAGTGGTAATTATTGACGCTTTCGAGGTAGAAGTTGAGCCTACCTTGGGTACAACTTTATCCTTCTTCAGAGATTTTAGATCAACAGCTGAAAAGAATTTGAAACAGTTAAGCTTAAAATAGAGTTTAAAAAGAATAAGGGAACTTCGAATTTCTTCAGTTCCGCACCTTCACCGTTTCGAGACGTGATAGACATGGCTGACAAGTCATAGCGAAGGTGCCCCCTAAAATTGTCTAAATCATGTTTAGCCCACGTTACCCTTTGGGCAGGTTTTTTGGCATCATTTTCGTAATTACGAAGAATGTCCCTACAAACCAACCACCAGGGATATGGTGGAAAAAAGGCCAAAGCCAGCTCTAAAGTAAGTTTGGAAACTTTGGTGGCTAATGTTTAAAAGCCCACCAATACCTATCTTCAGGTTTTACATAAGGAGGAAATCGAATCTTTGAAAGTTGTTTTTCAAATTTTTCTTTCAAAGTTCTTGCTGCATCGCAGACAGTTCGATGTATCTCCATAGGATTATAGACAATTTCAAAATATTTTTGAAAGGCTCGAATTTCCTTGACATGAGTAAGTCTACCTTTTTTGACATTCTCCTGCACAAGGGAAAAAGCTGTCGTCAGTTGTTGTTGAATTTGGATGGTGCTGAACATATCGTTCGAGTAATAGTCTGTCCACCAAGTATAGAAATCTTTTGTCATATAAAAAGAAGGAGTAAAGAGGACTAGTGAAAAGTCAACGAAGCCAGCATATTGCTTCAATCGAGTTTCGATTTCTTTGAAGGAGTAAGGTACCCCTGCTAAACGTATCTCCCTTTTCTTGTTGAAGAGCGGTTCAGGTAGGATTTTGCATAATCCAAATTGACGAGCCACGAAATTGGGTTGATAAGCAAGGATGCACACTTGGCTCTTCACAGGTGTGATTCTGGAGATGATAAGCCTAGGGTTTAGAAAGGCACACCAAATGTCCCTGATTATTTTTTCTTTGATGGCTTGCTCAAGGGGCATGGTAAACCAAGTTGGACCATAGTTTCGATTGGCAAAAGGAGCCATTGAAGGATCGAACCTATGTCTCTTAGATAAAATCATCATGTAGTTAACAAAACATGTCTTGAAATTTTCTCTTTCATCGTTTGGGGTTAATTTTAGCAATCTGGTACCCTTAATGCTGCAGTTTACAACATCAGGGTGTTCTTCATTGAATACCCCAAAGGTAGAAAGAGATGGTTCGAAGGTAGCATTTAACCAAAGCTGCAATAGCCAGAAGGGGCCAGCGAGAAGCAGATTAGTGCCAGCTTCGTAAGTTTTCAGTTTCGAAACTGCAACACCTATGCTTTCGTATAAACTTGTCAGCAGTAGTTCACTAATGCACACCCTTCGACCATGATGGAGTTGGTTCGCCAGAGTAATAAATCTGCTCGCAACTTGTAAAGACTTGCTGCAGAAGACATACTTTGATAGCCACAGTGCCAGAAAAGCTATGTGTTCGACCTCAAAAACTTCCTCTTCAGCAGAATGGTAGAAATTGATGATTTTGAGAAGCTGGCATTCTGAACATCAAAATCGATGAGGTTATCCGCATCTTCATTTGGGTCAAAGGATTCTCCAATAGGAGAAAGTCTAGTGATAGCAGCAATATCGAAGAATGTGGGTGTCAGCATTCCACAAGGGAGATGGAAGGTATTATAGGTGCTATCCCAGAAGTATAAAGAAGCTAACAAGAAAGGTTGGCTATAACTAAATCCTAATTTTGACATTCAAATTAGGTTTAGGATGCCTATATTTTCCCATTCTTGGGATTTCTTACTCTCAACTTTCGAAAGCCAATCCTGGTATAATTGATCTGATGAGGGACATGTGCGAAAGGGTTTAAAATTCCCAATAACGTAGTCTATGTTAAAAACATCCCTATTGGGTTTTGACGTTCCCGTTTCACAGGTTTTTTCTAGGGTTTTTGACAACTTAACAACAGATTCATCTTCCTTATGTTTCAGAGGAACAGATTTATTAACAATGGGTTTTATTTCGGAATAGGTGGGAAAAAATCCCTTTGTCTTTTCTAAACGTTCTGTAGAGATTAAGGGACCCATAACCCCTAGGGTTTTATCAAGAACAGTGGTAGGGATGATTACCTGGGAGGCATAAATGGCTTTCTGTTCCGGAGTGAGTTTTGGAGTTGAGATGAACTCCTGATTATCAAGATTGATAATCTTGCTTGTTGGTTTGAGGCTGGAAGAAGGAATTTGTTTAGATTTTCCAAATTTCTTGGATGAAGGAGTTGGCGCTGAAGGAGAAGACATTGTGAATATCAAAGACTTTTTTCTGAAAATGAAAAATCTGGGTAGTTTGAAGGTTGAGAGAGTTTTTGGAAAAGTTTGAAATGAAGAAGATGAAGTGCTTTTATAGCCTTCTTCAACGGTTTAGAAGTTTTTGACCTTTGGAAAAAGGTGGGATACGTGTAAATTTCTCATTGAAAGGAGAAGAGGTGGATTTTTAAACTTCCTAGGGAAGTGACATTTTGTTGCTAATTATTAGCTATAACTGTTGTGATTGCACGTTTAGGTATGATGATTGGACATTTTGCAGAAAGTTGGACACTTACTCTAACGTTGTGTGCAGTATTGTCATCATGAGTTTTGATATTTTCGAAATTACATGAGTGAATCAAAAACACTTATTTCTCTGTATCCATCGAAATACATGTTCTTGGGGGCAATTTGTTAGTTGGCAATTTCGAATAAAGAGATTAGTTGGATGTTAAAAGGATATTTTCAAATGGACAAATAAAAGCTAAAGCGAATTGATATTAGTGATGACTATTTCATTCCTGAAAGACTCTTCGATTTCCAGTAATAGATGTTGAATTTCGATTGGAGATTCTTAGTGTTTAGAATATAAAGAGTTCTTTTGTGCAAATGTGCCAGGATTGGAAGCGGTCCAAGCAAATGGATTAATTCGAATCGAAGAAACCTAACAGAACACTTCGCTGGCACAGAATTCGAATTTCAAATGGCAGGATTCGAATTTCAAATATGAGCGCCATTCTTAGAAGACGCGTGGAAGTCAGCAAACGTAAGAAGCCTGCATGCTTCGAATGTGGCATAATACTAGAGTAGGACCGTTAGGGTCAAGACGCTATAAATAGGTGTTTTTATGTTAGATTTAGTGTGTTCGTTCATGTACTAAAAAATCTTAAACACTCAAAATACTGTGACTGAAGGGAAACGAGTGAGAAGACAAAATGTACGTACTGAACATCATGATTACATACAATTTAAATACGAGTCTTTTTATATTTCTTTCGTTTCTACTGTACTTTTTCTCTTAAATCTTTCGATTTCTTTTCATGTTCTTGTTTTACTTGCCTTTAAACACATTTATTTCCTCAGAAATTACACTTTTACTTCGTCTTTTCGTACAAGCATTTTACACTTCCAGAAATCTTTATCTTTTCAAAGAATCTTTATCCTTACATTCAATTGTCAAAACTTAAGTTTAAATTCGAAGTTTTTCTTTATACATTCAGTCAGTATATTTCCATAGACAGTCTTAGAGAAATCTCCTAAGAATTAATTGAGATAATGGGTTTGAACATAGAAATCAATTATGACACATGTGTCCTAGGATCAATCTAGTCGATCCTGCAAGTAACCAATAATAATCAGTAAATTGGAAGACTAGCGGTTGTTTACTAGAAATCACTGTAAACATATATAAACCCTCATATCCTTGAGGGCACGGTATCACTTTCTTACACTCAAAACCCTAATATTCACTATTCTCTCTTTAAACATTTGCTTACTTTAGCTTCGGAGTGCCTTGCAGGTACACCACCTCCTCCTCAACAACAACCTGCTCGATGGATCTTCAATCGTTCCAACCATCTATGATTCTGATCACTTTTTTAGAACAGTGGTTCTGTATGTGGGAACATGTCTTCCTCGTCTTCATTCATCATCCTGATATCATAAGATCAAAGATACTTCCAAACTTCCAACGAGATGGATGATAACAATGATCAACTCCCTTCCGGCAAGGCCGTTCATTCATTTGTCCGAAAGACAGGCATGAATGATACGTCTCGTCATCTCGAGGACCTCATAGATCACAGGAAAGGAAATACCGCCTCCCCAAATTCCGACGATGCTGGCGACCAAGATTACCTCTTGGATAACTAGAAATCCAAGAACCAAGTTGACAACCTAGTCATCACTCAGCCCTCGGCACCACTGTCGACCAACACAGACCCAACATTAGCTACTATTTTGTCCGCCCTTAATCATACCAATAACCTCCTCCTCTAGCAGGGCCAACGCATCGAGGCTCTGGAAAAGATCAGTCCCTCGTCTCCACCTCAGAGACCTAAAACGGCCACCTCCCTCAACCCCTCACCAAGAAGACCTGCTCGTAATCAGGATCACCCCGACCGATCTTTTCTGAAAAATAGGGGACACACCCCTCCTTAAAAAAAATTGGGATCTCCTTCGCACAAGAAGACGAAGAACGAACCACATCACTCCCGCGATCATTCTTCGTTGCCAAAATTAAGACAGGAGAGAGATCTCTCCCCCATCACAAAATAAAGAATCACTTTGTCTCCCTCTCTCCCGACTTTAGTGATGAAGACGAGCACTGTGGCCCTTTATGTCGGGCTATCATGGATATCCTTATTCCATCCAGGCTGGTAAAACCTCCCAGGCTCGAACAGTATGACAGCACCATCGACCCAGACGAACACATCGAGAACATCGAAGCCTTTTTTGCATAAGCACACCACCTAAACCCATCTTAAAAGCATCGCAATAAACAACAAATGGTTCTTCAGGATTAGGTAGAATCAAAATCGACGACGTTGTTAACCTTTTCTTCAATTCAACAAAACTTTCTTCACACTTGACATCCCACACAAAAGTAGCTCCCTTACAAGTTAACTTTGTCAAAGGAAGTGCCAACTTAGAAAAACCTTCAATGAACCTCCTGTAGTAACCAGCCAAACCTAAGAAACTTCTAATCTCAATAACAGACTTAGGAGTTTCCCATCTTAACACAGTATCAACTTTAGAAGGATCGACCACAATGCCATCACCAGAAATGACATGCCCCAAAAAGCTCACTTCACTTAACCAGAACTCGCACTTTGACAACTTAGCATAAAGCTTCTTCTCTTTCAGAACTTCTAACACAATGCGCAAATGTTCTGCGTGCTCTTCTTCCGATTTAGAATAAACCAGAATATCATCAATGAAAACAACCACGAAACGATCCAAGTAAGGATGGAAAATATGGTTCATGTACTCCATGAATACGCCCGGTGCATTAGTGACAGCGAAAGGCATCACCGAATACTCGTAATGTCCATACCTCGTCCTGAAAGCAGTTTTTTGAACATCTTCTTCTTTCACCCTTATTTGATGGTAACCCGATCTCAAATCAATCTTGCCAAACATGCGAGCACCAACCAACCGGTCCATCAAATCATCAATTCTAGGAAGTGGATACCTATTCCTGATAGTCACTTTATTCAACTGACGATAATCAATACAAAGTCTCATGCTACCATTTTTTCTTCTTCACCAATAACACAGGAGCTCCCCATGGTGACACACTTGGTCTAACAAACTTCTTCTCGAGCAAATCTTCTAATTGGCTCTTCAATTCTGCTAACTCAGATGCAGAAATCCTGTATGGCGCCATAGAGATAGGTCTGGTACCAAGGAAAAGATCCATAGAAAATTCAACTTCTCTTTCTGGAGGTGCACTAGGAATCTCATCAGGGAATACTTCGGGAAAATCGCACACCACCGAAAAGTTTGCAATCACAGATTGACTCTCCACAGAAAGAGTCGCCATCAACAAGAAAACCAATGCTTCATCTTTCATGAACTCATTCAATTGTTTCGTCGACATCAACATAGTTTGATCTTCTTCCACTAAGGAAGAAAACCTCACAGTGTTTTCATAGCAATTGATATGGACATAGTTAGCTTTCAACCAATCCATACCCAGAACCACGTCCAACCCAACAAGCGGTAGAAAAATAAGATCCACCACAAAGTCTCTATCAAAGATTGATAAAGGGCAATTTGCACACACAAAAGAAGTAGTAACCGTTCCCTTAGCCGGAACTTCCACCACCATATCTCTATCTAGAGATGACAAAGTGAGACCCAATCTTTTAACACAATCAGCGGCAATAAAACAGTGAGTAGCACCAGTATCAAAAATAGTAATAAGAGGAATGTTATTAATGAAACTAGTACCTCGAACAAGACCATCTTCGTTTGCCGTCGGAGCACCCGACAAAGCAAACACCTTCCCCGCTCCTTGAGTCCTCTTAGGCTTCTTACATTGAGGACTAATGTGACCTCCCTCGCCACAATTAAAACAGACTACATCCTTATATTTTCAATCACGAGTCACATGACCCACTTCACCATATCGGAAACATCTCACCTCATTCTCTTTAGCCTTAACATCACTTCGACAAACATTACTTTTGTGGCCAGGTTTTCCACACTTGTAATAAACAATACTAGCGGGAGCATCTCCCCCCTAGTCCTTCGCCCTTGAAACGCTTTCTGTTTCCCCTTACCAGCTGGAATATCATAAGGTTTCCCACGGCTCTGCTGACCCTTATTCCTCTTATCAGACATAATCTTATAGTGTGCATTACTATCTTCCTCGAAGATTCTACAGCTATCAATCAAATCTGCAAAGACACGGATTTTCTGATAACCAATCGCTTTCTTAATCTCAGGACGCAAGCCATTCTCAAATTTAATGCACTTAGAAAACTCGGCACCCTCTCCATCATAGTGAGGATAGAACTTAGCCAACTCGGTAAACTTCGTAGCATAATCAGTGATAGACATATTCCCTTATTTCGGCTCAAGGAACTCTATCTCCTTCTTTCCCCAAACATCCTCCGGGTAATACTTCCTCAAGAATTCCCTACAGAAAACTTCCCACGTCACTTCCTCACCAGCAACCTCAAGCCTCTAACGGGTGTCAACCCACCAGTCATCAGCCTCTTCACTTAACTTATGAGTACCATAACGGATTTTCTGCACAAGAGTGCAATCCATCACACGGAAGATTCTTTCAATCTCCTTCAACCAAGTTAGAGCACCTTCAGGATCATACTTTCCTTGGAAAGTAGGGGGATTCTCTCTTTGGAAGGTCGCCAAACTACGAGACCCAGCGTTCTCGTCAGCATTCGGCGGGTGTTGGAAAGCTTGAGCTATTGCCTGCATAGCAGCAGCAAAAGCCTCATCATTCCTACCAGCATTTCTTCCAGCCATAACAACTTCTGCTCACAACAAAACAAGGATTAGAAAAAACAAATAACAATACTTGATTGTTATACAACAACAAACTCGACAACTTGGCCGGACAGACCGACCTGCTTTGATACCACTAATGTAACACCCCAATTCTACCCCTCGTAATTAATAATAAAATCAGAGTTTCAAAATTTCATCTCACAAAATTGAGGCATCACATATTTGCATTTTCATCAATTCGCATTATAATGCACATTATAAACATCAGAAGTCGGATATACCGATTCATACATAATTCATCATATACGCTTATGACTATGCACAGCACAGCGGATATGTTCACAAAATATACATAACATCATGTTATCATCAATACATAAGGTTATAACATCATAAGATAGTATACATAAACTATCCTATCAAAATAATAACGTCGCCCAAATCTCGAGTGTTACTATGATCAAAGCAGAGCGACACAAAATAAGGAGACTCGAGCTAATCCTCATCATCCTCGTGGATCACCTGCATGTTACCAATATAAAGGCAACGACAAAACAAGTAAAGGGTGAGATACTCCAAAACATATAATTAAAAGCATGATAGAATATATAAATAGTTTTGGAATTATAAATGATATAAGTTAAATAGAGTATGTCAACATGTATTAAAAGCTTACATACTTCAAATTAGCATTTAGTGTATAAATTAACACTTTAACATCGTCACATAATCATTATACTCGCGTCAACATAACATATCATGTATCATCGCAATTCAACATCATTCATCAATTAAAACCCAATGCCAAACAACTTAAACATAAACATAACCGACTCCATGAGACACGACTATGTTATGCATGTGGTACCCGTCGCTTTGTCCATAATTAGGAACACTTGGCATAAAGCCCATCGTCGCTTGGCATAAAAGCCCTCGTCGCCAATGCAATATATGTGACTCAATAATAAAGACAACACAACAACGTATTATCATCGCTCATCAAAATTGACATAAAGTCCACGTCGCCATATTTATTCACATAAAATAAACATATCATCGTATCACATAATCAACAAGTATTCATTAATACACCGTCGCAAACATTATGTTTGTTCACACCACATCATTATCAATTAATTCACCAAATTCTAAAAACGGAAAAATATTCAAAACACCAATAATCGTTGCGAAAGCCATTCTTAATAATCGGCATTAATCATAATCATCAACATCGAAATTCGTTAGTCCATACGTGTCTTAAATCGACTAAAACGCAATCTGATTCAATAAAACCGTAATATGGCCTATTTCGGGTTGTTTCGTAAAAACTCGTAATTTCGAAAAACTAACCTCACCACTACGTTCTACACGTCGAACTTAGCTAGCACGTCAATTTTCGTTGAATTCGGAGCAACTTGCTCCGTCGTCGAATTTACCAAAATCGGAACATAATCGGGTTCTAAATTTAATCGGCTAACTTATGTCCTAATTATATTTTATTGATATAAAATATTACTAGGTGAAATTTGGAAAACTTAAAGAAACAGAAGCTATTTTGAGAAAATTATGCAGAGACTCATTGCAGGAAACATAAACCAGAAACACAGTTTTATAGAAAACCAAAATAACTCAATTTTCGTTTTCCCCTCTAGCCTTCAGGGATGCACGTCCCTTGTTTGTTGTAAGGAAGGAGGCGGGGGCTCATAGTGGGAGACTGTCGCCCCACACCCTGAGGTGGGCGCCTCCCCCTTCACCCTCCCTCCACGAATTCCTTTCATCTTCTTCCCTGTGTACATTGCAGTTCTGGTTTTTCTGGTTTTATATTTTACAGTTATAGTTTTTTTTTTCCATTTTCATTCTATAACTTCCATATACCACAATGCTAGCATTAACACACCCATAATGCATACTCCTAATCCAACTTTTCTAAACTATTTCAACAATCAACCAACCAAAACCCTAGAAATCAACTATCAATTTTCCCCCAATCCAAAATACAATTATCAACCCTAACTATATGAGATGGAGAATCAAACCCCTTACCTCAAAAGCTTGGATTGTTCTTGATGATCCTAAAAACCCAACCTTGCTCTTCTCTTATTCTTCTTCTTCTCCTTCTACCAAAACCCTCTCTTTTTCTTCCAAGTTTCTATTTTTGGCTTGTGTTTGGAAAATGAAAAGGATGTAATGAAAAGTATATTTATGGTGTGTCTTACTAGAAAGGTTAAGGGTGTAAACCCAATCCTACACAATTGATCCTCACACCCATATCTATTCTTAATACACTAATAACATCTAATTATATCATTAACTTAATTAATTAAAATAATTCTGGGGAATTAAATATCGGTCCGAATAATATTTTACCGAACGAGCGAAATAAAACCGGACCGAACAAAATGTCGCTAAATATATTTAATAGATATATCAATTAATATCAATTAATATAATTATTCTCGTCGCCAAAACAATCATCAAACAATAATTCAAAAATATTAATATAATATAATATTAAATAAAACGGGCGTTACAAAGAACATTGGCAAGAATATTCTTAACCAAAGAGATGCATATTATACTCGAAACTCTCAAATCTAGTTCCTTTTATTTCTCATCGCGCATGTTAGAAATGTTTCATTTCAACGTCTTGTGTAATCCTAATGGTATCAAAACATCTTTGAATTAAATTTTTCACAAGTCAAAATTGATTCATACATCAAATTTCTCTAACGTAATTTTCATTGCACTTGAAAAACTTGATATTGCAGCAAAAAGCTTTCCAGTAGCAAAAACAAAATTTTCCAACCAACATAGAGTATAACATTTTTTCTGACGTGGAAGATGAGACAAAACTGCAACCACATAGCATACTAAAAAAAAATATACCACACCAAACCAAAGCTCTTGATACCACTTGTTGGGGAAAAAATAAAACATAGATGAAAAAGATGAACAAAATAACAACACAAGATTTTGACGTAGAAACTCCAAAACTTGAGAAAAAACTATGACCTTTGTCAAATAACAACCAGAGAGTAACACTATGTGAAATTTTTTACAACACATAGAATGCACATTTCACAACATAAAAACTAAATATCTGGAAAGATGTTAAGACATCATCTTCATGATACAATAATTTGTATAAATTATGAATTATGCAGACATTAAATTGCTGAAGATAAATAACACAGTGAATTGTTAATCCAGTTCAATGCAACATCACCTACTCTAGGGGCATCCAAACCTGGAAGGAAATACACTATGATAGTATTAGTTCAAAGCTAACTAATCATACTTTACAACTGATCACATAATCACTACCTATGAAATTTCTAAATATGAACCTCATAGATATGAGAACCCCTCTTACTTCTCACAATCACCTCAGTGATAATAACAAAAGATCAAAATAGAAGAACACACTTCCAAATACACACAATATACTCCTTGCTTAAAAACTCATGAGCCATTGATCAGACAAAATATTTCCTACATCATTCTTTCTAACCAACATGGAGTATAAAATTTCTTTTCAGATGTGGAATACCACACAAAATTGAAATAAAAGGGCATACTAAAAAAAAATTATACCCCACAAAACTAAGGCTCTTTATACCACTTGTTGGCAAAAAATAAAACATATAGAAAAAATAGGAATAAACTAATAACACAAGAGATTAACTTGGAAACTCCAAAACCTGAGAAAAAAATCATGACACCATTGACAAAAGACAACCAGAAAATAACACTATGTAAAAATTGTTACAACTCATAGACTACCCTCAATCACCCCTAAGCCCCTAATACACTCACACTCTTCAAAGAAAATATTTAACTACCCTCACGACTCTCTAAAACATGAGTATAAGAGAAAATTATGAAAAGTCAAATACACGCTTAAAGTGATTTTGACCGGTACATCTTGTAAATAAGAACTTGAATCCTTTGTATAGCCATAGACTCTTTTTTCCTTCACAAAACTAAGCGATGCGGAACTTCAAATAACTTCAATCACACACACACACACACACACACACACACACACACACACACACACACACACACACACACACACACACATATATATATATATATATATATATATATATATCCTAAGACTATGTCTTCATTCACAAAACTAAGTGATTAGGGACTTCTTCAACATGTATATTTTTCAACCAATCCCAATAATATTCCCTTTGACTAAAACTAATACATAAAATTTTATTGTATTCACCGACAATCATACTCCATCATAAAGAGCATAGTCACTTGAAGTTACGGCACTCCAAGAATTATTTTCATTGTCATCATTAACAATCATAATTTTAATAACTATCATACTCCCTCTATAGAAGAGTATAATTTTCTTGAAGTTAAACCACTTTAGAAATTTCCACATGTCTAAAAAAAGTTGAAAACTTATTGTTCAACTTCCATGTTGGTTGGAAGCTCTTCAACCATCAATGTAATATCACAACCCACTTTGCATCAATGCCCATATGTTAATCCGCTAGCAATAAACTCGTTCTTCTCCATGACAACGAAAATGTCAAGAGGACACACTTCTCAATTTACACATAAGATCCTACTTTGTCACATTGAGAGAGATATTTCTAGTATTTGACTCAGAGCTATTCTCCGATGTTACTCCATCAAGATTGTCATACCCCAAATTTTAACTTAAGATATCACCTTTCATCTGCATCATTGCATACTGAAGAACATCACGAAGAATAGGGTGCGTACAAATAAACTTTGAGCGTTTGTCCTTTGTTTCCTAAACCGTTAACCAGACCACGTTATAAACCTTAAAAGACCTAATTGAGACTGAGTTACTTTTGAAATCATACTACAACAAGGTTGTGTCAACTGACTCCCACGTTTCCACTAATCTTTTTCTCTTGACATTATGTCATTTCTTTACCTTTTACTTTAAACCATTATGCTTTAACCATTGATACCCGTTTATCTTTTACTTTAAATGTTCAAACCACTGTGTTTTAGCCAGTGAGCTCTTTGCTCTTTCATCAATTATATCTTTCCAATAAATATTTTGATTTTAATCTTTTTCATGAGCTTTGCATTAAAATTAAATGGACAATTTTATTTGCAAACATGTTTTACTCATCAAGGAATTTTCAAACTGTTAAGAAATTTGGTCTATGTTTTAATTAGGGGCAAGTACCTTCAGGGTCTTGTGGGAGCTTATTCCTGGATTTGTTTATCGGTAACTGCTTCTCTTACAAGTTTATCAGAATTTCTTCTCTAGGACTCATACTGGGGAAAGCATTTCAAGCGCATAGTGAAGCAGTCATTTTAAGAATTCGTCGAACTGAAGCAAAGATCGGTTAACCTGGAGCAGTTATCAATCAATCAGGGCCAGTCCCTAAACATATATCATCAGTCCTTCCTGAAAGAATCAACGGTTTTATACACTTGGCAAGTTGTGACAGAAAGTTGTTCAAGATATCTTTCGAGAAGCAGAGTTGGCAGTGTTCCTTGTGTCGAGGAATCAATGTTCCTTTTGCTTCTTTGTGCATGATTGTTATTGAAACTCTTGTTTGAATCATAGGGTAACTGTTTTAATTTATGATTGAATGACATTGTTGTTGTTTGTTTGTTTATGCTTTGAGAGTTGATGATTTTTGAGATGATTGAATCTAAAGATGAAGAAATTTGTTGTTGTTGCTAAAGCGTGAAAGCGGTTTGAGAGAAAGATACAATGACAGAAAACTCACGTGAATGAGAAAGAGGAGGTTATTTGATTTGATTATTTTATTAAAGTGAAATTTTATCTATCCAATTCAAAAAGTTGGTCAGAGTTATCTTCTATATAAATTGTACTGAAAACCACAAATAATTGTATTATTTAATAAATAATTTAATAAGATAAAATTAAATGAATTATTGTGATTGATTGAAGATACACTATTCATCTTTTTATGTCAATTTATTGGATTTTTTTTAGAACGGGGTTTTAGATAGTGTTGTCCAAGATGCGTTGGATTGGCTGCTGGACACTGATGAACGATATTTCTCAAAATCTGGTTATGCCTATTTGGCGGAAGGCACTATTGTTACTGATTTTAAGGATGAAAAAATTCATGTTTGCAATATACTGTGAAAATTAAATATTTTCTTTCACATCAAAGCTTTATCTTGGAGATCTTTTCTAAATAGAATTCCGCTGGACCAACTCATTAGAAAGGGTATTATTTCTGGAAAATTATTATCGGTTTGTGTTTTAAGTAATTCTCAGGAGGAGAACTTGGACCCTTTATTTTCCTACAGTGAGTTTTCAAAGTTGGATAGAAATGAAAAAATGGTTGGAATGGATGCTTTGGTATTGTTTCTGATTCTATCAAATTTTAGAGCATTTACAATTCAATACTATAACCGATTTAATTCAGAATCTATATCAAAAAACATAAAATTCCATAATTTTACAAGTAAACACTTAAATTTTGAAAATAAATATGAGCAAAATTTGTTGTTAATTTTTTTTAATATCAATTATTGATAGTCTCCAAAATGAAAGATATAAAACTTAATAAAAAATATAGATTTAATTGGACATTTATAAATAAATACAGAAAACTCAAACAGATACATGTTTTAGAAATGGTTAATTCTATATTAATTATCAAAACGAATATGGTGCTATATATATATGACTTTTTGTTGCAGTACGTAATCATAATTAAAGCAAGTCCAACTAATAATTTATTTTTAGTACATTTTACATTCATGTATTCCCTTAACTTAAGGATAGTTTGACCACAAACGTGAGGAATGGCGAGACCTTTATAATTTTCTTTTTCAGTTTACTTGATGTATTAATTTTCTTTCGTCAAAATAAAATATTAAAATAGAGATTAATATGCGTTTTCAGATCATTTTCAATATATATATATATATATATATATATATATATATATATATATATATATATATATATATATATATATATATATATATATATATATATATATATATATATATATATATATATATATATATATATTTATTAGTTAATCATAAATCATTTCTTAAACATAAATTAAATGATTCTATTCTTTACTATATTGATCACTGCTTCAATAATACTAAAAACACATTTAAAATAAAATAATACTATTAAATTTTATTATTATTATTATTATTATTATTATTATTATTATTATTATTATTATTATATTTATATTATTATTATCATAAAGGTTCTTGTTGCAAGAAGAAGAAACGGAAAAATAGAATGAGATGAGTCCTAAAAAATCATTATTATTAAAGATGTTTTTTAAATAAGTTTAAAATGTTAATTAACTTTTATAATTTATTTATAAAATAATGTAATGATTCATTATTTATGGAATTCTTAAACAAAAATAGTTATATTATAGATAATAGGGAAAAAAATAAAGAATAGAATGACACAAATGAAATGTCAAAAATAATTATTATTGAAGATGTTAATGCAAAATGTTCAAAATCTTAATTAATGTATATAATTAATTTATAAAATATAATTTAATACAATTTAAACAAAATAGTTATTTGATAGATATATATTATAAAAAAAAAAATACACTAATATAATGTGATAGAGTTAGTATTAACAATCACATTATATTTCTAAAGCATATAATGTTTATTTTCACGGGACATGCATGACTATGAGAGTCATGTTTAAGATATGAAAGGTAAAGCATGCTATTTTTTTACGAGACATATTGTTGGTAATGTGCAATTAGTTGTTGATTTTGTTGTAATTTGAAATACACGTGACTCGTCATATATAATAAATGAGTATGAAAGGAAATCAATTTTGCACGATTTAAATAATATTCAAAATTGATTTTTTTAATTTAAACTTAATGATATACTACTACTTTTATTTTATTAAAAATAAACGATATTCATTCATTCAGATTGATAGAGTATATCATTGCAATATGAACACCACACAAAGATGACAAAACAAAATACACGCACAAAGGCGAGAAATCAAAACTAAATCGCACAAAGATGTGAAATTAAAATAAACTACGACACACTAAAATGACAAAATCACAAAACAAAACAAAACAAATATTAAAAATATGTGAAAATCATTTATTTATCTAATAGAAACATAAAGCATTCACTACTACTTATGTTTTATCTAAAGGAAATCAAAATAGGTCGGACATCGAATTGTGAACCTATATATTCAGAGTTTTAAGGTTTGAAGGAAGTTGAATCTGGGTTGAACCGACTATATATAAATAAATATTTTTTGTTATATATAAGAATAAAACTACAAATTTTTTTTTTTAAATAGTAAATCAATTTATTGATAATTTTTTAATAATTGTTGAAATATTAAATTAGATTTGTTAAAGTATTAGATTTGATTAGATTTAATATTTAAACATAATTCGAGTTGTGTAGACCCAAATCCAATTAGGGTTGTATATAAATAGTCATAGTGTGTATCATTATTTGTACAATTTCAATAATACAAATCCTTATTTTCTTTATTACTCTCTCTCTCCTCACTTAAAGTGTCTCACGCACTAACAAATTGGTATTATACATTGGTTATTATTCTTGATCGAGTTTTCAAGTATTTCACGTTAGAGATTGTGTTTCAAGGGCAAGTGAATCAACTGTTGCGAAGATGGCCAGTGTAACACCTCAAATCTACCCATCGAATATTATTTAAATCAGAGTGCGAAAAAGATAATCATACAAGGGATGTCACAATTTCTTCGCAAAACAACATACATTTAGTCACAACTATACAGATACATAAAACTTAGATCAAGGATGAACTTATAACAATACTTTTCAATTTAATCAACTAACCACAGAATCAACTAATCAACTAATCAACTAATGAACTTATAACAATACTTTTCAATAGTAACAACAATACATCTTTTATTCAACCTCAAAACATTTCACAATATTATTAATATTATTTAACTTCACTTAGCATAATTATTCAACTAAACCAACTTCAATAATCAACATGATCAAGTATTCACATTATTCATGAACTTCAATAATTTAAGCAACTACAACAATTAAGCAACATTCATCCCCTCGAGTGTTACGTATCAGAGCAATGACACCAATTCGAACTAACAACAACTAACGACTTCATAATGCTACTTCAAACTTCCACGACTATCCTTGAGTACCTTCTCATTTCCCATGGTAGGGGAAATATCAGCAGAAGGGGTGAGATATTCAACAATATAAACAAGTGTATGATAATAATATACTAGGATTAAATCTTACAAAATTATCACATCGCGGTTAACACATCACAACAACTTCCCAATTAACAGCAACATGAAATCACTTCACCGTTAGCAACAACATAATTCACTTCACAATTAATAACAACATAATTCACTTCACAGTTAACAACGACATAATTCACTTCACAATTAATAACAACATAATTCACTTCACAGTTAACAACAACATAATTTAAATCAGACACAACAATGCATATGCATGTGGTACCACTAGAGCTTCAGCTCCCTTCACTATTATCAATTAATAGAGGCACAAGGCATAAGTCTTCTTCACAATTCCATGTCTGACCTTCACAAATGCAAATGAAATGCGATGCTAACAACATACAACAACAACGTAAATTCACTTCACGAGACATACGCCTATATCACTGTTATTACCCATAAATAGAGGTAAACATCGTCACTGAATTATTCTACAACTTCGCATAAAACAACAACAACATATGGAAACATACACATCGCTAGTACAAGACTACCAATATAATGATATTAGTAGGTAGCTGTGGTTAAGTTATTTTAAGCACACGACTACCTATCATAATACACCTATATATAATGATATTACAAGTTTAATTTAATCTAAGTCCCTAAATTCACATCACAGTATTTGTATATTATGATTAACTTAAAAATTCTCTTGACATGTCGTTGTTACTTATTTTCCAGCTTTACGCAGTGTGAGACATTTAAGTAGTACTTAAGTAGTAACATGCATTCTTTGACATTAACATTGTAGTAGATCAAACTTTCTATTAATATTATAACTCAAATTGACATTGCATATACTCCATGATTCCAAATATACTATTGTATCGTTAAACCTCAGATTCACATAATTATTGATATATCCCGTTTCATAATCGATATCACATGGGGAGTAATAACTCACTAAAATCACCATAAAATCACCAACAATAGACGAAATATTATGATTAGCGTTTAGCATAAACCCAATATTTTTCTCACAAGCAATTATCATATAAAAATTTATTAAGAATGCTAAAGTTATGGAAAATCCCCTACAAATTATCATTGAAATGCAATAATATCTATTCTTAGATGACATTCTTACTATTGAACCTCATCCTCACATACAATTAAACCAAGATAATTTCCTACGAATCTAATCCCCACATACGATTCATCATAAATTCAGTTATAGAGTTAGAACCCCACCCTTACTTTAGATTGACGGTCTCTCTATAATTTCCAGTCTAATTCCGATTTGGCTTTTTGGTCTACAATTCCTATTCCGACGGCAGTTTCCTCCAAACCCTTGTTCCTCTTTTCTTTCTCCCACGTACGTACAACTTTTCCCAAAAATATTCACTAAACCCTTATAATTCTCCATTTATATCTCTTATAATTAAATCCAACTTATAATAGTAATAATAATAATAATAATAATAATAATATTTCTATTGAGTTAATTTTCACACCTTCGTTCTATGTTCCTAACACCAAATAGGCCCTCATTAATTAATTCTATTAATCCACACTTATTTCTAATATTATTTCCAATAATATTCCATAATAAAATTAATTCATCATTAATTATCTCAACTTCCGATAATTCACTTAATCATCCTAAATCAACTTATCAATTTATTAATGCTCCTTATAATTTCTTGATAAATCCAACTTAGACTAAATTCCAATAAATTATTCCTTATATAATTTAATTGAATAATTAATTAAATTCTGGGCGTAACAGCCAGAAATATTTCTAAGTCCTAGATTACTTAAAATGCAAGAAACCTCATTTATGTCCTATTCTTCCAACTTTTCTCAGCAAATGATCACACTTTCGCAAATGTCGACTTTTGACAATAATTTTGACCAAAAATTCCACTCGGTCAAACTTTGACTATTGTTGACTTTTCAGTACACACACTCAAATATCATTTAATCCGACTGTTCTTGATTTTCTGATGGATCGCGTGGATCGATAAGCCATATAAAGAGACTCCAAGGATCGCAGAAGGCCATAGAATTATTGCGGCCTCATATATGCGATCACAACACACTGTTGCTTGAGACCTTTAATCAATATCCATATGATAGGCAATCAGAACCTCAAATCCTCAACTCTCGAGATATAGCCATAAGCTTTTCAGGCACGCACGTCTTGTACACTGAGATGACACTAGATACAACAGATCCTCAAATATCCAGCTGTCGAGAATCAAACCTCTTCTTCGAAGTTGTGCACCCTCGCTCAATTAGAAAAATTAGATCCCATGGTTAATGTATGAATGATGTGTATGCAATGCCCTATTTATTAAATGTAAGCCAATTATTTATAAAAAATAAAGAGGGTGAATTTTGGGGTGCAAGCCCTATTCAATATTTTTGGGGTGAGATTGGCGCAAGCCTTTCAAACCAACAAGGTGAAGATGATTGAATACTTAAATGAACCATATAATTCGCACTCTGGCGAGACATTATTATATTTTGACTTTTACATTATATTTGAAAAGCATCTTTGGGTGAAGGTAAGCCAAATGAAAACAAAGATCTCCGGGAGAAAGTGAGCTTATTAAGGATGAAGCCACCGGGAGAAGGTGAAATCGACATCGAAAAGAAATCTGGAACCAACGAGTCTTAACAGAAGAGCGCCAAAAGCGGACTTACTAGAGATATAGGTACAAAAATATGAGTAGAGCGTCGGGTGAAGGCAGACTTATCAATGAACAAGCGTCGGAAGACAAATCTTACCAAGGAAAGAAATCACCGAGAAAAGGTGAAATCAACGTTGAAAAGAAGCGTCGGATGAAGATGAAACTTAGCAAAAGAAAGGACACGAGAAAGCGGACCAAATGGAAAAAATCAAGGAGAAGGTGAAATTCAACCAAAGAAAGCGTCGTATAGAGGCAAGCGCTCAAAGAACACCGGGAGAAAGCGAACTCATCAAAAGAATTGGGCGTCGGGAGAAGATGAGCCAACCGAAGGAACAAATCACCGGATGGATGTGAAATTCAACCAAGGAGAAACTTGGGAGAAGGCGAAATTCTCAAAGAGAACAACGGAGAAGGCGAACTCAACAAATGAATTATACGTCGAGAAGAAGGCGAGCCACCGAGGAGGAAAGCAGGAGAAGGTGAAATTCAACAAAGGATAAACGTCGGGTGAAGACGAAACTCTCGAAGAGAACACTGGGAGAAGGAAAACTCAACCGTCAAGGATAAACATCGGGAGAAGATGATTACCTGGAAAACTAGAAGGAATGTCGGGAGAAGACGAACCTATCTAGAAAAGACCACCGGTAGAAGGTGACACTTTACCAAAGAGAATGTCGAAGACAAGACTCTAAAAGGGAGCATCGGTGAAGGTGAACTAACTAGGGAAGAAACCACTAGGAGAAGGTGAAATCTATACCAAAGAGGCGTAAGGAAGACAAATCTCTCGGCGAGCACGGGTAAAGGTAAACTCGATAGAAGGGTAGAACGTCGGGAGAAGACGAGCCAACCATAGAAAGAGTGTCAGGTGAAGGCGAATTTACTGGGAAAAAGGATACATAGCCTGACCTGAATGAGGTGAAATATGCCACATAAGACTCCACTAGAGAGAATGGATTCCCATTAGGCGCTTAGTTTGAAGTAGCAATTAGGCAATCCGTTGAGAATAAAACTTGAGTAAACCACAGATATTGTTTATTTCTTCTGGATACACATAATTGGCAAACACGTAATATGCATGTTTGAGTTCTTATGATGTAATTCTCCCAATCAGTGGAATGTTATGCGTTTAGAGTGATGCAATTTAATGAATGCATGCTTGAATGATTAAATGAGAAGTAACAGTAGCGATGATTGGCTGCTGAGAAGCCATTTGACATCCAAGAGAGAGGTACCATTGGGGAGTGGATTTTGGAGAACACTTGCAAAAATAAATTGCAATTCCAATATGGGAAACGTTCTTCACTTGGGGATAATTGAATTGGACTTCAAACCAATCTTACTTCCTGGGGAGACAGTCGTTACTCTTTATTGAGGATACGAAAAACTTCTTTGGAGAATTCTCCTACTTTCACTGGGGAATTTGGAGACTTCATGGGGAATTCCGACAGAAACTTCATTGAGGAACATAACTTCATGGGGAAATTCACAAACATCTGCGAGTAACAATTAGCATCTTGAATAAATCAAATGGCATTTGACTTCATCGGGGAAAAATCCTCTTGTGGGGATATGAATCTTTAAAACCAAGAATCCACCGGGGATAACATAACAACTTTTGTCTCCAAGAATAAAGATCTCAACAGTAAGACCACACTGGGGAGTCTTCGACTGGGGAATGCACATCAGCGTAGAAGTACTGGAACAAATGAATGATTAATCTTCACTAGGGAAAGAGAAATCTGATTCGGGTAGAAAGCTCCTTTGGGAATACATTTAGATATCAAAATCCATTGGGGAAAAATATTCTTCTCCCAACATGGCTAATCTGAGAACAAAACTCTTAAAGATGCTCAGAATAACTTCACACGGAAGAGTGCAACTTACACCGGGAAATAGAATCAATTGATCGGGGCGCGCCTTGTACACTGGGAACTTTGATGTGGAAATGCATTGTTCACTAGAGAATACGATAACAATTCATCTACCAAAAGCATACTCACGGGGATATCAACCTAAGTCAACAATTCAAACACCAACTTCATTGAGAATAAAGGCTAGAACCCTCCATCGGGGATGATTTGAGAAATCGATGGACATTCACCGGGGAATTTATCCTGGAATAAGTATCAACGACCTCACTGGGGATTTACCTAAGATCGGTACCCATAACTTGCACTGGGGATTATGATAATGTCGATATGTCGAAGTGTGTATCATTGGGGAACTAATCAACCCATCAGATCCTTCTGACAATGAAGCGTGTCTGAGAATCGATCTCACCGGGGATAAGCCTTGACCAACATTGAGACTTATATTGGGGAGTATGACAATATCAATATGTCGAAGTACGAATCACCGGTAACAAAATCAATCCATCAGGACCTTCTGAAAATAAATTCAGTTTGAGAATTGGCTTCACAGGGGATGAACCTGGATTGAGATGTACTCTTCATTGGGGAAAGGGAATTCATACCGATAACCCATCATGTGCCTGCAAGTTTCAAGTCATAACAATATCTCAAAACACGGAGAGAATTATAGAGAGAAAACTTGCCCCTGCGTCTTCGGATTCTGAAAAAATCCTCATATGATTAACAAATTCTCAACGAGATTAGTCAACCTTGACACAACTGCCCTAGTTTGATCGAACTTTGAGGGATATAATCCCGACTTAAATGCCAGTTACTCATCACTTGAGAGATTTCTTAATCTCGACATAACTTTACCGGATTGATCATCACTTTGGGAGATTTTCTAAATCTCGACGTAACTTCGTCAGATTGATCATCGCTTTGAGAGGTTGTCAGAATCTCGACGTAACTGCCCCGGTTTAATCATAACTCACTCTATAGAGCATCAACATACTTCTCTACCCTTCGGGGTGACCAATCACTATGATAATTCTTCTCAAAAGAGTACCATCATTGGGATATTTCCCCTGCTTCGCGGGGTTTTGATAATTCAATTCTTCGCCTCGTACTCTCAAAGAAATGAGAGGCTCACCGATTTTGAAGACCGAACCTCATCAAGGTAATTGTCTTATATCTGGAATGCAGGATAACACACAATTATTCTTTTCAACATGATCTTCTTCGCGTTCAGGCAGACATTTTAAGCAATCAACCCCTTGGGAACAACTGAAAGTGATACGCAATAGCTCAAGAGAAACTTCTGGACAATCAAAACTTCCACACAATCTATTTCAAATCATTTGACAATCTGGTCTTCTTATAATCAACAGAGTCAGTAGAAGACATGTCCCTGATTAAGAACACTCTTCAAAAATGAGTTACTCTTCAACACATCCCTGAAATAATTTGTCTCTCGGGATAATCAAGTTTTTCATCTGATGCTCATTATGCAAGCTTACTTGATGTTTTAGCACTTATTCATATGCAAAGAATGTTTTATTCTATGAATGATAATTCTAATGCAAATCATATGCTTGTCTTGAAGTTAAAAACATGTATTAAAAAGATGTAAAAACATCGAATGTTTGTTCAAAGAAAGTAAAAAAAATGGAGTGATACCAACTCAAAATTTTAGCAAGCCTCCTAGGAGTCAGGATACCGTACTCTCATTACAGTTCAGCTTTCAAATTAACTCATGCTTCAATTAGGACTTTTAAGGGTTGTAACGTGGTCTAGTTTACGGTTTAAAAAAAGGATTTAAGGCTCACAATATTTGGTGCCCACCCATTCTCTGTGATGTTCTCCATTCCTACGTTCAATTAACTCAATACGAGCACCCATCTTTCACAGGGAGTTTACAATAATTAGGGAACCAACGAGGTATCTTCTTTTCGGACATGGTAGTCACTCAAATCTTTCATTTAATATTTGATCATACGACCTTGTTCTTTGATTTGCAATATCATATTCTTTCTTTCTTTTCTTTTTCTTTTCTTTTTGCTTCTTTTTTTTTTAACAAGTCGTGTGAAACCAAGTCATTCGACTCTTTGTTAAGGTGTGACTACCTTATTCTTTGATGGACGAGGAATACCCATTGGGGTTTTTCCATTTTCCTCGACGTCTTGATAAATGAAGGATAACGATTGCGGTTGATCCTTGCATGTACTCTTCTGATGAGATTCAAATGCTCGATCAGGTTAACTGAACACTACCCTGCCCCAGGTTAAAAATGAGGGTTTCTTCCGAATAGAAAAGAAACTCCTACTTCAAAGGCTCAAAGGGGTTAATGAGGGTTTCACTCCCTTATATCTCCAGTGTTTGGGAATTTGAAACAATGTTTGTACATCATCAACAAGGTTTTTATTCGAAAGCAACACCGTTTGAGATTCTTGGTATATTGTTCATCATCCACGCTCGGAGGTTTTGCTTTATTCACAAGAGTTGAGCATCAAAAGTATTTAATAACATTTAAGAGTGAATACGAATGGATCAATTCAAGACAAACATATTCAATGCATTATGATTAATATTCAAGAATGAACAAGTTTTGCATACAATTAAGTAATGAACAAGCAAGAAAGATTACAAATGAGAATACAAAATAAAACGGGAAACTTCCATTATTGAGGAGAGTAGTCTACGAATGGATTTATTGCTTGACGATGCATTTTGAAGTCTTGGCGTTCATTGAGTAAAAGGAGCACCCAAATTTGACCATCCGTGTGGCGATAACCTTTGCATCAAGAAGGTCTTGCACTTTATCTCTCAAGGATTTACAACCTTCTGATTGGATCATACAATCTTCACAGTCAATACCACAACATGGGAATACATCTTTTCTCAACAAATGCTCTTTCACAAAGGATAAAGGAGTTGTCGTGATTTACATCTTTAACCGGTCAAACCTCCATCCTAAAAATAGCATTGTGATGGCGTCGGCATAAGTTGGTAATGGTTTCTGAATAGCATTAGGTGTTGGTGTTGGTCCAAAGTTAAAAGCCTCAAAATCAAGTAAGTCCTGCACCGCGTGCTTGAAATCCATGCAATTCTCAATAGTATGCCCTTCTGTTAGAATGGAAGGCACACGACATTGACATTAAAATTCTTTGCCAATTTATTAGGATCAACTTTCCAATTCAATCAACTTGATAAGATGAGAAAACAATTCATAAGACATCGGGAGGATCAAATTTCCTTGACACCTTGATCGTTGTTGATTATCCTACTTGGAAGCATAAGTTTGTTTTGAGGCGTAAAAATAGTCACATCGGCAATTGGGGTAAACTTAATTTGCAACTTAATTATCATCAAGTAAATGAACTTTATGTTTCAATGGGTGCGTGGGAATGGAAATCACACCTAGCATTTTCATCATAATCACGCGAGAGCTTTTCATGCATCGTGAAAATTCGAAGCTCAACCAACTGAAACTTAAGCAATTGAGAAAGTAACTGAGCATATAGCATCGGAATGGGATCAAATTGCCTCTCAGGTTGTAACGACCCTGGTTGATGAGCTTTACCCTTTGGATCTTTCTGAGCAACAGCAACTGGTTCTGAACGAGCATACCCCGGAACACAAGGTGGTAGAGGAGATACATGCCCTGATTTAAGACTTGAAGAAGTCCCCAAAGTATAGGGAGGAATAGAAATTCTTGTTGCAGAAGCAGGTGCCTATTTGTCTTCCTTTCTTAACACAGTATTCAGAATTTCCATAACCAAACTTAGCTGAGTCTTCAACTGATGGTTCTCCTCTTTCAAAAGTTCTTGTCCATTGACCAAATCTTGCATGTCCAACATCAAAACCCCTTTTGTTCTTTCATTTTATCCAATTCCCTACGAAGTTTTTCCATTACTTAATTCTGATCGTAGAGTGGTAAGAAGTCAAGATTCGCAATTCAGAAAAGAAAATACCAGGTCTGAATAAGAGAAATCTCAAAGTTTCGTGTACCTGTAATGGATGCATGAAATGAATGAATATGCAGGTTACATATGTACATATTTATTTTTTCTGACATTTCTTTTGAAAAATAATCATGCTACGATGCAAGTGCATTAACCATGGGTTCAAAATTTCAGCATAACAACGGTAGCATCTGTACAATCCGCTAGATAACGGTTGCATAATCTCTGAATAGTCTAAATATCACGGGATCAAAGGTTCGGCACCAATTCAAGATGCCATAACAAAACCAAGTCTGAATATCATAGGATCAAAGGTCCGACATCATTTCAGAATATCACAGAAAATACCAGAAAACCAGGTGTCAAGAACCAAGTATCATAAGACTCACGGTCATCAATAGCAATATGTCAATGAAGGACCAATATAATCACCATCAGAATAAATAGTCACCATCAGAACACAATCACCATATGTACCTGTTACCATTTGTACCTGTTTGAAATATCCCCGCCCCATTCACAGGTGTAATCTAGGCCAGGGTAAGGTCAAGGGGTGACTTAGAGTCGAAAGTCCTCCTGTAACACGGTGAACTGACTTTGTAGGATTTTGTATCGCAAATGTGCGGATAGCAAGAGTCGCCACCGACTTTTCTTTTATCAATTAAGGAAGGTAAAAGTACAGAAAAAGACCTTCGTTAGATTACGAGTAAGGGAGAAGGTTATGAAAAGGAAGGTATTAGCACCCTTTCCATCCGTAGTTATCTACGGGCTCTTAGTTGCTCTTAGATCACTTTAAAAATTGTGCTTTCTGTGTGTTTGACAAAAATGTTTTGAAAAGGCATTTCGCTTTGACTTTGTAATGATTCATGTAGGAATGTATACAAAGTGTTCGGAAATGTTTCGTTTTGAAAAGAGTTTGAACTTTGACAAAAGTGTGTTGTGTGAAAAGTATTTTGATAGAACAAGCAACTAAAAGTCTTATTACCTACTCAGAATTGGTCGTTTTCGTATTGTTTTACTTTCCTTTAGAATAGTGCTATCCATACCATTAGTTGGTAGGTAACTCTATTTGTTGGATGTAGAAGGGACATCGGATGGTCATAGAAGGCAACTTGTAGGTAGTATCCTAGCACATTCGAAGGGACTATCATCATTTTTCGTAGGCGACAATCGAGGGTCAAGATCATGTATTCGGAGGCGACATCGTGGGTCTTATGATCTTTGTATCGAAGGGACTATGATGATTTGTTTTGAAGGAAACGGTGCTAGAATACCTCTACGTTCGAGGGACTTGACCATTTGTATTCGTAAAGGCAACAAGAGAGAATTACCCTAAGGGGTGCATGTGTGAATAGAGTGTGTTGATTCAGATATTTTATCTTGAAAATTAGAGTGAGCTATTGTTCAATTTTATCTTGCCATGCACGCCTAATTACTAGCAGTTTATAGGGTGCGGAAATTAAAATGCGGAATGTAAAGATGCGGAAAGATAAATGTCGTACGCTATTACATGGCTTTGGGGCAGATACATAATTTAAACTTGCGGAAAATAAAAACCTAATTTAAACTATTGCATCCCATGAGCAGTTACATTATTGGAAAAAAAAGAAACGATAAGAAAAAATCGTCCGAACGAGATAACCGGTAAAAGGATGAGAAATCGGAAAATACGAGAGAAATCGAATAAGAGAAAAATGTTAGTAAAAATGCAAATTTTGAATGAGAAAAATATGACATGCTGGAAATAACATAAATATGCTAAAATAATTTTTTGGGATTTTTTAGATGCAATTTAATAATTAAAAACTAATTAAAATTGATTTAAATGCTAAATTATGAATAAAAATAAATATGCATGCAAAACAATATTTTTTAATTTTATAAATTAAATAAACATTTTATGAAAATAAATGCAAAAGGAAAAAATATTTTGATGATTTTTAATGCATGAATAAAAATTATGAAAAGAAATTAAATTGTATGCAAAATATTAAAAGGAAAATAATAAAATAAGAAAAAATTTGCAAACATGTAAAACCAAATGCCATGGCCAGGGATTGAACTGGAGACCTTCCGCTCACAACCCACGCCTTCCATCGGGCGCGCGCGTGTCATTGGATCGGAACGGACGATGGATGAACAAGTGTTGCCTTCCTGTTGCACCAATCACGCGCCAAGAACTTCATCGTTCTCATTTGAAATCGGAATTTTGCGTCGGCCTCGGGCGGCGCTATGACCCAAATTCAAAATCCAGCACAAGCAATATAAATTCAATTCAAAGGCATGGTTCGATTAGATTCATCATTCCAAACATGATGGTGGTATTCGTTTGCCCAATTTATCCTATTTGTGTGATCCCAATTCGGTCCATGGAACCCTAGCTATGGCAAGTTTCGATTCGGTCCGAAAATTCAATCAAACTATGCGACTTGCAAACTTCCATCTAAACACAAAACAAACCACAAAACATGTTAAAATGCATGAGAATTAAAATACGATTTTGAATTTTCTTGAACAAACCAATTCGATTCTCCAATTCTTGATGGTTTTGAGCAATGTAAAGTGCTGATCGACTCAAGAGATATCAAGGAATGCAATGGACACCTCAAAATCGATTGAAAGCAATTGGAACTAGGGATGCTTGTAGCTTGTAACCCACAATTTTTGAGCTTCAATAAGGGTTTCTCGATCAAAATTTCTACCCTAATTCGTGTGGCATGAGTTATGTATATATAGTAGAAGGATTTGGAGTTAATTTGAGGAAGAATCAATCACTAATCAATGCAAATCAAATTTGATTTTGTACAAAATCAAATTTTCATTTTGATCAATTTTCAATCAAATCTTGCCATATCAATCCAAATTTCGAAATTTGCTTTTATTGAGTTACTTGGATCTCAAGGAAGAGAGAAAAATCAATTTTGCATTTAATTTTTATTTTATACTTTATTTTTGAATTTAATTTGTATTTAAATGAATAAATTCCAAATTAAATAGAAAA
Organism: Vicia sativa; assembly: GCA_021764765.1. Taxonomy (NCBI): domain Eukaryota; kingdom Viridiplantae; phylum Streptophyta; class Magnoliopsida; order Fabales; family Fabaceae; genus Vicia; species Vicia sativa. Next base: position 91,363,003 of record CM038793.1, on the reverse strand, counting down.
ATAAAATAAAAATTCGTGGCATTGGGCTTGGATATTCCTAATTGTATAAGGAATAAGTTTGGATGAAGAAAAAGTAAGCCCATTTGCAAAAAATTTGATTTTTAGAAGCATCTCTCTTTGTGCACTCTTTCAAAATTTCCCAACTTGTGAATGGTGTATCTTGCTCAATTTTCCACATTTTTGAGTGTTCTTGGACTTTTTGGAAAGCTCTAAGAATCCTATAACCAACATTTTTGGTCTCATCTCAATTGGAGTTTCCATGCTCAATATATCCTCAAAACAAAATGTTGACTTTATGTGGACTTTGAAAATGACCTGTAATGTTTTGAGCCATACCTCTCAAATGAAGCATTTTTTGGACATTCTTGTGAGACATGAAGTTGTAGAGAATCGAATTTCCTTCAAAACAAGAGGTGGTGGAAAAATTTCTGAGAAAGTATGAGAAAGTTATGATCAGTCAAAGTTCAGTTGACTTTTCACCTAGAAACCCTAATTTAGAAAGTTTGACTTTTGAGCAAATCTTGAGTTTTCTTGATGGATCATGATCAACCCTTGATCAAATGATGAATGTAACTTCAAAATGAGGAAGTTGACCAAAAATTATGAAGTTTGACTGTATGTTGACCACAATTGACTTTTTGTCCAATCTGTGATTTTCAACCATCTGAGCAATTGTTTGAGGAAACTTGACTTGTGAGGCTTGAAACTTGACATGGAGAATCTTTGAAGCATATGAGGAGGCATGAAGGACATTGGAGATGTTGGAAGTTCATCTGAAGCTGAGAATTGCCAAACCCTAGTTTGGGTTGATTGTCTAGGATAGAGTTTTGTCTGATCAACTCTTGAGGAATCTTTGAGTATGGATGTATGAGATATCTTGAGAAGATGGAGGGAAAATTTTGGGGTATGACAGCTGCCCCTGTTCAATCTTCTTGTATTGGAAGGTTAGATTGACATACTTGTCTTTCGTGACCTGAAGGTAGAAGATGATTGAACACTCGAGTACACCTGAAAATTTGCACTCGCTATTGGTGGATGATGCGGGAATGGGCTTATAGATGCCATTTGGAGAAGGTAGAGACTTCGCTGGGGGATGAGTCGTATGCTAGACTCGAGGTTGTTGATAGGAGGAGAATCGTCGGAGATGGGCTTGAGATGCCATCTGGAAAGGTCGATGTTGGGGAGTGAGCCATACGCTAGGCTCTATAGTCGTTTCTGGAAGGAGCATGGAGATGGGCTTAAGATGCCATCCGGAGGGAATCGTACGTTAGACTTCGTGCTCATCTTTGAATGAAGTTAATGATTTGTATTGATTTTTAACCAAATATGAAGCATTCTGAAAGCGGAGAAATGTTGGCAAGTAGTCGGAGATGGGCTTAAGATGCCATCCAGGGCGACCGAGTCGTACGCTAGACTCTGTAGTTGTTGTTGATAATAAGAAGGATTCAGAATAAATCTTCGTGCCGGTTACTCTGAGGGGATAGTAATTTGGCAAAGTGTGGATATCATCCCTGTTGTGCATCGGGTATTGATCCACTGCCTGTTATCGGAGGATAACTTGTGATCGTTCGGATAGGGTTTCCCGTCTGGCTTCGGGTATTAATCCTAGATCCGTTGTCGGAGGACAACGAGGCGATCGTTCGAGATAGTTTTCCGTCGAGATTCGGGGCTTAATCCTGGACCAGCTGTCGGAGGACAACTAGGGGCGGTCTTTCAGATAGTTTTCCCGTCGAGATTCAAGGCTTAATCCTGGACCAATCGTCGGAGGACAACCAGGGGCGGTCTTTCAGATAGTTTTCCCGTCGAGATTCGGGGCTTAATCCTGGACCTGCTTGCGTCAGAAGTGATTTTCACCTGTTTTGGAGAAAACAAGAGAAACTTTGATGGAATATTGTTAGTCTTATGCAAAGTATGATGCATGACAATGTATATGAATGACATATGCATGAATTATGACTTTATGAGTAATGTATGAATGATAGATGTTGTGGTATTTCAAAACATATCCATCTTGAAGAAGATGCGGATGTTACGCTTGAGGATTCGACTTACATTTGGGGATGGAGATCACGAGAAGAAAAGAACTTGATCCCTCCGATGCACTATTTGACCAAGTCTTGGGCCTAGATATTGTTGAGGAAGGTAGAGATTGAGAAACTTCGTTGTTGGAGATCTCATACATAGACCTACTTGGGAGAGTGCAGGAGGTCATTGGGGATCTTGTATGTAGATCTGTTGGGAAAAATTAGGAGGCGCTCTACTGGGGATTTTGAGTGTAGATCTCATTGAGGCGTTTGATGGTTGCTGGGAGACCGGGTTAGGGCCCGTTGGAATCTCTGACTGGGGAATAGAAGATGTAGATTTTCTCCGGTGCACTATCTGACCAAGTCTCAAGTCTGGATACCGCTGCTGGAGATAAGGGGAATTGTTGAGAGATATTCTGCTGATGACAAATACCTTGGCTGGGGATGAAGTGTTACTGCTTGGAGACTGATGTAACATTGCTCAGTTGAGTGGAATCACTGTTCGGGGACTAACGTATACTTCGTTGGGGAAGGTTTGTTGTGAGTGACACTGCTGTGGGGATCATGCTCTGTGGGGAAATGCATTGGTGACTTTCGTCGTCATCTCAATTCCTAGAGCCTATAGTAACTACTTTTGAATGTCCACTTTTCGCATGTTTGTGAATAGATTCTTATTGTCAAATACATATAATCATTCAAAACAAACGTAGGACTTATTGCAAACTACAATAGTGAAAAATGTAAAGAGAAAGAACTTGTATTCATTTGAAATGTGGCGTATGGCCAAGTAGTTTGTACACAAGAAAGGTAAAAAGCTATGCGGAAACAATCTCGTTAAGTTCCAACCATGCTAGTACTCATATATTTCAACTATCTCATATCCTTGCCGTCAGTAGAAAGTGAGTAGACTGATCTTCGCCATTTGAATCTTGAATGCTGATAGTAGTCTGGAAGAAGGTGATCTGGAAGAGACATAGTCGTACGCTTAAATCCCTAACTTTTGCCTAGACCGCCCTTCGGGTTTCGTCTCTGGGATACCCTTTTTGCCCAAACCGCCTTTTCGGGTTTTCGACTTGCCGGGTGTACATGTTTTGTATATATCCTTAACTTTTGCCCGAACCCTTTTGGTTCGCCCGGATGCCCTTATTTTTGCCTAGGTCGATCGACCTGCGGGTCTCTTCATCGTAGTATTTTTGACTATGTCTGCGTTCACGGTGTGGGAAGTCTTCACCATCCACGGTGCTAAGTATCATAGCTCCGCCGGAAAATACTATCTTGACTACAAACGGTCCCTCATAGGTGGGAGTCCATTTTCCCTTGGGATCACCTTGTGGAAGAATGATGCGCTTGACTACTAGATCACCAACTTGATAGTCTCGGTGCTTGACCTTCTTGTTAAATGCTCTGATCATTCGTTTCTGATAGATTTGTCCATGGCAGATGGATGCGAGTCGTTTCTCATCAATCAAGTTAATCTGGTCAAGGCGAGTCCGAATCCAATCGTCTTCCCCTAACTCTGCGTCCTGGAGGACTCTGGTTGAGGGTATCTGAACCTCGATGGGTAGGACTGCTTCCATACCGTACACAAGATAAAAAGGGGTTGCCCCTGTTGATGTTCGTACTGTAGTGCGATAACCGTGAAGAGCGAATGGTAACATCTCATGCCAATCCTTGTAAGTCACTGTCATCTTCTGTATAATCTTCTTAATGTTCTTGTTGGCGGCTTCCACAGCGCCATTCATCTTAGGCCGATAAGGGGAAGAATTGTGATGTTTGATCTTGAACTGCGTGCAGAGTTCGGTGATCATCTTATTGTTGAGATTAGAGCCATTATCTGTGATAATCCTTTCGGGAGTGCCATATCGACAGATAAGATTATGCTTGATGAATCGAGCCATAACATTCTTGGTAACAGATGCGAACGAGGCTGCTTCTACCCACTTGGTGAAATAATCAATTGCCACAAGGATGAATCGATGTCCGTTGGAAGCGGTGGGCTTGATTTCTCCAATCATGTCAATGCCCCATTGCGAAGGCCAAGGAGTTAGGACATTGGAGTCTTGGAGTGCGTGCACTTTGTATAAATCTGGCACTTGTGACAAGATCGAGCATAGCGGTGACAATCAGCTTCCATGGTGGACCAATAGTAACCTGTTCTCAAAATCTTCTTAGCCATGGTGTGTCCACTTGGTGGGTACCAAATGCGCCTTCGTGTAACTCTTCCATGATACGTATTGTTGTTTTCGATCTACAGTAGAGTAAGCACAAGTCGTGGTTGCGCTTGTATAAGATGTCGTTCTTTGAGGAAGAATTTGGATGCAAATCTTCTCATGAACTTCTTATCATTGACGGATGCCCCTGCGGGATATTCCTGAGTCTCAAGATACCTTTTCACGTCATAGTACCAAGGTTTCTCTTCTGTATCAAGCTCATAACAATATGCTATTGCGTCAAACTTCTCAATGATGATCTGGGGAGCCTCGTTGTCCCATCTGATCTTGAACATAGATGACATAGTAGCCAATCGTCATGATTCTCTTCTCGTGGAATGTGAATGAAAGTAATCTCTTCGGAGTAGGGGATCAAACTCAAAACATGCTCTCGATACAGAATGAGGTTCGGATGCTTCGTATCCCACTCGCCCTTAATCTGACTGATCACTAAGGCTGAGTCTCCATACACTCGCAAGAACTTGATTCTTAAGTCAATAGCAACTTTAATACCCATGATGCACGCTTCGTATTCGGCCATATTGTTAGTGCAACTAAAACACAATCTGGCGGTGAAAGGAGTATGTCTGCCTGTAGGGGATGTAATGACGGTGCCAATGCCATTGCCAAGTGCGTTTGAGGCTCCATCAAAGACCATAGTCCATCGGGATCCTTGTTCAGGTCCTTCGTCTGGGTCTGGTTCTTCACAATATGTAACTAGCAAAACATCTTCATCAAACTCGAGCGCATAGGCGATAGTCATCTACGGCTTGATGAGCCAAATGATCGGCTACTACACTTCTTTTGATCGCTTTCTGAAAAGTATACTGGATGTCGTACTCGGTCAAGATCATTTGCCATCTTGCTATTCTTCCGGAGAGAGCTGGTTTCTCAAATATGTATTTTATCGGATCCATTTTAGAAATCAACAAGGTAGTGTGAGTCAACATATACTGTCTTAGTCGGCGAGCAAACCAACACACACCCCATTGAGTTCTCTAACATTGTCAAGTACATGATAAGAGGTCTTCCTTCGGCGGGTGGCATCAGGATAGGAGGATTCTGTAGGTACTCCTTGATTTTGTTAAAAGCGATTTGGCAATCGTCATTCCATTCCACTACTTGATCTTTCTTTAGTAACTTGAAGATTGGCTCACTAGTAGCAGTTAAGTGTGCAATGAATCTGGCAATGTAATTCAATCGGACCAAGAAACCTCTGACTTCCTTCTTGGTGCGGGGTTCTGGCATCTCCTGAATGGCTTTAACTTTGGCGGGGACAACTTCAATACCTTTACCACTGACAACAAACCCTAAGAGTTTTCCGGATCTGACTCCAAAAGTGCACTTGTTAGGATTGAGTCTTAGTGCATGCTTCTTGAACACATCAAGCAGTTTACGCAAATGATCAAGATGTTCTTCTTGATCGTGATCGAGCTATCATGTCGTCGGCGTAGACCTCTATCTCATGATGAATCATGTCGTGAAATAGTGTACATGTCTGTGAATGACTTTGTGGATTTTTGTATTGCAAATGTGCGGATAGCAAGAGTCGCCACCGACTTTTATTGTTATCAATTAAGGAAAGGTAAAATACGGAAAAAGACCTTCGTTAGATTAAGGTAAGGGAGAAGGTTATGAAAAGGGAAGGTATTAGCACCCTTTCCATCCGTAGTTATCTCGGGCTCTTAGTTGCTCTTAGATCACTTTAAAATTGTGCTTTACGTGTGTTTGACAAAATGTTTTGAAAAGGCATTTCGCTTTGACTTTGTAATGATTCATGTAGGAATGTATACAAAGTGTTTGGAAATGTTTTGTTTTGAAAAGAATTTGAATTTTTACAAAAGTGTGAGGTGTGAAAAGTATTTGATAGAGCAAGCAACTAAAAGTCTTATTACCAACTCAGAATGGTCGTTTTCGTGTTATTTTACGTTCCTTTAGAATAGCGCTATCCATACCATTAGTTGGTAGGTAACTCTATTCGTTGGATGTAAGCGGGACATTCGAAGGGACATCGGATGGTCATAGAAAGCAACTTGTAGGAAGTATCCTAGCACATTCGAAGGGACTATCATCATTTTTCGTAGGCAACAATCGAGGGTCAAGATCATGTATTCGGAGGCGACATCGTGGGTCTTATGATCTTTGTATCGAAGGGACTATGATGATTTGTTTTGAAGGCAACGGTGCTAGAATACCTCTACGTTCGAGGGACATGACCATTTGTATTCGTAAGGCAACGAGAGAGGATTACCCTAAGGGGTGCATGTGTGAAAAGAGTGTGCCAATTCAGATATTTTATCTTGAAAATTAGAAGTGATCTACGTTCGTTTTTATCTTGCCATACACGCCTAATTACTAGCAGTTTATAGGGTGTGGAAAATAAATTGCGGAAAATAAAGTCCTACGCTATTACATGGCTTTGGGGCGGATACATAATTTAAACTTGCGGAAAATAAAAACCTAATTTAAACTATTACATCCCATGAGCAGTTACATTATTGGAAAAAAGAAAACAGTAAAAGAAACCGTCTGAAACGGAACAACCTGTGAAAAGACAAGAAAATCGGAAAATACGATGAAATCGAATAAGAGGAAAATATTAGTAAAAATGCAAGTTTTGAATGAGAAAAATATGACATCTTTGGAAATAACATAGATATGCTAAAATAATTTTTTGGGATTTTTTAGATGCATTTTGATAATTAAAAACTAATTAAAATTGATTTAAATGCTAAATTATGAATAAAATAAAATATGCATGCAAAATCATATTTTTTAATTTTATAAATTAAATAAGTATTTTTCTGAAAATAAATGCAAAAGGAAAAAATATTTTGATGATTTTAATGCATGAAATAAAAATATGAAAAGAATTAAAATAGATGCAAAAATATTAAAATATGAAAATATGGAAAAATAAGAAAATATGAAGTTTGTGAAAAAGAAAGCAAATCGGTCCAGGCTGAATCGAACTCGTGACTGTTAGAGCATCTTTCAAAAGCCTTAACCTTGGGACAAGTGACATCGGTGTTTTAAAAGCGAAATCAATTGAATATAAGTCTTGGGCGTCATGGTTATGTTTCAAACACAGTCAGCGTGAGTGGGGTCCCCGTTGGATGGAATGAGCGAATCAGAGAACGCGATCGTGCCACGCCTGCAGCTCGCCGGTCAAATGAGTCGGACGGCAGTCTCGGTCGTCTTCTCCATTGTCCGATTTCCCTAACACGCAAAATCGAGCAATAAGCGAGAAAGAAGGACCTTGTCCCCCTAAATCGACCATGGCGAACACGATGGTGGTGTTAGTTTTTCCTGAAAGTGCCTCTAACTATCAGTTCGAAACTCAACAGCTCCTAAAACCCTAAACATGGCATTGTGAGATTTAGGCGTTCAACCTTGCTAGCGATTGCCCGGATCGTGTATATGAGTCTCATGAACACAAAAAGGCATTAGAATCAATTGAAGCAGAATAGTAAAATGCAAAATCAAGAAGAATTGAATATGTATGTATGTATATGCATCGATTCACACTTTAACCATTGGAGTGTGTACCTCAAACTTACCTCCGAAGACAATGGAGTGGTTTTGAGGTGAAAGTGGTGGAAAGGAAAACTCGAAAATTGACAATTCTTGAGAAAATTTGGCAAAATAAGGGTTGTTGAAAGGGCTAGGGTTTCGTGTCCCTTGTGCTTTCTGACTTGCTTGGTATTTATAGAAGGATTTGGGATGGCAAAGAGGAAGAAAAAAGATTTGATCTTGAATGTGCATTTATATTTTTTCAAATAAAATCAATTTTTGGAAAAAAATTGATTTTATCATCAATGTGAAGGCTAGCACGAAATTGGTAAGAAGCATGGGCTTTCTTGAACCTCAAGCATGATAAAAGTCCAATCATCTTGAAAAAATATCTTATTTTCATATTTTATATAATTTAATTTTGAATTAAATGGTTTAAAATTCAAAAATAAATTATAAAAATAGAAAATTGCCATGGCCAAGCATTTATGGGTCACAAATAATGTTATGAGCAAGTTTGGATCAAAAGATTTTAGGCCCATTTGGAAAATTTTGCATTTTGACCAAAATGTCCTTTTGTGCAATTGTCCAAAATTGCCAACTTCGAATAGTGTATCTTGCTTAATTTTCCACATTTTTAGTGTTCTTGGGCTTTTGGAAGCTCTAAGAATCCTCTAACCAACCTTTTGGTCTCATCTCAATTGGAGTTTCCATGCTCAATATATCCTCAAAACAAAATGTTGACTTTTGTTGACTTTGAAGATGACACAGTAATGTTTTGAGCCATACCTCTCAAATGAAGCATTTTGGGCATTCTTGTGAGACATGAAGTTGTAGAATTGAATTTCCTTCAAAGCAAGAGGTGGTGGAAAAATTTACGAGAAAGTATGAGAAAGTTATGATCAGTCAAAGTTGAGTTGACTTTTCACCTAGAAACCTAATTTAGAAAGTTTGACTTTTGAGCAAATCTTGAGTTTTCTTGATGAATCATGATCAACCCTTGATCAAATGATGAATGTAACTTCAAAATGAGGATGTTGACCAAAAATCATGAAGTTTGTTGTATGTTGACCACGGTTGACTTTTGTCCAATCAATTGATTTTCAACCATCGAGCAATTGCACGAGCAATCTTGACTTGTAAGGCTTGAAACTTCACATGGAGAATCTTTGAAGCATATGAGGAGGCATGAAGACCATTGGAGATGTTGGAAGTCCATCTTGATCGAGGATCACCAAACCCTAATTTGGGTTGATTGTCAGGAGAGGTTTGTCGATCAACCTTTGTGGAATCCTTGAGTATGGATGTATGAAATATCTTGAGAAGATGGAGGGAAAATTTTGGGGTATGACATGTCACCATACGCGATAAGTGGCACCCGCATTCTTGATCTGAGCGGCATAACCTTGTAGCGAAAGTGCCCCCGAAAGTAGTCTTCTCCATGTCTTGAGGCCATTTGATTTGATTATGGCGGAGAAACCATCCATGAAGGAAAAACCTTATCTTTGGCGGTGTTGTCTACGAACATCAATATGAGGAAGTGGAAAATCGTCTTTCGGACTTGCTTTGTTCGGATCTACGTAATCCACACACATTCGAACTTTGTCATCCTTCTTTGCAGGCACCACATTTGCAACATATTGTGGATAGGAAATATGACTAGGAAGCCGGCGTTGAGCATTTCATAACTTGACTTTGATTTTCTCGACAACTCGGGACACATCGCGAACCTTACATTTCAAGGGAAAACCTTCTTGTTGCAATCGGTGTACCACAATATCAATGTCTAAACCGGGCATGTCTTCTATGACCAAGCAAAAACCTCAATGTAGTCTCAAGCATCTGTATCATCCTTTCTTTAACACTTGCTCTCAAGACCCGCTCTATCTTGATCTCTTTTACGTCTTTGTCGGTCCCAATTCACAACCTCAACTTGCTCTTCGTGTGGTTGTATAACTCGCTCTTCTTTTGCTTGTCGGCAAGTTCTCCGGCACTTCACAATCTTCCTCACTTTCGTCCTCGGCTTGGTAGATCGGATTATCAAGTCATATTTAGTAATAGTATAGCATTATTATGAGATTCGGAGTGATTACGTAGTGTATCATGTGGGTGTGTGTAAGAAACACATAGCTTTTGGAGGGGTGATAAAGTAAAGAAAGAAAACAAACAATTGAATGCAAAAGTCCAAATTTATTGAATAAAAATCATAAGCGACGGATAATAACCCTATAAGCGAGCCATGATGCCGGGTAAGGCACTAGGCTTTAGAGTTTATTGTTGAAACATAAAAATCAAAAGCAAAACAAAAACAAGAGCAATTAATCACGGCTAAAGGAGATTAGTATGGCGTCTTGACCTTCCAATTCTTGAGCCCATGATCCGAGTTGGGAAGATCCACTTGCGATGTCGAAGTCGTTGTCGTCGTCTTCTATAGCATGGATTCCACTCGGCGATGCGGAAAGGAAGTTGGTGACACGTTCGCGGTATCATCTTGAACCTTGATGGTGAAGCCTAAACCGGTCTTGTCGGTTGAAAGGAAGATCGGGAGGCGACCCCAAAGTTACCTCCTTGTTCAACGGCTTGAGCATCTTTCGGTGAGGCCATCCTCGTGGAACTTGTGTAACCGGAGCGGGGAGAGTCAGCGGGCATGACTCGGGTATTGTTTCAAAAGCTTGACAGTCTCGAAGAATTCACCTTCCATTTGAGGTATCGGAATGACGTAGATGATGACCATATCTCGGTGATGGGCTTAAGATGCCATCTGGAAGGGTCGATCTTGTGGAGTGAGCCGTCGCTGGGCTCAGAGGCGTCTGGAAGGAGCAGAGATGGGCTTAAGATGCCATCCGGAGGAGTCGTCGTTAGACTTCACATCTTTGAATGAAGTTATTGATTTGTATTGATTTTAACCAAATATGCGATTCGGCGAGAATGTTGATAAGTAGTCGGAGATTGGCTTAAGATGCCATCCGAGACCGAGTCGTCATGAACTACTGTATTCTTGTTGATAATAAGAAGGATTCAGAATAGATCTTCGTGCTGATTACTCTGAGGGGATAGTATTTTGGCAAAGTGTGGATATCGTCCCTGTTGTGAATCGGGTATTGATCCACTGCCTGTTATCGGAGGATAACTTGTGATCATTTGGATAGGGTTTCCCGTCTAGCTTCGGGTATTAATCCTGGATCCGTTGTCGGAGGACAACGAGGGATCGAGATAGTTTTCCCTTCGAGATTCGGGGCTTAATCCTGGACCAGCTGTCGGAGGACAACTAGGGGTGGTCTTTCAGATAGTTTTCCCGTCGAGATTCGGGGCTTAATCCTGGACCTGTTTGCGTCAGAAGTGATTTCCACCTGTTTTGGGAAAAACAAAAGAAGCTTTGATAGAATATCGTTAGTTTTATGCAAAGTATGATGCATGACGATGTGTATGAACGACATATGCATATATTATGACTTTATGAGAAATGTATGAATGATAGATGTTGTGGTATTTCAAAACATATCCATCTTGAAGAAGATGCGGATGTTAGCTGAGGATTCGACTTACATTTGGGGATGGAGATCCTGAGAAGAAAAGAACTTCGATTCCTCCGATGCACTATCTGACCAAGTCTTGGGCCTAGATATTGTTGAGGAAGGTAGAGATTGAGAAACTTGTTGTTGGAGATCTCATACATAGACCCTGCTGGGAGAGTCTGGGAGGCAATCTGTTGTGGATCTTGTATGTAGATCCTGTTGGGAAGAATTAGGAGGCGCTCTACTGGGGATGCTGAGTGTGGATCTCACTGGAGAGCATTTGATGGTCTCTGGGAGATCGGGTTGGGGCCCGTTGGAATCTCTGACTGGGGAATGTAGAGTTTCTCCGGTGCACTATCTGACCGAGTTTCAGGTTTGGACGCTGCTGCTGGGGAAAAGGGGACGTGTTGAGAGATATTCTGCTGATGATAAATACCTTGGCTTGGGATGAAGTGTTCTTGCTCGGAGACTGATGTAACATTGCTCAGTTGAGTGGAATCACTGCTCGTGGATTAACATATACTCCGCTGGGGGAGGTTTAGTGAGTGACACCTCTGCGGGGATTATGTTCTGCGGGGGAATGTTTTTGGTGATCTTTGTTGTCATCTCAATTCCTGGAGCCTGTAGTAATTACTTTTGTTTGTTCAATTTTCGCATGCTTGTGATTAGATTCTTATTGTCAAATGCGTATAGTCATTCAAAACAAGCGTTGGACTTATTGCAACAATAGTGAAAATTGTAAAGAAAGAATGCGCATTTATTTGGAAGGTGGCGTATGGCCAAGTGGTTTATACACAAGAAAAGTAAAAGCTATGCGAAACAATCTCGTTAAGTTCCAACTATGCTAGTACTCATATATTTCAACTATCTCATCTCCTTCGTCGAGAAAGTGAGTAGTGATCTTCGCCATTTGAATCTTGAATCTTGATAGTAGCACAGAAGCGGTGATCTGGAAGACACATAGTCGTGCGCTTAAATCCTAACTTTTGCCTAGACCGCCCTTTCGGTTTTCATTCTACCGGATACCCTTTTTGCCCAAGCCGCCTTTTCGGGTTTTCGACTTGCCGGGTGTACATCTTTTGTATATATCCTTAACTTTTGCCCGAACCCTTTTGGTTCGCAGGATGCTTATTTTTGCCTAGGTCCATCGACCTAGCGGGTCTCTTTCATCGTAGTATTTTTGACTATATGCATTCACGGGGTGTGGGAAGTCTTCGCCATCCATGGTGCTAAGTATCATAGCTCCGCCGGAAAACACTGTCTTGACTACAAACGGTCCATCATAGGTGGGAGTCCATTTGCCCCTGGGATCACCTTGTGGAAGAATGATGCGCTTGACTACTAGATCACCGACTTGGTAGACTCGGTGCTTGACCTTCTTGTTAAATGCTCTGATCATTCGCTTCGATAAATCATCCATGGCGGATGGATGCGGTCGTTTCTCATCGATCAAGTTAATCGGTCAAGGCGATGCGAATCAATCGTCTTCGCCTAACTCTGCGTCCTGAAGGACTCTGGTTGAGGGGATCTGAACCTCGATGGGTAGGACTGCTTCCATACCATATACAAGAGAAAAGGGGGTTGCCCCTGTTGATGTCCGTACTGTAGTGCGATAACCATGAAGAGAAAATGGTAACATCTCATGCCAATCCTTGTAAGTAACGTCATCTTCGTATAATCTTCTTAATGTTCTTGTTGGCGGCTTGCGCCATTCATCTTAGGCCGATAAGGAGAAGAGTTGTGATGCTTGATCTTGAGCTGCGTGCGAGTTCGGTGATCATCTTGTTGTTGAGGTTAGAGCCGTTATCGTGATGATCCTTTCGGAGTGCCATCGACGGATAAGATTATGTTTGATGAATCGAGCCACAACATTCTTGGTAAGATCTGACGAGGTGCTACCCACTTGGTGAAATAATCAATTGCCACAAGGATGAAGCGATGTCCGTTGGAAGCTGTTGGCTTGATTTCTCCGATCATGTCAATGCCCCACATTGCGAAAGGCCAAGGAGTTAGAACATTTAGAGTCTTGGAGGTACATGCACTTTGTCTACGTAAATCTGGCACTTGTGGCAAGATCGAGCGTAGCGGTGACAATCAGCTTCCATGGTGGACCAATAGTAACCTATTCTCAAAATCTTCTTAGCCATGGTGTGTCCACTGGAGTGGGTACCAAATGCGCCGTGTAACTCTTCCATGATACGTATTGCTGTTTTCTGATCTACACAGTGGAGTAAGCACAGATCGTGGTTGCGTTTGTATAGGATGCCGTTGCTGAGGAAGAATTTGGATGCAAATCTTCTCATGAACTTCTTATCATTAACAGATGCCCCTGCGGGATACTCCTGAGTCTCAACATACCTCTTCACATCGTAGTACCAAGGTTTCTCTTCTATGTCAAGCTCATAACAATACGCTGGTTCGTCAAACTTCTCAATGATGATCAGGGAGCCTCGTTGTCCCATCTAACCTTGAACATAGATGACATAGTAGCTAATCGTCATTTGATTCTCTTCTCGTGGAATGTGATTGAAAGTGATCTCTTAGTAGGGATCAAACTCGAACATGCTCTCGATATGGAATAAGATTCGGTGCTTAGTATCCCTTATGTCGGTGATCACTAAAGTGAGTCTCCATACACTTGTAAGAACTTGATTCTTAAGTCAATAGCGACTTTGATACCCATGATGCACGCATCGTATTCGCCATGTTATTGGTGTGAAACATAATCTGGCGGTGAAAGGAGTATGTCACTTTGGGGGATGTAATGATGGCGCCAATGCCATTGCCAAGTGCGTTCGAGGCTCCATCAAAAACCATGGTCCATCGGGATCCTTGTTCGGGTCCTTCATCGGGCGGTTCTTATAATCGGTAACTAGTAAAACATCTTAATGCGGAAATTCAAGCGCATAGGTGATAGTCATCTGACGATGAGCCAAATGATCGGCTACTACTTCCCTTGATTGCTTTACGAGAAGTGTCTTTGGATGTCATACTCGGTCAAGATCATTTGCCATCTTGCTATTCTTAGGAGAAGCTGGTTTCTCAAATATGTATTTTATCGGATCCATCTTGAAATCAACAAGGTAGTGTGAGTCAACATATCTTGTCTTAGTCGTGAGCAGCCAAAGCGTTGCAAGTTTTCTCATTTGTGAGTATCTTGTTTCACGATCGGTAAACTTTTGCTAAAGTAGTATATTGCATGCTCTTTTCGACCGGACTCGTCATGTTTCCCAACACACACCCATTGAATTTTCTAACTTGTCAAGTACATGATAAGAGGTCTTCCTTCGTGGCGGCATCAAGATGGGAGGATTAGGGTACTCCTTGATTTTGTCAAAAGCGATCGGAATCGTCGTTCCATTCTACCACTTGATCTTTCTTAAGAAACTTGAAGATTGGCTCACAAGTAGCGATTAGGTGTGCAATGAATACGGCAATGTAGTTCAATCGGCCCGAAACCTCGACTTCCTTCTCGATGCGGGGGTGGCATCTCTTGAATAGCTTTAGCCTTGGCGAGATCAACTTCAATACCTTTACCACGACAACAAACCCTAGAGTTTTCGGATCGACTCCAAAAGTGCACTTGTTAGGATTAAGTCTTAGTCATGCTTCTTGACTATCAAGCAGTTTACGCAAATGATCAAGATGTTCTTCTTGATCGTGATCGAGCTATCATGTCGTCGGCGTAGACCTCTATCTCGTGATGAATCATGTCATGAAATAATGTCACCATAGCGTTGATAAGTGGCGCCGCGTTCTTGATCCGAGCGGCATAACCTTGTAGCGAAAGTGCCCCATGTATGTAAGTAGTCTTTCCATGTCTTGAGAGCCATTTAATCGGTTGTAACGGAGAAACCATCCATGAAGGAAAACCTTATCTTTGGCGGTGTTGTCTACCAGAATATCAATATGAGGAAGTGGAAAATCGTCTTTCGGACTCGCTTTGTTCAGATCTCTCTAATCCACACACATCCGTACCTTGCCATCCTTCTTAGGTACGGGCACCACATTAGCAACCGATTGTGGATAAGAGGTAACCACTAGGAAACCGGCGTTAAACTGCTTCATAACTTCGGCTTTGATTTTCTCGACATCTCGGGGCGCATCGTGAACCTACATTTCAGGGAGAAAACCCTCTTTCGTTGGCATTCGGTGTACCACAATATCAATGTCTAAACCCGGCATGTCTTCGTATGACCAAGCAAAAACCTCAATATAGTCTCGTAGCATCTGTACCAATCTTCCTTTAACACTGCTCTCAAGACCCGCTCCTATCTTGATCTCTTTTACATCTTCGTCGGTACCCAAATTCACAACCTCGACTTGCTCTTGGCTGTATAACTCGCTCTTCTTGTTGTAGAATTCGACAAGTTCTCCGGCACTTCACAATCTTCCTCACCTTCGTCTTGGCTTGGTAGATCGGATTATCGAGTCATATTTAGCAATAGCATATATTAACGAGATTCGGAGTGATTGCGATGTATCACGTGGGTGTGTGTAAGAAACACATAGCTTTTGGAGGGTGATAAAGTAAAGAGAAACAAACAATTGAATGCAAAAGTCCAAATTTATTGAATGAAAATCATAACGACAGATAATAACCCTCATAAGCGAGCCATGATACCGGGCAAGGCACTAGGCTTTCAAAGTTTATTGTTCAAAACATAAAGAAATCGAAAAGCAAAACAATAAAACAAAGAAATTACTCGGCTAAAGGAGATTGGTATGGCGTCTTGATCTTCCAATTCTTGAGCCCATTATGCGAAGTTGGGAAGATCCACTTGCGATGTCGAAGTCGTTGTCGTCGTCTTCTATAGCATGGATTCCACTCTGGTGATGCGAAAGGAAGTTGGCGGCCGCGTTCGCGGCGTATCATCTTCGACCCTTGATGGTGAAGTCTAAACTAGTCTTGTCGGTTTGAAAGGAAGATCGGGGCTGATCCCAAATAGTACTACCTTCTTCAAGTGACTTGAGCATCCTTGGTGAGGCCATCCTAAGCGGAGCTTGTGTAACTTCGAGGTGTCGGGAGAATCGCGGTATGACTCGGGTATTGTTTCAAAAGCTTGCGAAGTCTCGAAGAATTCACCCTCCATCTCGAGGTATGGAATGACTGAGATGGTGACCATATACTCTTCTTCACCACATCTTGTAACAACCTTCCCTTTCACCGGGTACTTGACCGATGCGGTAGAAATATGGCCCCATGTATCAAGGGCGTCCAAGTAGGCAAGAGTAAGGTGGACGGATGTCCATGACAAAGAGTAGAGTCAAAAGTGGGAACCGACTTTAGCAGGCGAGAATGAGCTCTCCAGTATTGTTAGCTTAGAACCATCAAAAGCTCTCACAATTATATCCTTTGGGTCTCGAAACCAACCCTTGATATCAAGTCGATCAAAAGTAGTCTTCGATAGAATATTCGAGGCGAGCCGGTATCCACCAAAACATGAGACAATGTAGCCCTTGCATTCAACGAGAGATGTGCAAGGCTTTGTTGTGTTCCTTCGGCGAAGTCAAATCAACATCGAGAAGCCTGGCCGTTGTTGGCAGCGGACTAGCAATACAAACTTCAAATTGATCGGTGGTAGTGTCTTGCGGCACATGAGCATTCTTGAAACTTCACCAAGGCATTAGCATGAGCCTCGGAGCAGAAGCGAGCACGAATGGATATCTTGGACGGATCTGTCCCATTGTTCCACAACATTGTAGTCACTCTTCTTGATGATCTTGAAATCTCCTCCATTTCTTGTTTGGAGGTGTCTTGACAACTTCCTTTGGTACTACATTTGGCGGGATGAGTCCTTGGTTCTTTCCCTCTAGCTTGGGGAATGGATTGAATAAATGGAATCTGTTGGAGTCGCGGTGTCTTTTGGAGGAGAGATTGGAGAGAAAACCCTTCGGTTACGGTCACCTTACTTGATCCGATGTTGTCAATGTCAAGAATGGTAGCTTCAACTGTAAGATCTTCAATGGTCAGAGGGTCTTGTTTGACACCATGATAGTAAACATCAGCTCCATAATTCCAAGGGATAGCTTTGTCGGAGGAATATGGGCGGCCTTGGAGAAGTGATAATGAGGCGCCACTCTAGGCACGGGATCGTGAGAGGAAATTCTTATAGTGTTAATATCAGCATAGTCTTCTGGGAAATCGTCACCCCATCCGGTTGCTTTAACATCTTCAATAGGACTTTTGTAGCTCTCAGGAATAGTGTACTTCACCATGTAATCATACTTTCCACTTGGCTGCCCCAGGTATCCCACAGATGGTGCGGCTTCATTCATCTTCGATCTTTAGTTTGGACATATCCACACAGCTTATGCACGGTGGTTTCGAAATAGTATCTCACGGTTATCCATCATGCATTGAACACGTCTTCTCACCAAGGACAACCATCGGTGCGGATGGGCACCGACAATTCTCGGGCATCACGGTTGACACCGACTTGTAGCAAATTCTTCTTAATCATCGGAGGAATGGTCAAGTCATCTATGTTGAAAACATAGGTATCCTCACCAACACATTGGAACTCTTGTCATGGTTAGGCATAGGCGTTGATCACATTGGTCTCAGCGGGAGGATCAAACTCAATCTTAGCTTCAATCATATCTTGAATCTTGTTCTTGAGCCCAACAATCATCGATTACTATGTCAGGGCTATTGGAATGGTAAGCACACTTAGCATTAGGATTGTATCTCGGAGAGGGTATTGACATTAGGAGGATCCTCAAGGTAATCGACTCGCTTTCAACATGTGTTGCAAGGCTTGCGACAATGGCATGTTGATCTTAAGTAAGCTGTCTTCGTGGCGCGTTACGGCTAGCGTTGTCTCATTGAGGTTGTCTTGATGTAGGATTGGAGATCACAACTTCCCACAGTTGAGCGGTCGGTCTTGGCTCGGCTTTTCGACCATACGGCATTGGCTTCTTTCTTACCACCAAAGATCTCTTTGCGGCATTTGAAGATGTCTCTACAGAATCTTTCCACTCTTGATACCGACTTCAATCGCTCGCTTTGTCAATATCACCTCGGTGAATCCGGTGAAGAGTTTCAATCGGATGATTGAAGAATGGGTCGGTGTTCCCAAACATATCAACCAACTCCCTATTGGACAAGGGTGGTTGAACTACACTGCTAGATCTCTCCATTTACGAGCATACTCCTTGAACTTCTCGTCACGACCCATAGACATGCTTTGTAGTTGCATGCGGTGGGTGTCAATTCGACATTGTATTCATACATGCGTAGAAAGCATCGCCAAGTCATTCCAATACGGATCGGTCATTCTCTAGGTGATAATACCACTCCAAGTGAGTTCGGACAAACTCTCTTGAAAATAGTGCATCCACAACTTTACATCATCGATGTGGGGTTGATCTTACGGACATAGGACTTCAAATGCAACTTGGGACAAGACATGCCATCATACTTGGCAAAAGTAGGAACTTTGAACTTGGGAGGAATCACCACACGGGAACAAGACTCGGATCATCAAAATTCAGCCGGACATCTTGAGTTTTCCACAGCATTCGAGACGGTCTTCAAGTTGCTTGTACTTGTCATCTTCATCGAGTATTGGCCATCATCATAGTCTTTTCGGGTCATCTTTGCTGCCTTGCCATCACCCTTGACCTCCCTCATTCTTGACACTTCCTTGAGAGAGCTCATCCGGTGACCACTTTAGGACCACCTTTGTAGCGTCGCCCATGTTGAGAAGACCAACAACCTTCTTCTTGTTGATGAGCTTCTTGGATCTTCTTGGCCTTGGACCAAGCTAGTGAACATCTGCTGAAATTGAGCATTACGAGCACGAAGATCTTTGATGCTGTTCAAGAGCCATTTACGCTAAAATAAATAGCGAGAGAATGAGAAAACCAATCTTCAATGTACACATGATGCAATGTTATGCTATGATATGCAATGTTTATGCGAATGCAATGCAATGTTTTCAAGGACCTTAGAGATTTAAATTTGTTAAACAAGCAATGAACAAACATTTATTAGCTCTCTTTTTTCTTTTTTTTAAGTACAAAAGATAGTTCAAAACAATAAAAGAAAACATATAAATCCTAAAGCTCTAAGTCTCCATGGCGCTTCCTCTTGGTGCCGAGGTAGGTGTTGATGTTTCGCTCCTCGTAAAGTAGCTTTGTCAAATCTAGCACTTTCTTCTAGCTTGCATAACACTGAGCTTCAAAGGTATCCCTTTCTTCTTTAAAATTGAATCGAGTTTCTTCAAGTCTTCAAAATCGGTAGGCATGTCGGGATGGAGAGCAGTATAGGATTCGTCACCTATAGAAACAGGTTCCATAATTCTTGGTAAAGCAGTGAATGGCATCATGAGGTTTTGAGCTCGAGCTCGCACCCATTTGAGGTAAGGTTCCCAAGGAATGGAGTTACGGTGCCCCAAAGTCTTGGTATCGATCTTCTTTACCATGCCCCAGTATCAACCTTTGTCGGTAATGCGGAGATCGTGGTTGTAGTCGAACACAATATCTTGGAGAAGCATATCATGTGGACCATCTCTTCAAGCAAAACCAAAGCGACTTAGAGCTAGAGAAGGGTTGTAAGTAATACCTCCCCTTATACCAAGTAGTGGTACATTAGGGAATTCTCCACAACGTTCAATGAAAGTGAAGTCCTTTTGAGAGAAAAGATTCCAACGGATATTTGAATGAGAGAGTGACATTAACCTTTGAGACCACTTCAATCTTTGTTCATTCTTCAAAACTGATGGAGGAAGGTGCGAAATAAACCACCTAGAAAGTAACGGTACACAACACATGAGAGTTCCTTGTCTCTTTGTAGTACGAGTGTGGAGAGAATGTAGGATGTCTCCTAGTAAAGTAGGCTCAGGATTGCGGGTAAGAAACAACTTGATGGCGTTGACATCTATGAATTGATCCGAGTTAGGAAATAGAACCAAACCATAGATTAGCAAGGCCACAATGTCTTCAAATGCATGGAAACTCATAACTTTGAGGAATTCTCGGGCTTTCTTAATTAGGAACTTAGCAAGTAAACCCTTAACTCCACTTCTGGTTTCCCAATTGGCTTCAATGTCTGGGCGCTTAAGATGTAAAGCGGATGCGATATCTTCATACCTAGGAACCTTTTCTAGACCGGTGAATGGAATTTGGTCAAGAATAGGTATCCCAAGTAGTTTAGAGAACTCTTCCAAGGTAGGAACTAACTGATAATATGGGAATGTAAAGCAATGGTGTTTCGAATCAAAAAACTGGAATAGGACATGCATCATATCTTCTTCAAAAGGAGATAACCAAGTCAAGTAGATAACCATATCTTTTGACAAGCGAGCATGATCGGAATCTAGAAACCAATTCTTTGAGCTGAGAAGGTATACGCATGAAGTTGATTCGGATAGTCTTTCTAGAAGCCATAATCCTACAAAACAGAGCAAAGATAAATCCCTAGGTCCTTGAAATAGTTAGATATGATATGCAATGCGATGATGTCATGATGTCATGTTTAGCACACACAAACAATTCACACAATGAGCCTAGGTTTAAGGCTTGCAAGAGGTATAGGTGATTACCCACCAAAAGTTTGAGTTGGTTCATCTGTCCTATAATAGTAATCGGGTTCTAGGAATCTCATATCATTGATCTTTCTCGTGGCGTTTATTTCAATACGACTACCAAGTGGTCGACGAAAATATTCCAAAAGTCGATCTTAATGGCGTAGCATCAGTATCAACCAACCTCGGTCTACACAAAGCCGCCATCTCACTACCTTCTAATGGCCAAGATGGGTCAATTAAGGTTCTAAAAGTTTAGTTAGCGCTTGATGAAACCACGAAGCCAAATACTATCCTCAACTTGGGAATGAAGAGTATCGGGACATCCAAAGTGTCACCGTAGCCATCATGTTGACCGTTTCGATATCGTCTAGCAGTCGCGACGATTTATTGCTACTTACCTAAAGGAAACCGGATCCGGTGTAGGATCCCCACAAATGTAATACCCAAGCAACCCTTAAAGATAAAGCATACAAATCAAACAAAAAGCAGTAAAAATTATCTAGAAATCCTTAAGGCATTCTCTCTTTAAGGGTGTTTCCCAGTGAGTCGCCGATTACATGTCTGTGAAGCCGACTTTGTGGATTTTTGTATCATAAATATGCGGATAGCAAAGTCGCACCGACTTTTATTTTTATCCAATTAAGGGAAGGTAAAAGTACGAAAAAGACCTTCGTTAGATTCTGAGTAAGGGAGAAGGTTATGAAAAGGGAAGGTATTAGCACCCCTTTCCATCCGTAGTTATCTACGGGCTCTTAGTTGCTCTTAGATCACTTTAAAATTGTGCTTTCTGTGTGTTTGACAAAAATGTTTTGAAAAGGCATTTCGCTTTGACTTTGTAATGATTCATGTAGGAATGTATACAAAGTGTTTGGAAATGTTTTGTTTTGAAAAGAATTTGAATTTTGACAAAAGTGTGAGGTGTGAAAAGTATTTGATAGAGCAAGCAACTAAAAGTCTTATTACCTACTCAGAATGGTCGTTTTCGTGTTATTTTACGTTCCTTTAGAATAGCGCTATCCATACCATTAGTTGGTAGGTAACTCTATTCGTTGGATGTAAGCGGGACATTCGAAGGGACATCGGATGGTCATAGAAAGCAACTTGTAGGAAGTATCCTAGCACATTCGAAGGGACTATCATCATTTTTCGTAGGCAACAATCGAGGGTCAAGATCATGTATTCGGAGGCGACATCGTGGGTCTTATGATCTTTGTATCGAAGGGACTATGATGATTTGTTTTGAAAACAGCGGTGCTAGAATACCTCTACGTTCGAGGGACATGACCATTTGTATTCGTAAAGGCAACGAGGGAGGATTACCCTAAGGGGTGCATGTGTGAAAAGAGTGTGCCAATTCAGATATTTTATCTTGAAAATTAGAAGTGATCTACGTTCGTTTTTATCTTGCCATACACGCCTAATTACTAGCAGTTTATAGGGTGTGGAAAATAAATTGCGGAAAATAAAGTCATACGCTATTACATGGCTTTGGGGCGGATACATAATTTAAACTTGCGGAAAATAAAAACCTAATTTCAACTATTACATCCCATGAGCAGTTACATTATAGGAAAAAGAAAGCATAAAGAAAGCATGCGAAAGCGGAACAACCTGTGAAAAGACAAGAAAATCGGAAAATACGATGAAATCGAATAAGAGGAAAATATTAGTAAAAATGCAAGTTTTTGAATGAGAAAAATATGACATGCTGGAAATAACATAAATATGCTAAAATAATTTTTTGGGATTTTTTAGATGCATTTTGATAATTAAAAACTAATTAAAATTGATTTAAATGCTAAATTATGAATAAAATAAAATATGCATGCAAAATCATATTTTTTAATTTTATAAATTAAATAAGTATTTTTCTGAAAATAAATGCAAAAGGAAAAAATATTTTGATGATTTTTAATGCATGAAATAAAAATATGAAAAGAATTAAAATAGATGCAAAAATATTAAAATATGAAAATATGGAAAAATAAGAAAATATGAAGTTTGTGAAAAAAGAAAGCAAATCTGGTCCTGGGCTGAATCGAACTCGTGACCTGTTAGAGCATCTTTCCAAAAGCCAAGCCTTAACCACTAGGACAAGTGACATCTGGTGTTTTAAAAAACGAAATCAATTGAATATAAGTGCTGACGCGTCATGGTTATGTTTCAAACACAGTCAGCGTGAGTGGGGTCCCCGTTGGATGGAATGAGCGAATCAGAGAACGCGATCGTGCCACGCCTGCAGCTCGCCGGTCAAATGAGTCAGCGACGCCGGAGCCCTAGCTCCGGTCGTCTTCTCCGGCTGTCCGATTTCCTAACACCGCAAAATCGAGCAATAAGCGAAAGAAGGACCTTGTCCCCTAAATCGACCATGGCGAACACGATGGTGGTGTTAGTTTTTCCTGAAAGTGCCTCTAACTATCAGTTCGAAACTCAACAGCTCCAAAACCCTAAACATGGCATTGTGAGATTTAGACGTTCAACCTTGCTAGCGATTGCCCAGATCGTGTATATGGAGTCTCATGAACACAAAAAAGGCATTAGAATCAATTGAAGCAGCGAGAATAGTAAAATGCAAAATCAAGAAGAATTGAATATGTATGTATGTATATGCATCGATTGACTTGCTTTAACCATTGGCAAGAGTGTGTACTTACTCGAACTTACCTCCTGAAGACAATGGAGTGGTTTTTGAGGGCTGAAAGTGGCTGGAAAGGAAAACTCGAAAATTGACAATTCTTGAGAAAATTTGGCAAAATAAGGGTTGTTGAAAGGGCTAGGGTTTCGTGTCCCTTGTGCTACAGCTTGCTTGGTATTTATAGAAGGATTTGGGATGGCAAAGAGGAAGAAAAAAGATTTGATCTTGAATGTGCATTTATATTTTTTCAAATAAAATCAATTTTGGAAAAATTGATTTTATCATCAATGTGAAGGCTAGCACGAAATTGGTAAGAAGCATGGGCTTTCTTGAACCTCAAGCATGATAAAAGTCCAATCATCTTGAAAAAATATCTTATTTTCATATTTTATATAATTTAATTTTGAATTAAATGGTTTAAAATTCAAAAATAAATTATAAAAATAGAAAATTGCCATGGCCAAGCATTTATGGGTCACAAATAATGTTATGAGCAAGTTTGGATCAAAAGATTTTAGGCCCATTTGGAAAATTTTGCATTTTGACCAAAATGTCCTTTTGTGCAATTGTCCAAAATTGCCCAACTTCTGAATAGTGTATCTTGCTTAATTTTCCACATTTTTTAGTGTTCTTGGGCTTTTTGGAAAGCTCTAAGAATCCTCTAACCAACCTTTTTGGTCTCATCTCAATTGGAGTTTCCATGCTCAATATATCCTCAAAACAAAATGTTGACTTTTTGTTGACTTTGAAGATGACCTGTAATGTTTTGAGCCATACCTCTC
This sequence comes from Vicia sativa, assembly GCA_021764765.1. Taxonomy (NCBI): domain Eukaryota; kingdom Viridiplantae; phylum Streptophyta; class Magnoliopsida; order Fabales; family Fabaceae; genus Vicia; species Vicia sativa. The sequence continues at coordinate 91,338,791 of CM038793.1, read as the reverse complement.
AAATGAAGCATTTTTTGGGCATTCTTGTGAGACATGAAGTTGTAGAGAATTGAATTTCCTTCAAAGCAAGAGGTGGTGGAAAAATTTCTGAGAAAGTATGAGAAAGTTATGATCAGTCAAAGTTCAGTTGACTTTTCACCTAGAAACCCTAATTTAGAAAGTTTGACTTTTGAGCAAATCTTGAGTTTTCTTGATGAATCATGATCAACCCTTGATCAAATGATGAATGTAACTTCAAAATGAGGATGTTGACCAAAAATCATGAAGTTTGACTGTATGTTGACCACAGTTGACTTTTTGTCCAATATAACTGATTTTCAACCATCTGAGCAATTGCCTGAGCAATCTTGACTTGTAAGGCTTGAAACTTGACATGGAGAATCTTTGAAGCATATGAGGAGGCATGAAGACCATTGGAGATGTTGGAAGTCCATCTTGATCTGAGGATCACCAAACCCTAATTTGGGTTGATTGTCTAGGAGAGGGTTTGTCTGATCAACCTTTGTGGAATCCTTGAGTATGGATGTATGAAATATCTTGAGAAGATGGAGGGAAAATTTTGGGGTATGACAGTGTCACCATAGCGATAAGTGGCACCGCATTCTTGATCGAGCGGCATAACCTTGTAGCGAAAGTGCCTTTGTAGCAGTAGTCTTCTCCATGTCTTACGGAGCCATTTTGATTTGATTGTACGGAGAAACCATCCATGAAGGAGAAAACCTTATCTTTGGCGGTGTTGTCTACCGAACATCAATATGAGGAAGTGGAAAATCGTCTTCGGACTTGCTTTGTTCGGATCTCGTAATCCACACATTCGAACTTTGTCATCCTTCTTGAGTACGGGCACCACATTTGCAACATATTGTGGATAGGAAGTGTGACTAGGAAGGCGTTGAGCTGTTTCATAACTTGCTTTGATTTTCTCGACAACTCGGGACACATCGACGAACCTACATTTCAAGGAGAAAACCTTCTTTTGTTGGCAATCGGTGTACCACAATATCAATGTCTAAACCGGAATGTCTTCGTATGACCAAGCAAAAACCTCAATGTAGTCTCGTAGCATCTATCATCCTTTCTTTAACACGCTCTCAAGACCGCTCTATCTTGATCTCTTTTACATCTTTGTCGTACCCAATTCACAACCTCGACTTGCTCTTCGTGTGGTGTATAACTCGCTCTTCTTCTTTGTGTGATCGGATTCTCCGGCACTTCACAATCTTCCTCACTTTCGTCCTCGGCTTGGTAGATCGGATTATCGAAGTCATATTTAGTAATAGTATAGCTGTTATTAACGAGATTCGGAGTGATTCTGCAGTGTATCATGTGGGTGTGTGTAAGAAACACATAGCTTTTGGAGGGTGATAAAGTAAAGAAAGAAAACAAACAATTGAATGCAAAAGTCCAACGAATTTATTGAATGAAAATACATAAGCGACGGATAATAACCCTCATAACGAGCCATGATGCCCCGGGTAAGGCACTAGGCTTTAGAGTTTATTGTTCGAAACATAAAAATACGAAAAGCAAAACAAAAACAAGAGCAATTAATCCCGGCTAAAGGAGATTAGTATGGCGTCTTGACCTTCCAATTCTTGAGCCCATGATGCAGGTTGGGAAGATCCACTTGCGATGTCGAAGTCGTTGTCGTCGTCTTCTATAGCATGGATTCCACTGGCGATCGGAAAGGAAGTTGGTCGGCACGTTCGCGGCGTATCATCTTCGAACCTTGATGGTGAAGCCTAAACCGGTCTTGTCGGTTGAAAGGAAGATCGGGGCTGACCCCAAGATCTACCTCCTTGTTCAGCGGCTTGAGCATCTTCGGTGAGGCCATCCTCGGCGGAACTTGTGTAACCGGGTGACGGGAGAGTCAGGGCATGACTCGGGTATTGTTTCAAAAGCTTGGGAGTCTCGAAGAATTCACCTTCCATTTCGGTATCGGAATGATGTAGATATTGACCATATACTCTTCTTCACCACATATTGTAACAACCTTCCCTTTCACTGGGTACTTCAGCTTCTGATGTAGGGTAGAGGTAACAAAGCCTGCCCCATGTATCCAAGGGCGTCCAAGTAGGCAAGAGTAAGCGGGACAGATGTCCATGACAAAGAAAGTGGAATCAAAAGTCTGGGAACCGACTTTAATGGGCGAGAATAGCTCTCCAATCTTGTTCGCTTAGAACCATCAAAAGCTCTCACAATAATGTCACTGGGTTTCAGGACCAACCCTTCAACATCGAGCCGATCAAAAGCAGTCTTTGGCAGGATGTTCAGAGCAGAACCGGTATCCACCAAGACATGAGACAATGTAGTGCCCTTGCATTCAACAGAGATGTGCAAGGCTTTGTTGTGTTTCTTTCGGAGAGTCGATCGACATCGGAGAAGCCTAGGCGTTGTTGGCAGCCAGGCTAGCAATACAAACTTCAAACGGTCGTAGTAGTGTCTTCTTGATGCGTGAGCATTCTTGAAACTTCACCAAGGCATTAGCATGAGCCTCGAGCACTGAAGCGAGCAAGCATGGAGATCTTGGACGGATCCATCCCATTGTTCCACAACATTGTAGTCACTCTTCTTGATAATCTTCAAAATTTCCTCCATTTCTTGTTTGGAGGTGTCTTGATAACTTCCTTTGGTACTACGGCTAAGCGGGATGAGTCATGGTTCTTTCCTCTAGCTTGGGAATGGATTGAATAGTTGGAATGCGGTGAGTCGCGATGTCTTTGGAGGAGAGATTTGGAGAGAAAACTCTTCGGTTCAGTCACCTTACTTGATCCGGTGATGTTGTCAATGTCGGGAATGGTAGCTTCAATGTAAGATCTTCAATGGTCGGAGGTCTTGCTTGACACCATGATAGTAAACATCAACTCCATAATTCCAAGGGATAGCCTTGTCGGAGGAATATGGGCTGGTCTTGGAGAAGTAATGATGAGAGCGCCATTCTAGGCACGGATCGTGAGGAAATCCTTATTGTGTTAACATCGGCATAATTTTACGGGAAATCGTCACCCCATCCGGTTACCTTAACATCTTCAATAGGAATCTTGTAGCTCTCGAGACGTGTACTTCACCATGTAATCATACTTTCCACTTGGCTGCCCCAGGTATCCCACAGATGGTGTTGTTTCATTCGCATTGTCAATCTTCAATTTAGACATTTCTTCACACGACACGCACGGTGGTTTCGAAATAGTATCTCACGGTTATTCATCATGCACCGGACCGTCTTCTCAACCAAGCACAACCATCGGTGCGGATGGGCACCAACGACAATTCTCGGGCATCTGGATTGACACTTGTAGCAAATTCTTCTTAACAGTCATCAGAGGAATGGTCAAGTCATCTATGTTGTAAACATAAGTATCTTCTCCAACAGCATTGGAACTCTTGTCATGGTTAGGCATAGGCGCGTTGATCACATTCGAAGTCTCAACAGGAGGATCAAACTCAATCGCTTAGCTTCATCATATCTTGAATCTTATTCTTGAGCCCAACAATCATCAGTACTATGTCCTGGGCTATTGGAATGGTAAGCACACTTAGCATTAGGATTGTATCTCGGAGAGGAAGTATTGACACTCTGAGGAGGATCCCTCAAGGTAATCAGCTCTGCTTTCAACATGTGTTGCAAAGCTTGCGACAATGGCATGTTGATCTTTGTAAGCGTCTTCGTGGCGGCGTTACGCTACGCGCGTTGTCTCGGGAGGTTGTCTTGATGTAGGATTGGATTTCACGCCCCACAGTTGAGCGGTCGGTCTTGGCTCGGCTTTTGACCATACGGCATTAGCTTCTTTCTTACCACCAAAAGATCTCTTGACATTTGAAGATGATTCTACATGAATCTTTCCACTCTTGATACCGACTTCAATACTCGCCTATCAATATCACTCGGTGAATCCGGTGAAGAGTTTCAATCGGATGATTGAAGAACGGGCCGTCGGTGTTCCCATAAACATATCAACCAACTCCCTATTGGACAAGGGTGGTTGAACCACACTGCTAGATCTCTCCACAGGCATACTCCTTGAACTTCTCATCACGACCCATAGACATACTTTGTAGTTGCATGCAGTGGGTGTCAATTCAACATTGTACTCATATTGCTGTAGAAAGCATCGCTAAGTCACTCCAAGTACGGATACGGTCATTTTCTAGGCGATAGTACCATTCCAATGAGTTCGGACAAACTCTCTTGAAAATAGTGCATCCACAACTTTCATCGGTGTGGGGTTGATTTTACGAACATAGGACTTCAAATGCAGCTTAGGGCAAGACATGCCATCATACTTAGCAAAAGTTGGAACTTTGAACTTGGGAGGAATCACAACACGAGGACAAGACTCGGATCATCAAAATTCAGCCGGATATCTTGGGTTTTCCACGACATTCGAGACGGTCTTCAAGTTGTTTGTACTTGTCATCTTCATCGAGTATTGGCCATTATCATAGTCTTTCTCGGGCTCATCTTGACTACCTTCGCCATCACCCTTGTTACTTTGCTCATCCTCCTTCTTGACACTTCCTTGAGACCTCAATTCGACTAACCACTCTAGGACCTCCTTTGTAGCGTCGCCCATGTTGAGAAGACCAACAACCTTCTTCTTTCGTTGATGAGCTTCTTGGATCTTCTTGGCCTTGGACCAAGCGGTAAACATCTGCTGGCCAGGCATTACGAGCACGAAGATCTTTGTGAGGTTCAAGAGCCATTTTTGCTAAAATAAATAGCGAGCAAATGAGAAAACCAATCTTCAATGTACCTGTGATGCAATGTTATGCTATGATATGCAATGTTTATGCGGATGCAATGCAATGTTTTCAAGGACCTTAGAGATTTAAATTTGTTAAACAAGCAATGAACAAACATTTATTAGTACTCTTTTTATTATTCTTTTTCTTTTTAAGTACAAAAGATAGTTCAAGACAAGAACAACAGAAAAGCATAAAAATCCGAAAGCTCTAAGTCTCCCATGGGCGCTTCCTCTTGGTGCCGAGGTAGGCGTTGATGCTTCGCTCCTCGTGAAGTAGCTTAGTCAACTCTAGCACTTTCTTCTCACTTGCATAGCACTGAGCTTCAAAGGTATCCCTCTCTTCCTTGAGCTGAATCCAGGATCTCTTCAAGTCTTCAAAATCAGTAGGCATGTCAGGATGGAGAACAGTATAGGACTCGTCACCTATAGCAGGTTCCATAATTCTGGTAGAACAGTGAATGGCATCATGAGGTGTTGAGCTCGAGCTCGCACCCATTTGAGGTATGGTTCCCAAGGAATGGAGTTACGGTGCCCCAAAGTCTTGGTATCGAGTCTTCTTTACCATGCCCCAGCGTGTATGAACCTTTCGGTAATTCGGAGATCGTGGTTGTAGTCGAACACAATATCTTGGAGAAGCATATCATGTGGTCCATCTCTTGAGCAAAACCAAACGACGTAAAGCTAGAGAAGGGTTGTAAGTAATACCTCCCTTATACCAAGTAGTGGTACATTACGGAATTCTCCACAGCTCAATGAAGGTGAAATCCTTTTGAGAGAAAAGACTCCAACGGATATCGAATAAGAGAGTGACATTAGTCTTTGAGACCATTTCATCCTTTGTTCGTTCTTCAATACTGATGGAGGAAGGTGCGAAATAAACCACCTCGAAAGTAACGGTATGCAACACATGAGAGTTCCTTGTCTTTTGATAGTGCAGTGTGGAGAGAATGTAGGATGTCTCCAAGTAAAGTAGGCCTTGGATTGTGGGTAAGAATAACTTGATGGCGTTGACATCTATGAATTGATCCGAGTTAGGGAATAGAACCAAACCATAGATTAGCAAGGCCACAATGTCTTCGAATGCATGGAAACTCATAACTTTGAGGAATTCTCGGGCTTTCTTAATTAAGAACTTGGAAAGTAAACCCTTAACTCCATACGGTTTCCCAATTGGCTTCAATGTCGAGCACTTAAGATGTAAGGAGGATGCGATGTCTTCATACCTAGGAACCTTTTCTAGACCGTGAATGGCATTTGGTCAAGAATAGGTACCCAAGCTTAGAGCATTCTTCCAAAGTAGGAACCAATGATAATCTGGAATGTAAAGCAATGGTGTTTCGGATCGAAGCTGGAATAGGACATGCATCATATCTTCTTCAAAACGGAGTAACCAAATCAAGTAGATAACCATGTCTTTTGATGAACGAGCATGGTGGGAATTTACGAAACCAATTCTTTGGTGAGAAGGTATACCCATAAAGTTGATTCGGATAGTCTTTCTAGAAGCCATAATACCCTACAAAAGCAGGCAAAGATAAATCCTAGGTCCTTGAAATAGTTAGAAATGATATGTAATGCAAATGATGTCATGATGTCATGTTTGGCACACACAAGCAATTCACACAATGAGCCTAGGTTTAAGGCTTGCAAGAGGTATAGTGATTACCCACCAAAAGTTTGAGTTGGTTCATCTGTCCTATAATAATGTAGGGTTCTAGGAATATCACATCATTGATCTTTCTCGTGGCGTTTATTTCAATCGACTACCAAGTGGTCGACGAAAATATCCCAAAGTCCGATCTCAATGAGCGTAGTATCGAGTATCAACCAACCTCGGTCTACACCAAAGCCGCCATCTCACTACCTTCTAATGGCCAAGATGGGTCAATTAAGGTTCTAAAAGTTTAGTTAGTGCTTGATGACACCACGAAGCCAAATACTATCCTCAACTTGGAAATGAAGAGTATCGGGACATCAAAGTGTCACCCTAACGTAGCCATCGTGTTGACCGTTTTCATATCGTCTAGGTCGCGACGATTTATTGCTACTTACCTAAAAGGAAACCCGGATCCGGGTGTAGGATCCCCCACAATATAATACCCAAGCAACCCTTAAAGATAATGCAAGCAAGTCAAACAGAAAGCAATAAAGGTGATTTAGAAATCCTTAAGGCATTCTCTCTTTTTAGGGTGTCTCCCCGGCAGAGTCGCCAGTTCTGTAACACGGTGAACTGACTTTGTAGGATTTTGTATCGCAAATGTGCGGATAGCAAGAGTCGCCACCGAATTTTCTTTTATCCAATTAAGGGAAGGTAAAAAGTACAGAAAAAGACCTTCGTTAGATTCTGAGTAAGGGAGAAGGTTATTAAAAGGGAAGGTATTAGCACCCCTTTCCATCCGTAGTTATCTACGGGCTCTTAGTTGCTCTTAGATCACTTTAAAATTGTGCTTTCTGTGTGTTTGACAAAAATGTTTTGAAAAGGCATTTCGCTTTGACTTTGTAATGATTCATGTAGGAATGTATACAAAGTGTTCGAAAATGTTTCGTTTTGAAAAGAGTTTGAACTTTGACAAAAGTGTGTTGTGTGAAAAGTATTTTGATAGAGCAAGCAACTAAAAGTCTTATTACCTACTCAGAATTGGTCGTTTTCGTATTGTTTTACTTTCCTTTAGAATAACGCTATCCATACCATTAGTTGGTAGGTAACTCTATTTGTTGGATGTAGAACGGACATTCGAAGGGACATCGGATGGTCATAGAAGGCAACTTGTAGGAAGTATCCTAGCACATTCGAAGGGACTATCATCATTTTTCGTAGGCGACAATCGAGGGTCAAGATCATGTATTCGGAGGCGACATCGTGGGTCTTATGATCTTTGTATCGAAGGGACTATGATGATTTGTTTTGAAGGCAACGGTGCTAGAATACCTCTACGTTCGAGGGACTTGACCATTTGTATTCGTAAAGGCAACAAGAGAGAATTGCCCTAAGGGGTGCATGTGTGAAAAGAGTGTGTTGATTCAGATATTTTATCTTGAAAATTAGAGTGAGCTATTGTTCAATTTTATCTTTCCATACACGCCTAATTACTAGCAGTTTATAGGGTGCGGAAATTAGAATGCGGAATGTAAAGATGCGGAAAGATAAATGTCGTACGCTATTACATGGCTTTGGGGCAGATACATAATTTAAACTTGCGGAAAATAAAAACCTAATTTAAACTATTACATCCCATGAGAAGTTACATTATTGGAAAAAAAAAAGAAACGATAAGAAAAAATCGTCCGAACGAGATAACCTGTAAAAGGATGAGAAATCGGAAAATACGAGAGAAATCGAATAAGAGAAAAATGTTAGTAAAAATGCAAGTTTTGAATGAGAAAAATATGACATGCTGGAAATAACATAAATATGCTAAAATAATTTTTTGAGATTTTTTTGATGCAATTTAATAATTAAAAACTAATTAAAATTGATTTAAATGCTAAATTATGAATAAAAATAAATATGCATGCAAAACAATATTTTTTAATTTTATAAATTAAATAAACATTTTATGAAAATAAATGCAAAAGGAAAAAATATTTTGATGATTTTTAATGCATGAATAAAAATTATGAAAAGAAATTAAATTGTATGCAAAATATTAAATGGAAAAGAATAAAATAAGAAAAAGTTTGCAAACATGTAAAACCAAATGCCATGGCGGATCGATGAGACCTTCCGCTCACAACCACGCCTTTGCCATCGATGGGCGCAGCGTGTCATTTGTCGGGCAGACGATGGATGAACAAGTGTTGCCTTCCTGTTGCACCAATCACGCGCCAAGAACTTCATCGTTCTCATTTGAAATCTGGGAATTTTGCGTCGGCCTCGGGCGCTATGACCCTAAATTCAAAATCCACACAAGCAATATAAATTCAATTCAAAGGCATGGTTCGATTAGATTCATCATTCCAAACATGATGGTGGTATTCGTTTTGCCCAATTTATCCTATTTCATGTGATCCCAATTCGGTCCATGGAACCCTAGCTATGGCAAGTTTCGATTCTGGTCCTGAAAATTCAATCAAACTATGCAGAAAGCTTGCAAACTTCCATCTAAACACAAAACAAACCACAAAACATGTTAAAATGCATGAGAATTAAAATCGATTTTGAATTTTCTTGAACAAACCGAATTGGATTCTCCAATTCTTGATGGTTTTGAGCAATGTGAGGGTGCGGATCGACTCAAGAGATATCAAGGAATGCAATGGACACCTCAAAATCGATTGAAAATTTTGGAACTAGGGATGCTTGTAGCTTGTAACCTTGTTTTTGAGCTTCAATAAGGGTTTCTCCAGTCAAAATTTCTACCCTAATTTGTGTGGCATGAGTTATGTATATATAGTAGAAGGATTTGGAGTTAATTTGAGGAAGAATCAATCACTAATCAATGCAAATCAAATTTGATTTTTGTACAAAATCAAATTTTCATTTTTTGATCAATTTTCAATCAAATCTTGCCATATCAATCCAAATTTCGAAATTTGTTGGCTTTATTGAGTTACTTGGATCTCAAGGAAGAGAGAAAAATCAATTTTGCATTTAATTTTGATTTTATACTTTATTTTTGAATTTAATTTGTATTTAAATGAATAAATTCCAAATTAAATAGAAAAATAAAATAAAAATTCGTGGCATTGGGCTTGGATATTCCTAATTGTATAAGGAACAAGTTTGGATGAAGAAAAAGTAAGCCCATTTGCAAATTTTTTGATTTTTAGAAGCATCTCTCTTTGTGCACTCTTTCAAAATTGCCCAACTTGTGAATGGTGTATCTTGCTCAATTTTCCATATTTTTGAGTGTTCGTGGACTTTTTGGAAAGCTATAAGAATCCTCTAACCAACCTTTTTGGTCTCATCTCAATTGGAGTTTCCATGCTCAATATATCCTCAAAACAAAATGTTGACTTTTTGTTGACTTTGAAAATGACCTGTAATGTTTTGAGCCATACCTCTCAAATGAAGCATTTTTTGGACATTCTTGTGAGACATGAAGTTGTAGAGAATTTAATTTCCTTCAAAACAAGAGGTTGTGGAAAAATTTCTAAGAAAGTATGAGAAAGTTATGATCAGTCAAAGTTCAGTTGACTTTTCACCTAGAAACCCTAATTTAGAAAGTTTGACTTTTGAGCAAATCTTGAGTTTTCTTGATGGATCATGATCAACCCTTGATCAAATGATGAATGTAACTTCAAAATGAGGATGTTGACCAAAATTATGAAGTTTGGTATGTTGACCACAATTGACTTTTGTCAATCTGTTGATTTTCAACCATCGAGCAATTATGCGAGGAAACTTGACTTGTGAGGCTTGAAACTTGACATGGAGAATCTTTGAAGCATATGAGGAGGCGTGAAGGACATTGGAGATGTTGGAAGTCCATCTGAAGCTGAGAATTGCCAAACCCTAGTTTGGGTTGATTGTCTAGGAGAGAATTTTGTCTGATCAACTCTTGAGGAATCTTTGAGTATGGATGTATGAGATATCTTGAGAAGATGGAGGGAAAATTTTGGGGTATGACACCTCCCTCTAAATGTGATAAAATCCTAAAAGTCCTAAAGTATCAAGAACCTATTTACTCAAATTTTTATTGTCGAGAAACAATCGAAAACCACATCAAAATGCGCACAGTGTCATGGAACAAAATGTTTCTAAACCTATTATCGAAAAATTGATTAATAACTAAAGGAAATTAATTGTTAAAAATTGACAAAAAATATCAAAAATATCCTAAGAAGCTAAAGTGTCAAAAAATTATTTTTATGTATTTTTTTACATGTCAAAACAATCAAAATCGGAAGCAAAATTGAGCTATGCGTTGAAATTGTGTATACAAACAGGGGGGGGTGCAGAGCCTAATTCCCAAAATGAATTATTTCTATTGGTTATTCCTACAGCTGGGCTTAACCAAGGGATATTCACATGAATTTCTCTATGCCCAAGCTGATATACACTAAGTTCGTTTATCTTTACCAAAAAAAAGAAAGGTCAGAAAGTATTTCCCTGCCACGTTTTTATTATGTAAGCAATATTGTCAATTGGTCAAGGCAAGTTTTATCGTTACCAAAAATTAAAGATTACACTGTGGTAGAAATGTAACTGATTGGTTACTTGAAGACTTATCATGAACCAATAAGAGCGCCCGCATAGGGCTTGTAGAAGAAGGTCATCGGCGAGGAACTCGATCGTCTTCCTCACGAGGCGTCGCCATCGGACGGTTATCTTCTCTTGATTCCGACACTTGGAGCAATGTTGAATGACGTTCGCTTATGGTTCTTACCTCAAGAAAACTCTTCGGATATAATCTTTAATACATTGAATGCGGATCAAAGAGGGAGCATAGTCCTCTTCACGTGACAAGAACTTCGAATGACTCACAGATCCATCAGAGACGGTGGCGTAATGGGAGAATCGACTCTAATTGAAAACATTGTGGCTTGCTCAGATATGCAGCAGATTCATCGCGGTTCAAAGATGAGGGAGCAACAAAGACGATGTGTGGAATAAGGAATGAAGGTTTTCAAGGAGGATCGAAGTTCTTGGCGTAATGATGATTTTAGATAAAGTTATGGCGGATTGTTGGCGAGGAGAAGAAAGAAGATGAATATTCGTTATGGTTGAAGGTGATGAAGTTGAGAAAGATGAATTGTGGTGATCATTCTATTATGGTGGAGCGAGGTGGTTACGGTTCCTAACAGAATGGTAGTGATGATAATTATGGTGATTATGGAGGTTTACTGTTACGGCGGAGAGGTTGTTACAGTGTTAGAAGGAGTGATATTGGAGGGAGTGAAAAGAGAGGAAGTGATTGTTCTGGTCATAAGCGAGAGGTAGTTAATCTGTTAGAAGGAGTGATGGTGGTTTTGTGGCGAGAATGGTTGTTATGGAGTATGAGAGTTTTTTGTTACGGCATGGTGTGAGAGAGAGTTATAGTGGTTATGTGAAGAAGAAAAAGAAATGGAAATAATGGTGGAAAGAAAGACAGGTGATGGTTGTTACTGTTTGATGGAGGGTCAATGAAGAGAGTGTGTGGTTGGCCGAAGGAAAAAGATCGCGAGGGAGAGAGTTTGTTAAGTTTCTACTATCCTTTTTTTTCTGTTAGAAGGAGTTTTTCATGGAGAAACCGGAGGGGAAGAGAGTTTTGTTGAGTTTACATTTCTGTTCTCACTTTTAATGGCCACATGATAGTACCAATGCACCCTCACCTTTCTACTGGAAGATGTTCGTATAAAAATACACAAGAAAAAGTTTCACGATGCCTCCAAAATACCAGCTTGCCAACTTTAAACCCCTCACTCCACGGCTCCGTAATTTCTTCGATACTCGACCAAACGATACAAACTTGACGTCGTTGGAAAGAGGGCATGTGATAGAACAACTTTGTAGTTCAACAAAAATCCAAAAAAAGGCTTAATCCCTGATAAAAAAGCGTTTGAACTTTGCTACGCGACTGTTCGATGAAAGTCCTGGCTTGGTTTGGCAGATTCCAAACGTAATATCTCACTATTTATCAACTTGAACCACCAACTTTGAGGCTCCATATTTTTCGCTGCGGCGTCAAAGCGAAATAACTCATGAATGAAACTTGTAAGGGACATGTCAAACTCCAACTTTCATGTTCAGAGTTTTTCCGCGCGGCGATTGAATCAATGAGAAAATAGCCTCAAAGGTGCGTACAACAATTGTTTGATAAAATGTTCTTGTAGCCATGGAAACAATGTATATGCCATCTCGCGTTTTGGCAAATTCAACCTAACCACTTGAGGCTTCATATCTTTTCTTTGGGACGTCCGAAATGAAACAGTTTGTGAATGAAACTTATAGCGGACATGACAAACTCCAACTTTCATGTTCGGCGTTTTTCCATGAGGAGATCGAATAGATGATAAAAACAACCTCGAACATGCGCACAACAACTATTCGAATATTGCAAACATAATGAATTCTTATTTTCTAGGCTTTGTAACTTTTGATCCGAGTCCCGAATGAATTCGATTCCTTCAGCAAAGTTGTAGATTGCTACAAAATGAATAACTTTGATTTTTAACTCAACTCGAATCGACGCCTCGAAACACGTGTAAAATACCTCCGAAGTCGAGCACTTGAACACATTAAAAAACACCCAAAATTTCACTAAGTTATGAACTTCAAAAGTTATGAACATTAAACTTCGGAGCCTTATAACTCGAAATCTGGGCATTTCTAGAGAAATCTTTACAAGGACAAATTCGGAGTACGAAATACGCTCTTTCCAACGATTACCAATTCACGAACTTCCAACCACAAACGAGCGAGATAGAGAGTCGACAACATGGATCCGTGAACACAAAGTGCTTAAAACTTAGAAATTTTTCTAAGTCCTAGATTAATTAAAAAGCAAGAAACCTCATTTTGGTCCGATTCTTCCGACTTTTCTCAGCAAATGATCACACTTTCGCAAATGTCGACTTCTGACAATAATTTTGACCAGAAATTCCACTCGGTCAAACCCTGACTTTTGTTGACTTTTCAGTACACAAACTCAAATATCATTTAATCCGACCGTTCTTGATTTTCTAATGGATCGGGTGGATCGATAAGCCTCATAAAGAGACTCCAACGCTCGCAGAAGGTCATAGAATTATTGCGGGCTCATATATTCGATCACAACACATTGTAGCTCGAGTCCTTTAATCAATATCCACATGATAGGCAATCAGAACCTCAAATCCTCAACTCTCGAGATATAGCCAGAAGATTTTCAGACACACACGTCTTGTACACTAAGATGACACTAGAAACAACAGATCCTCAAATATCCAGCTGCCGAGAATCAAACCTCTTCTTCGAAGTTGTGCACCGTCACTCAATTAGAAAAATTAGATCCCATGGTTAATGTATGAATGATGTGTATGCAATGCACCTATTGATTAAATGTAAGCCAGTTATTTATAAAAAAATGAAGAGGGCGAATTTTGGGGTGCAACAACATGCATTAACCAATGTACTACGACAAACAGAATGTGTGTAGACACATACGTACAACAAAAATGTGCACTAAATACATTAACCAATGTATAACGACTAACGGAATATGTGTCGACACATCCGAGTAACAAAAACTTGCACAAAATACATCAAACAATATAAAATGGCTCTTGTACCCCAAAATTTTCCCTCCCAACCTTGAGATCAAGAAACTTCCTCATGCCCAAGTCCACTCAAAGATTACTCAATACAAACCCTTCCTTAAGCAATTGATCTACAATTAGGGTTTTGCTTTCTTCAAGGTAAAATTTGTTTCTAAGGCTTCAAGTGGACTCCATACCTCTTCATATGTGTCAAAATATATCGATGCCAAGTTTCAATCCTCACACCACAAATTTTCTCAATCAATTGCTCAGATAGATGAAAATCAATTGTATTGGATAAAAAGTCCATTATGGTCAACATACAGTCAAACTTCATCATTTTTTTGTCAACATCAATATTTTGAAGTTATATTCATTATTTGATCAAGGGTTGATCATGATTCATCAAGGAAACTCAAAATTCATCAAAAGTCAAAAGTTACTAAATTAGGGTTTCTTAAGGAGAAGTCGACTGAACTTTGACCAAACATAACTTTCACACACTTCATCAAAAATTCATCAACCACAGCTCATTTTGAAGAGAATTAAATTCTATACAACTTTGTGTCTTATAGGTTTTTCCCTAAAAATTCTTTATTTGAAAGATATGGGCCAAGACATTATAGGTCCTTTCAAAAGTCAACAAAAAGTCATATTTTCTCAAAGAAGTGTACATGAACTTGGAAGCTTCAATGAAGATGAAACCAAAGAGAGATTTTAGAGGACATTTTATTCTTTTCAAAAAGTCCAAGATCATCTTCAAATCATAAGAATTAAGCAAGTTATATTAGGTGCAAGTTTGGCAATTTTGAAAAAGTGCATGAAGAAAATATTAAGCAATCTTGGATTTTTTTGCAATTGGGCCTATATTTTTATGTTTGTGTTATACCCCAAAATTTTCCCTCCTATTTTTCAAGTCAATACACATCTCTATACTCAATAGTTCCTCAAGGGTTGGCCAGATGAACCCTCTCCTAAGAAATCAACCCAATACACATCTCTATAGTCAAAGATGGTTTCTATTGCCTCAAGTGAGCATCATGCCTCCTCATTTGTCTCAAGGTATCACCATGTCAAGTTTCAAGCTTCACAACTCAAGTTTGCTCTGTTAATTGCTTAGATGAATGAAAATTAGTTGTATTGGACAAAAAGTCAACTATGGTCAACATATAGTAAAACTTCACCATTTTTTGTCAACATCAAGATTTTGAAGTCACATTCATCATTTGATCAAGGATTGATCATGATTCATCAAGAAAATTCAAAGAATGGTCAAAAGTCAAAGTTTCTAAATTAGGGTTTTTTGATAAAAACTCGACAGAACTTTGACCAGGCATAACTTTCACATACTTTATCAGAAATTTTTCCACCAAAGCTCATTTTGAAGGGAATTCAATTCTCTACAACTTTGAGTCTCACAAGCTTTGTTAGAACATTGTTTGGTTCTACACCAATCTTAGATGTTTTGATGATAACAAATATTGTTGATGACTGTCATGTTCTGACAATAATAAACACATATTTTGTATGAAACATTGTTGGCTTCTAAGGTTATTTTAAAAGTATGCAGATAAACTTCTAACTTTGAAAAGAAAAGAATCCTTTTGAACTTATCAAACAGAAGTTCTGACGAAAGAAGAAGAACAGAAGTTCTGATGAAAGAAGCAGAATAGAAGTTCTGACGAAAGAAGAAGAATAGAAGTTCTGATGAAAGAAGAAGAACAAAAGTTCTGATGAAAGAAGAAGAACAGGAGTTCTGACGAAAGAAGAAGAAAAAAAGTTCTGATAAAAGTAGAAGAACATAAGTTTTGATGTCCGTTAGAAGACTTTGATCTAAACGAAGTTCCAATAAACTTCTAAATAGCACCAGACCGCTCTAGAAACTCTGATATCCATGTTCTGACTAAAATTCTAAGAAGCGTTGCCATTCATTAAATGAAGATTTGAAGCAACGGTTAACTTCCAACAGGATCTCGTTTTTATGGAAAGAAAAATCAACTCAAATTATCATCATTCCATATACAGCTTAAGATGTCTCTAACGAATACTTTCCATGAACATCTATATAAGGATTCATCTATGAAGAGAACAATAGAAAACATACAGAGATCAACACACGCAGAATCAAAAGAAAATTCAAAATCGTTCATTAGCTTATAAGCGCTGAAATATTCTTGTGTAAAAATCACAGTTGTGATATAGCTTTCTAGAAGCATCATTACACACATTTTTTGTAATTGTCTATGAATTGTAATTCCTTGAGAAACTAAGTTGTGGTGCCCTTGAGAAGACTAAAACAATTGTTTTAGTGAATTGTAATTGCTTGAGAAACCAAGTTGTGGTGTTCTTGAGAAGACTAAGGCAATAGTCTTAGTGGTTTGTAATCAAGTTCTGATTAGTGGATTAAGACCTCGTTAAGAGAGGCAAATCACCTTGACGGGTGGACTGGAGTAGTTTGAGTTTAAAAGAACCATGATAAAAATAATCGTGTCTATTTTAATTTGATTTCAAAACCCCAATTCAAACCCTCCCCCTTTCTTGTGTTTTTCATCCTTCAATTACCATCAGAGCGCCTGGTTCTGAGTGCTAACACTTTACCGTGTCAGAAAAAATATCCATCTTGAAAAACACTATCGCAGAAAAGGTTCAGAACAACTATGACAACTATGATGACAAAGACAGAGTCGTAGACCTCCAATGTTTGATGGAGAAAACTTTGATTACTGGAAGGACAAAATTGAAAGTTTCTTTCTGGCTCATGACGGTGACCTCTGGGACATGGTAACAAATGGCTATACTAATCCTGCTGACGTAAATGGTCAGAAGATTGAAAGGAAGAAAATGTCAGATTAGCAAAAGAAGGAATTCAAAAATCACCACAAGGCCAGAACCATCCTTCTAAGTGCTATCTCATACATAGAGTATGAGAAGATCACAAACAGAGACTCAGGTAAGAACATCTTTGATTCCTTAATAATGATGCATGAAGGCAACATGCAGGTCAAAGAAATAAAAGCTCTTGCCCTCATTCAGAAGTACGAAGCATTCAAAATGGAAGAAGATGAAATGGTTGAAGTAATGTTCTCAAGGTTTCAAATTCTGGTAGTTGGCTTAAAGGTTCTGTATAAAGGATACTCTATTGGTGACCATGTAAATAAAGTCATCGGAAGTCTTCCCAAGAAATGGAGACCTATGGTGACAGCGCTCAAGCTTGCAAAGGATCTCAACAATATCTCTCTGGAAGAACTCATCAGCTCTTTAAGAAGTCATGAGATTGAATTAGAAGAAGATGAGCCCCAAAAGAAAGAAGAAGACAACTCTGGAGGATCCTAGTCAGAAGATGGTGATCTATCTTTGCTCTCCAGAAGAGTCCAACAACTCTGGAAGTATAGACAGAGGAAGTTCAAAAATTCCAGAAGATCTAGCAACTCCCTGATCCATCTTCTGGACACAGAAATTCCAGAAGCAAAGATGTTGTCTGCTACGAATGTAAGGAACTTGGTCACTATAAAAATGACTGTCCCAAACTTCTTAAAGAAAAGCCAAAGAAGAGGTTTGACAAAGAAAAGAAGAAAAGACTTATGGAAATATTGGATGACTCAGATTCTTCTGAAGCTTCGTCAGACTCAGAAGATGAAAGAGCAAACTTAGCGTTAATGGCCAACATAGCTGACGGCTCAGACTCCTCAGACTCTGAATCCGACACTAAAGAGGTATTTCCAAAATTTGCTGTTAATTTTTCTAGAGTTGAAATAGAAGAAAGCTTATCTGAAATACTTGAAAACTATCAGAAGCTTAAAATCAAATACAAGAATCTGAAACAGAATCTTGTATCTGATTCAGAAGATACTAAGAAACTTGAAAAGAAAATTCTGAGCTTAAGAAGATTATTCCAGAACTAAAAATTGAAAACTCTAATTTTAAAGAAATTCTTCAAAAAGCTCAAGTAAAACTGTTTCAGAAGTTCGGAGTAACACTGATAATATTCTGAAAGAATATGATATTGGTTTTCAAGAATTTCTTAATAAGAGCTTAGACAAAAGCAAAATGGCTTCAATGATTTATAAAGTAAGTAGAAACTAGAATATGATAAACCATATTCTAGAGTAGATGATATGGTCATTAAATACACACCTCTAAAATCACACTTCACCTATGGTCACCCACGTGACATAAAATATACTAGTGAATCATATTATGCTAAATTTTAGGATAAACCTAAGTTCAAACAGAACTTTGAAAAATCTAACCAAAAAGGACCCAAAAAGATATGGGTACCTAAGGATAAAATAGTATATATTGCAGATGTCTTTGACAACAAATTCGAAACACCAGTCGTGGTACCTGGACTCTGGATGCTCTCGATACATGACGTGAAGAAAGCATATGTTCCAAAGTCTGGAACTTAAAGCTGGAGGTTACGTAGGTTTCGGAGGCAACCAGAAGGGTAAAGTCATTGGCTCTGGAACTATTAGTAACGGTTCTTTACCTTCTATTACAAATGTTCTTTTAGTAGATGGACTAATGCATAATCTGTTATCCATAAGTCAATTAAGTGATAACGCGTATGATATTATCTTCAATCAAAAGTCTTGTAAAGCTGTTAGTCAGAAAGATGGAACAATCCTCTTTAATGTCAAAAGGAAAAACAACATTTATAAAATCAAACTTTCTGAACATAAAAGTCAAAATGATAAAATGTCAGTGGACAATGAGCAATGGGCCTGGCACAGACAATTGGGGCATGTTAGTATAAGAAGAATATCTCAAATTAACAAACTCAATCTAGTCAGAGGACTTCCTAATTTGAAGTTCAGCTCAGATGCTCTGTGTGAAGCTTGTTAAAAAGGCAAATTTTCAAAAACTTGTTTTAAATCAAAAAATGTTGTTTCTGCCTCTAGGCCATTAGAAATTCTACATATTGATCTATTTGGACCAGTGAAAACTGCATCCTGTCATACCCCAAAATTTTCCCTCCATCTTCTCAAGACATTCCATACACCCATGCTCAAGGATTCCTCAAGGGTTGATCAGACAAACCTTCTCCTAGACAATCAACCCAAACTAGGGTTTGGTGATTCTCAGATCCAGATGGACTTCCAACCCCTCCAATGTTCACCATGCCTCCTCATATGCTTCAAATATTCTCCATGTCAAGTTTCAAGCTTCACAAGTCAAGTTTCCTCAAACAATTGCTTAGATGGTTGAAAATCAGTTGTATTGGACAAAAAGTCAACTGTGGTCAACATACAGTCAAACTTCATGATTTTTGGTCAACATCCTCATTTTGAAGTTACATTCATCATTTGATCAAGGGTTGATCATGATTCATCAAGAAAACTCAAGATTTGCTCAAAAGTCAAACTTTCTAAATTAGGGTTTCTTGAGGAAAAGTCAACCAAACTTTGATTGAGCATAACTTCTTCATACTTTCTCAGAAATTTTTCCACCACCTCTTGTTTCGAAGGAAATTCAATTCTCTACAACTTCATGTCTCACAAGAATGTTCAAAAAATGCTTCATTTGGAAGGTATGGATCAAAATATTACAGGTCCTTTTCAAAGTCAACAAAACGTCAACTTTTTGTTTTGAAGATATATTGAGCATGGAAACTCCAATTGAGATGAAACCAAAGAGGTTGGTTAGAGGACTCGTAGAGCTTTCCAAAAAGTCCAAGAACACTCAAAAATGTGGAAAATTGAGCAAAATACACCATTCACAAGTTGGGCATTTTTGAACAATTGCACAAAAGGAGATATTTGTCAAAATGCAATTTTTTCCAAATGGGCCTATAATTTTATGATCCAAACTTGTTCATAATATTATTTGTGACCCATTGATGTTTGGCCATGGAAATTTTCAATTTTATTGATTTATTTTTGAATTTAAAACCATTTAATTCAAAATTAAATTATATAAAATATGAAAATAAGATATTTTTTCAAAAGGAGTGAATTTATATCAAACTTGAGGTCCAAGATAGCCCATGGAACATGCCAAATTCGTGCTAGCTCTCACATTAAAGAAAATCAAATTTTCTCCAAAATTTGATTTTATTTGAAAAATATTTATGGCACATTCATGATCCAATCTTTTTTCCTTCTTTTTCCTCTCCTAATACACTCTATAAATAGCCAGCAAGATGCCAAGCAAAGGACACGAAACCCTAGCTAAAAACACAACCCTTATTTTGCCAAAATTTCTCAAAAAGTTGTCAAAATTCGAATTTTGATTTCCAGCCACTTTCAAGCTCTCAAAACCATTCCATTGTGTTCAGGGGGTAAGATTGAGTAAGTACACATCATTATCAATGATCAAAGCAGCCTGAATCGTGCCATATACATCCATACATATTCAAATATTTCTTGATTTTGCATTTTTAATATCTGTGTGTTTTCATTGATTCTAACCATTTTAATGTGTTCATGAGGTCTCATGTGATTGATCTGGGCCATCGCTTTGAAGCTTGCACGTAAGAATCATGGTTTGCCATAATTAGGGTTTTTCAAGCTGTCATCTTCGAACCGGCTTGTACAGGCCGATTCAGTCAAAACCAACATCGCCATTGAACTCGGAATGGTCAATTTAGGGGGATAGGGTACTTTTTTGCCATTTATTTTTGCTATTTCGTAGGATTGATGTTCGAGGCCGCCGAAGAAGACGACCGAAGCTAGGACTCCGACGTCGTTGACCAGCGTTGAAGCCGGCGAGGTATGCGTGGGACAATTACACTCTCTGATTCGCTCTCTCTTTCCAACTGGGGTCCACGCGTGGCTGACTGTGTTTCAAACATATCCATGACGCGTGTATGTTCTTATTCAATTGATTTTCACTTTACAAACACCAAGTGTCAAGTGGCGCAGCGGTTAAGGCTTTGTTTTGAGAAGATACTCCAAGAGGTCATGAGTTCGTGCCACACCAGGACCGGTTTTCCTTTTTCTTTTCACAAACTTAACTATTTTTCTATTTTTCATATTTTGTTCTCTTTTAATATTTTTTCATTCATTTTAATTTATTTTCATAATTTTTATCATGCATTAAAAAACACCAAAAATATTTTTCTTTTTTGCATTATTTTCAGAAAATGTTTATTTAATTTATAAAATTAAAAATATTATTTTTGCATGCATATTTTATTTAATCTCAATTTTTGCATTTAAATCACTTTTAATTGATTTTTAATTATTAAATTAACTCCAAAAAATCCCAAAAAATTATTTTAGCATATTAATGTTATTTCCAGCATGAAAACTTTTTCTCATTCAAAAATTATTATTTTTACTAACATTTTCCTCTTATTCAATTTTCTCGTATTTTCCCGATTTCTCATCTTTTCACAGGTTATCCCGTTTCGGACAATTTTTATCGCTTTCTTTTCATATTTTGTAATTGCCTATGGGATGTAATAGTTTAATTAGGACTTTTATTTTCCGCATATTTAGATTATGTATCTGCCCCAAAGCCATGTAATAGCGTAGGGTTTATCTTTCCGCATTTTACTTTCCGCAATTTAATTTCCGCACCCTATAAACTGTTAGTAATTAGGCGTGTATGGCAAGATAAAATTGGACATAGCTCACTCTTAACTTCAAGATAAAAATACCTGAAATCAACACACTCTTTTCACACATGCACCCCTTAGGGTAATTCTCTCTCGTTGCCTTTACGAATTCAAATGGTCATGTCCCTCGAGCGTAGAGGTATTCTAGCACCGTTGCCTTCAAAACAAATCATCATAGTCCCTTCTATACAAAGATCATAAGACCCATGATGTCGCCTCCGAATACATGATCTTGACCCTCGATTGTTGCCTACGAAAAATGATGATAGTCCCTTCGAATGTGCTAGGATACTCCTACAAGTTGCTTTCTATGACCATCCGATGTCCCTTGAATGTCCCTTACATCCAGCGAATAGGGTTACCTACCAACTAATGGTATGGATAGCACTATTCTAAAGGAGCGTAAAATAATGCAACGACCAATTCGAGTAGGTAATAAGACTTTTAGTTGCTTGCTCAAATCAAATACTTTTCACACCTCACACTTTTGTCAAAGTTCAAACTCTTTTCAAAACGAAACATTTCCAAACACTTTGTATACATTCCTACATGAATCATTACAAAGTCAAAGCGAAATGCCTTTTCAAAACATTTTTGTCAAACACACAGATAGAATTTTTTAAAAGTGATCTAAGAGCAACTAAGAGCCCGTAGATAACTACGGATGGAAAGGGGTGCTAATACCTTCCCTTTTCATAACCTTCTCCCTTACTCGAGAATCTAACGAAGGTCTTTTACGTACTTTTTACCTTCCCTAATTGGATAAAAGAAAAGTCGGTTGCGACTCTTGCTATCCGCACATTTGCGATACAAAAACCTACAAAGTGAGTTCACCGTGTTACAGAACTGGCGACTCCACTGGGGATACACCCTAAAGAGAGAATACCTTAGGGATTTCTAGATAACTTTTACTGCTTTCTGTTTGATTTGTATGCTTTAATTTTAAGGGTTGCTTGGGTATTATATTTGTGGGGGATCCTACACCCGGATCCGGGTTTCCTTTTAGGTAAGTAGCAATAAATCGTCGCGACCGTTAGACGTATATCGAAACGGTCAACATGATGGCTACGTTAGTGTGACACTTTGGATGTCCTGATACTCTTCATTCCCAAGTTGAGGATAGTATTTGGCTTCTGCGTGGTGTCATCAAGCACTAACTAAACTTTTAGAACCTTAATTGACCCATCTTAGCCATTAGAAGGTAGTGAGATGGCCGACTTTGGTGCAGACTAAGGTTGGTTGATACTCGATGCTACGCTCATTGAGATCAGACTTTTGGGATATTTTCGGTCGACCACTTGGTAGTTGTATTGAAATAAACGCCTACGAGAAAGATCAATGATGTGAGATTCCTAGAACCCGGTTACTATTATAGGATAGGATGAACCAACTCAAACTTTTGGTGGGGTAATCACCTATACCTCATGCAAGCCTTAAAACCTAGGCTCATTGTGTGAATTGTTTGTGTGTGCTAAACATGACATCATGACATCA
>CM038793.1:91223255-91315732 GCA_021764765.1 Vicia sativa | reverse complement strand
CATGATTTCATTGAGTCATTTATGCAGATTTATAGATAGATATAGTAGTCAATTGCTCGATGAGGATCATTTAAACCACCTTGGCAATCATTTGAAAGAATGAGAAAACATGGCTTGAAAATGAATCCTCTTAAATGTGCTTTTTTGTGCAGCCGATTTCCGCTTGTGGTCCACAAGAAGGATCGAAATTAACTTGAACAAACGAAGGCCATTATGGAGACGAAACCTCCATCCACGAAGAAAGAGTTGCAACTTACTGGGTAAAATCAACTTTTAAAGAGATTCATATCCAATTTAAACAAGCACCCAGCTTTCTCCCTACTACTTATTAATCAAGGGAATTTCAATGGACGGCACAACATCGTGAGGCATTCGAGAAAATCAAGGCCTATTTGATGCATCCTCCTATACTTAAGGCCCCCTTCTAATGATAAACCAATGAGATCAGAGCATCTCTCCAATGTAACTATAGGTAGTATGTTGGCCTAAGAGAATGATTATGGCGCCGAAAGAGCCATCTACTATATTAGTAGGATCAAATAGCAGATTGTATAGTAGCATAGAAAAACTATGCCCGTCTGATTTCTCTTGTACAAAACTCAATATTATATTAAACTAGTTGATGTTTACGCTTCATCTCACTCTTGATGTTATTAAACATATGCTTCAAAACCAATCATGCATATGTGATTGGTAAATGGGCTTTAGCGCCATCGAGTATAATTGGCCTTCAAGCCTTAAAGGCTGAAAGGGCAAGTTGTTTCAGATTTATAGGGATCACTGCAGGAGAAGACTTCTGTTAAATTATGTCGAGATCCAAACATGGAAATTATCCTTCATGGATCAACACATAAAAACGGAAGTGGGTTGGAGTGCTTATCATTTCTCTCAAGGAATTCCAACAAAGTTCAAGTACAAGTTGGAAGGTCCTCCTGCTCGAACAATGAAGCCGAGTATGAAGCTGCTAATTGTTGACTTGAAGCCTTGTTGGAAATTGGGGCAACTGTGAGCCAAATTAGAGGAGACTTAGAGGTCATTAAACAAATAATAAAAGAATACAAATGTATCAAAGAAAATTTGATCATGTACTTTGTTATTGCAACGACATCTCAAGAAATTTGAATATGTGGATATAAAACATATTCTTAATTGATAATCAGAGGCAAAATGACTTGGCCAAATAGCCTTGTGGTATAAGACATCCAAAGAAAACTCCAATACCTTATAGAAACAAGAGGTAGAATAATGACTACTAAATTATCACCATTAGACTTAGAAAATTCAAACTTGGCTATGCAAATCGAAGGAATTCAAGTGTTAAGTATAGATACTTTGAGATACAAATTGGCTAAGTCCCATAATAAATTACTTGAAAGAACCTTCAAGAATACAGAAAAGATCAAATACTGTGGCATTGTCTTATGTGTTAATAGTGGAATGAACTTTTAAGAAAACCCTTAAGGAATCTTACTCAAGTGTTTAGGAGAAACAAGCGATTTAGCCTTGTCCAATGTGCACAGCAAGGCAAGCTATCAAGAGCCATAAAATGAAATGGTTGTTGTTTCGATATGAAATGTATTGGCCCATTATGCTCAAAGATTGCATAGAATTTGCTAAAGGATGTGAAGAGTGCTAAATCCATGCAGTATTCAACACGCCTCCCCGCCAAAGGAGCTACATTCAATTGTTAAGCCTTGGCCTTTTAGAGGATGGGCATTAGATCTAATTGGTGAAATTCAACCAACACCATCCAAACGACAAAAATATATCCTTGTGGGTATAGATTATTTTACAAAGTGGGTCAAGCAATTTCTAGTGAATGTTGATCAAGAGGCTATCATAGAATTTATCCAAGCAAATAATCTATGTGTTCTGTATACCAGTAGAGTATCACAATGTATCAAGGTTCAGCTTACGGGCAAAAATGCAAGAATTTGCACAAGAAATGGATTTAAGTTATTCACGCGACGCCTTTATTATGCTCGTGCAAATGGTCATGGAAATGCCAATAAAGTCATAATAGGATTGATAAAGAAACATGTAGGGTAAAAGCCAAAGAATTGGCACAAAACTTTGACCAAGATCTATGGGCATGTCGAACATCTCCTAAGGAAATCGAATACTACTCCATTCTCACTTACATTTGGACACTACGCAGTTTTTCCATTCAAATACATTTACAACAAGCTTAGAACCAAAGACAAAATGAGATACCAAATGACCAATATTGGGAAATGATGATGAATGAATTAGTGGAGATAGATGAGGATAGCTACATGCTTTAGAAATTATGAGGAGACAAAGAAAGAGAGGCAGCTATATACAACAAAGAGTTAAAAGTAAGTTGTTCTCAACTAATGATCTCGGTATGGAAAGTTATATTACCTATGATAACAAAATAGATTCTTGTAAATGGTCACCCCATCGAGGGACCCTTTCGTGTTTTGAAAACATTTTCAATAATGCTTATGAAATAGAGGAATTAAAGAGGATAGAAGAATCTTGAAGGCAAATGGAAATATTTAAAAGGTATAAACCATGCTTGCAAGAAGTTTGAATTACTACGTAATAATAAAAGTAAAACAAATATTAAAGCTAAATGGTGTTGCATAAATGCCAAAATGGTTGTGTTCAAATTACAAAAGTACATAATAAATATCCCGAATAAAAAGCATTAACAAAATACATTCAAAATCGGAGTTTCGTTTCACTAGCAACTTGTTTGCACAAGTTGATTTTGCATTGATAACATTTTTACGCCGAGCCCTTGATCTCTTTGCTTATTCCTTTAGCTACCCCATTTGTTGAAGACTTTAGGTGACAAGATTTTCAAGTTTTTGTCATCAACGGGCTTCAGTCGCCGCTTTAGCATCCTCAATCTTCTTTTTAAGTTCTTCGAGATTCCGTAACAAGATTGATCGAGCCAAACGCCACGCTTATCTTTAGCATGGAATATATCAAGCTCCAATGCTTCGCTTCCTCGTAAAATTTCAAGTCTCGATCATGCTTTTAGACAAAGCCTCTTGTTTGGTTCGAATCTTAGTCTCAAAGATCATTAATCCCGATATTCACTACTAACCTCATTAAGAAAGATTTTGATCATATATGGTTTCACCTACTTCAAATGGACAGTAATCGAGATCTATCGAGAAAGCAACTCTTCATCAAAAATAGGCTCCAGATCATGCTTAGAATAGTAAAATGTCACCTCAAGAATAGTTTTGTTGACTTGTTAAAGAAGTTGGTCGAGAAAAGTAAGAGGGCTTTTCCTTCGCTTGGCTCAATCCTCGATTGATTTTTGCTAGAAGAGGAACCGCTGAGCTAGCATTAACTTGATGTATTTGTGGGATTACTTTTCATTTCTTCTTCTCGCTCCTCGACAAAGTTGGAGGGTCCGTTGTTTAGTGAAATGGTTCCAAGGAACGGAACCTCCACCTCCTCTTACATCACCTCATCTCCGCCACCATCTGCCAAGTAATGACTCATAGTACGTGCTTCGCCTCTTCGTGATTGGTCAAGAAATGCACCTTCTAGGAGAAGAGTCACTGGAATGTCGATGATGGAGTTTCAACATCGTGTCCGCTCACTACCGCAGGTCCTCTATCTGAGGAGGCGAATTGCTTGTTGTTCTAAAGCTTTGACCAATGGAGGCGGTTGCTTGTTGATCCAAAGCCGACGGTCCCGCAGGAGTAGCAATGGACGAGCCTTTGTTTAAACACTTCATTAAACCTTCGTTGAAGAGAGGTCCGCAGTTTTGGCCTTGATGGTGGAGGATCTCAGAACAAAGGAATGCTCTACGCGTAAACAAAGGGTTAGCATAAAGAATGTCACATAGTCGAATCTAAAAGAGCATTATG
The DNA here is from genome assembly GCA_021764765.1 of Vicia sativa. NCBI lineage: Eukaryota > Viridiplantae > Streptophyta > Magnoliopsida > Fabales > Fabaceae > Vicia > Vicia sativa. The sequence continues at coordinate 91,311,875 of CM038793.1, read as the reverse complement.
AAATTTACCTTTGCTCATCGGGTTGCATTGCTACCAATGTGTTCTGACCGCTCTTCAAGACTGAGACTCAAGGTCCTTGATTTGGTGGGAGTACACATTCACTGCTTTTGGAAGGATTGGCGATTGAGAACCTCCGATTTGTTAGTTTTCTTCTTTTTTCGCTTGAGAGGAGAAGCCTTCATTCTTTTTGATTCATTTTCGATTGGGCATCATCACGCCTTCGCTTCTTAGAGACTCTGGGAGGTAGTCCATTCACCGAGCAAGGAAGAGAATAAATGAGTCAATTCAAAGAGTAATTTCGATAATAAGAAAGGAGTGAGTGAAGTATTACCTTCTTTTTTCTTTTAGGGAATCATCTTCTTGTTCAGAGGAGGATTTTCAAAGGTAATTATTGACGCTTTCGAGGTAGAAGTTGAGCTCACTGGGTACAACTTTATCCTTCTTCGTAGATTTTAGATCAACAATGAAAAGAATTTGAAAGCTAAGCTTAAAATAGAGTTTAAAAGAATAAGGAACTTCAATTTCTTCGCCCGCACCTTCACCGCTTTCGAGACGTGATAGACATACGACAAGTCATAGCTAAGGTGCCCCTAAAATTGTCTAAATCATGTTTAGCCCACGTTACCTTTGGGGTGTTTTTGGCATCATTTTCGTAATTACGAAGAATGTCCCTACAAACCAACCACCGTGGATATGGTGGAAAAGGCCAAAGCCACTCTAAAGTAAGTTTGGAAACTTTGGTGGCTAATGTTTAAAAGCCCACCAATACCTATCTTCGTGTTTTACATAGGAGGAAATCAATCTTTGAAAGTTGTTTTTCAAATTTTTCTTTCAAAGTTCTTACAGATCGCAGATGCTCGATGTATCTCCATAGGATTATAGACAATTTCAAAATATTTTGAAAGGCTCGAATTTCCTCGACATGAGTAAGTCTACCTTTTTGACATTCTCCGCACAAGGAAAAAGCCGTCATTGTTGTTGAATTTGATGGTGTCAACATATCGTTCGAGTAATAGTCTGTCCACCAAGTATAGAAATCTTTTGTCATATAAAAAGAAGGAGTAAAGAGGACTAGTGAAAAGTCAACGAAGCCAGCATATTGCTTCAATCGAGTTTCGATTTCTTTGAAGGAGTAAGGTACCCCTGCTAAACGTATCTCCCTTTTCTTGTTGAAGAGCGGTTCAGGTAGGATTTTGCATAATCCAAATTGACGAGCCACGAAATTGGGTTGATAAGCAAGGATGCACACTTGGCTCTTCACAGGTGTGATTCTGGAGATGATAAGCCTAGGGTTTAGAAAGGCACACCAAATGTCCCTGATTATTTTTTCTTTGATGGCTTGCTCAAGGGGCATGGTAAACCAAGTTGGACCATAGTTTCGATTGGCAAAAGGAGCCATTGAAGGATCGAACCTATGTCTCTTAGATAAAATCATCATGTAGTTAACAAAACATGTCTTGAAATTTTTCTTTCATCGCTTGGGGTTAATTTTAGCAACTGTACCCTTAATGTCATAGCTTACAACATCAGGGTGTTCTTCATTGAATACCCCAAAGGTAGAAAGAGATGGTTCGAAGGTAGCATTTAACCAAAGTCGAATAGCCTGGCCAGAGAAGCGATTAGTGCCACAGAAGTTTTCGCCAAACCGCAACACCTATGCTTTGATAAACTTGTCGCCAGAGTTCACTAATGCACACCCTTCGACCATGATGGAGTTGGTTCAGTAGTAATAAATCGCAACTTGTAAAGACTTGTAAGACATACTTTGATAGCCACAGCTTTAAAAGCTATGTGTTCGACTCAAAACTTCCTCTTCAAAGAATGGTAGAAATTGATGATTTTGAGAAGTCGGATTCTCAACATCAAAATCGATGAGGTTATCCGTGATCTTCATTTGGGTCAAAGGATTCTCCAATAGAGAAAGTCTAGTGATAGCAGAATATCAAGAATGTGGGTGTCAAGATTCCACAAGGGAGATGGAAGGTATTATAGGTGCTATCCCGTAGTATAAAGAAGCTAACAAGAAAGGTTGGCTATAACTAAATCCTAATTTTGACATTCAAATTAGGTTTAGGATGCCTATATTTTCCCATTCTTGGATTTCTTACTCTCAACTTTCGAAAGCCAATCCCGTATAATTGATCCGATGAGGACATGTGAAAGGGTTTAAAATTCCAATAACGTAGTCTATGTTAAAACATCCCTATTGGTTTTGACGCTCCTGCTTCATGTGTTTTTCTAGGGTTTTTGACAACTTAACAATAGATTCATCTTCCTTATGTTTCAGAGGAACAGATTTATTAACAATGGGTTTTATTTCTGAATAGGTGGGAAAAAATCCCTTTGTCTTTTCTAAACGTTCTGTAGAGATTAAGGGACCCATAACCCCTAGGGTTTTATCAAGAACAGTGGTAGGGATGATTACCTGGGAGGCATAAATGGCTTTCTGTTCCGGAGTGAGTTTTGGAGTTGAGATGAACTCCTGATTATCAAGATTGATAATCTTGCTTGTTGGTTTGAGGCTGGAAGAAGGAATTTGTTTAGATTTTCCAAATTTCTTGGATGAAGGAGTTGGCGCTGAAGGAGAAGACATTGTGAATATCAAAGACTTTTTTCTGAAAATGAAAAATCTGGGTAGTTTGAAGGTTGAGAGAGTTTTTGGAAAAGTTTGAAATGAAGAAGATGAAGTGCTTTTATAGCCTTCTTCAACGGTTTAGAAGTTTTGACCTTGGAAAAGGTGGGATACGGTAAATTTCTCATTGAAAGGAGAAGAGGTGGATTTTAAACTTCCTAGGAAGTGACATTTTGTTGCTAATTATTAGCTATAATCCTGTGATTGCACGCTTAGGTATGATGATTGGACATTTTGCGTAAAGTTGGACACTTACTCTAACGCTTGTGTGATTGTCATCATGAGTTTTGATATTTTCGAAATTACATGAGTGAATCAAAACACTTATTTCTCCGTATCCATCGAAATACATGTTCTGGGGGCAATTTGTTAGTTGGCAATTTCAATAAAGAGATTAGTGGATGTTAAAAGGATATTTTCAAATGGACAAATAAAAGCTAAAGCGAATTGATATTAGTGATGACTATTTCATTCCTGAAAGACTCTTCGATTTGCAGTAATAGATGTTGAATTTCGATTGGAGATTCTTAGTGTTTAGAATATAAAGAGTTCTTTTGTGCAAATGTGCCAGATTGGAAGCGTCCAAGCAAATGGATTAATTGAATCGAAGAAACCTAATGTAACACTTCATCGGCGCAGTAATTCAATTTCAAATTGAAGGATTCGAATTTCAAATATGAGCTCCATTCTTAGAAGACGCGTGGAAGTTAGTAAACGTAAGAAGCTTGCATGCTTCGAACGTGGCATAATTCTAGAGTAGGACCGTTAGGGTCAAGACACTATAAATAGGTGTTTTTATGTTAGATTTAGTGTGTTCATTCGTGTACTAAAAAATCTTAAACACTCAAAATACTGTGATTGAAGGGAAACGAGTTAGAAGACAAAATGTACGTACTGAACATCATGATTACTTACAATTTAAATATGAGTCTTTTTATATTTCTTTCATTTCTATTGTACTTTTGCTCTTAAATCTTTCGATTTCTTTTTATTTTCTTGTTTTACTTGCCTTTAAACACATTTATTTCCTCTGAAATTACACTTTTACTTCGTCTTTTCGTACAAGCATTTTACACTTCCAGAAATCTTTATCTTTTCAAAGAATCTTTATCCTTACATTCAATTGTCAAAACTTAAGTTTAAATTCGAAGTTTTTCTTTATACATTCAACAAGATATTTCCATAGACAATTTTAGAGAAATCTCCTAAGAATTAATTGAGATAATGGGTTTGAACATAGAAATCAATTATGACACATGTGTCCTAGGATCAATCTAGTCGATCCCGCAAGTAACCAATAATAATCAAGAATTGAAGACTAGCGGTTGTTTACTAGAAATCATCAGAACATATATAAACCCTCATATCCTTGAGGGCACGGTATCACTTTCTTACACTCAAACCCTAATATTCACTATTCTCTTTAAACATTTGCTTACTTTAGCTTGGAGTGCCTTGTGTACACCACCTCCTCCTCAACAACAACCCGCCGATGGATCTTCAATCGCTCCAACCATCTATGATTCCGATCACTTTTTAGAACAAGGGTTCCGTATGGGAACATGTCTTCCTCGTCTTCATTCATCATCCCGATATCATAAGATCAAAGATACTTCCAAACTTCCAACGAGATGGATGATAACAATGATCAACTCCTTCCTAAGAAGGCCGCTCATTCATTTGTCCGAAAGACATGTAATGAATGATACGCTCGTCATCTCGAGGACCTCATAGATCACAGAAAGGAAATACCGCCTCCCAAATTCGACGATGTCGACCAAGATTACCTCTTGATAACTAGAAATCCAAGAACCAAGTTGACAACCTAGTCATCACCACCCTCGGCACCACCGCCGACCAACACGCACTCCAACATTAGCTACTATTTTGTCCGCCCTTAATCATACCAATAACCTCCTCCTCTAGCAGGGCCAACGCATCGAGGCTCTGGAAAAGATCAGTCCCTCGTCTCCACCTCAGAGACCTAAACCGGCCACCTCCCTCAACCCCTCACCAAGAAGACCGCTGAATCGTGGATCACCCGACCGATCTTTTCTGAAAAATAGGGGACACACCCCTCCTTAAAAAAAATTGGGATCTCCTTCGCACAAGAAGACGAAGAACGAACCACATCACTCCCGCGATCATTCTTCGTTGCCAAAATTAAGACAGGAGAGAGATCTCTCCCCCATCACAAAATAAAGAATCACTTTGTCTCCCTCTCTCCCGACTTTAGTGATGAAGACGAGCATGTGGGTCTCTTTATGTCGGCTATCATGGATATCCTTATTCCATCCAGTCGGTAAAACCTCCTGTGCTCGAAAAGATGACAAAGCACCATCGACCCGCATTTAACACATCGAGAACATCAAGCCTTTTTGCATAAGCACACCACCTAAACCCATCTTAAAAGCATCGCAATAAACAACAAATGGTTCTTCAGGATTAGGTAGAATCAAAATCGACGACGTTGTTAACCTTTTCTTCAATTCAACAAAACTTTCTTCACACTTGACATCCCACACAAAAGTAGCTCCCTTACAAGTTAACTTTGTCAAAGGAAGTGCCAACTTAGAAAAACCTTCAATGAACCTCCGAGTAACTACCAAACCTAAGAAACTTCTAATCTCAATAATGCACTTAGAGTTTCCCATCTAACACAAGATCAACTTTAGAAGGATCGACCACAATGCCATCACCGAAATGACATGCCCCAAAAGCTCACTTCACTTAACCGAACTCGACTTTGACAACTTAGCATAAAGCTTCTTCTTTCGTAACTTCTAACACAATGCGCAAATGTTCACGTCTTCTTCCGATTTAGAATAAACCAGAATATCATCAATGAAAACAACCACGAAACGATCCAAGTAAGGATGGAAAATATGGTTCATGTACTCCATGAATACGCCCGGTGCATTAGTGACATCGAAAGGCATCACCGAATAGTAATGTCCATACCTCGTCCTGAAAGCAGCTTTTTGAACATCTTCTTCTTTCACCCTTATTTGATGGTAACCCGATCTCAAATCAATCTTGCCAAACATGCGAGCACCAACCAACCGGTCCATCAAATCATCAATTCTAGGAAGTGGATACCTATTCCTGATAGTCACTTTATTCAACTGACGATAATCAATACAAAGTCTCATGCTACCATTTTTCTTCTTCACCAATAACACAGGAGCTCCCCATGGTGACACACTTGGTCTAACAAACTTCTTCTCGAGCAAATCTTCTAATTGGCTCTTCAATTCTGCTAACTCAGATGCAGAAATCCTGTATGGCGCCATAGAGATAGGTCTGGTACCAAGGAAAAGATCCATAGAAAATTCAACTTCTCTTTCTGGAGGTGCACTAGGAATCTCATCAGGGAATACTTCGGGAAAATCGCACACCACCGAAAAGTTTGCAATCACATTGATTTCCACGAAAGAGTCGCCATCAACAAGAAAACCAATGCTTCATCTTTCATGAACTCATTCAATTGTTTCATCGACATCAACATAGTTTGATCTTCTTCCACTAAGGAAGAAAACCTCACAGTGTTTTCATAGCAATTGATATGGACATAGTTAGCTTTCAACCAATCCATACCCAGAACCACGTCCAACCCAACAAGCGGTAGAAAAATAAGATCCACCACAAAGTCTCTATCAAAGATTGATAAAGGGCAATTTGCACACAAAAGAAGTAGTAACCGCTCCTTAGCCTAACTTCCACCACCATATCTCTATCTAGAGATGACAAAGTGAGACCCAATCTTTTAACACAATCGCAATAAAATGAGTAGCACCAGATCAAAAATAGTAATAAGAGAATGTTATTAATGAAACTAGTACCGAACAAGACCATCTGCTTGGTCTGAGCACCCGACAAAGCAAACACCTTCCCGCCTCCTTGAGTCCTCTTAGCTTCTTACATTGAGGACTAATGTGACCTCCTCGCCACAATTAAAACAGACTACATCCTTATATTTTCAATCACGAGTCACATGACCCACTTCACCATATCGGAAACATCTCACCTCATTCTCTTTAGCCTTAACATCACTTCGACAAACATTACTTTTGTGGCTAGGTTTTCCACACTTGTAATAAACAATACTAGCGGAGCATCTCCCTAGTCCTTCGCCTTGAAACGCTTCGCTTCCTTACCACCGAATATCATAAGGTTTCACGGCTCACGACCCTTATTCCTCTTATCAGACATAATCTTATAGTGTGCATTACTATCTTCCTCGAAGATTCTACAGCTATCAATCAAATCTGCAAAGACACGGATTTTCTGATAACCAATCGCTTTCTTAATCTCAGGACGCAAGCCATTCTCAAATTTAATGCACTTAGAAAACTCGGCACCTCTCCATCATAGTGAGGATAGAACTTAGCCAACCTCGGTAAACTTCAGAGCATAATCTGATAGACATATTCCCTTATTTCGCTCAAGGAACTCTATCTCCTTCTTTCCCCAAACATCCTCCAATACTTCCTCAAGAATTCTCATGAAAACTTCCCACGCCACTTCCTCACAGAACCTCAAGCCTCTAACGGTGTCAACCCACCACCACCTCTTCACTTAACTTATGAGTACCATAACGGATTTTCGCACAAGAGTGCAATCCATCACACGGAAGATTCTTTCAATCTCCTTCAACCAAGTTAGAGCACCTTCAGGATCATACTTTCCTTGGAAAGTAGGATTCTCTTTGAAGGTCGCCAAACCACGAGACCCGCTGCTCTCAAGATTCAAGGGTGTTGGAAAGCTTGAGCTATTGCCCGATAGCAAAGAAAAGCCTCATCATTCCTACCAAAGATTTCTTCCACCATAACAACTCGCTCACAACAAAACAAGGATTAGAAAACAATAACAATACTTGATTGTTATACAACAACAACCGACAACTTGGCCGGATGATCGACTGCTTTGATACCACTAATGTAACACCCCAATTCTACCCCTCGTAATTAATAATAAAATCAGAGTTTCAAAATTTCATCTCACAAAATTGAGGCATCACATATTTGCATTTTCATCAATTCGCATTATAATGCACATTATAAACATCAGAAGTCGGATATACCGATTCATACATAATTCATCATATACGCTTATGACTATGCACAGCACAGCGGATATGTTCACAAAATATACATAACATCATGTTATCATCAATACATAAGGTTATAACATCATAAGATAGTATACATAAACTATCCTATCAAAATAATAACGTCGCCCAAATCTCGAGTGTTACTATGATCAAAGCAGAGCGACACAAAATAAGGAGACTCGAGCTAATCCTCATCATCCTCGTGGATCACCTGCATGTTACCAATATAAAGGCAACGACAAAACAAGTAAAGGGTGAGATACTCCAAAACATATAATTAAAAGCATGATAGAATATATAAATAGTTTTGGAATTATAAATGATATAAGTTAAATAGAGTATGTCAACATGTATTAAAAGCTTACATACTTCAAATTAGCATTTAGTGTATAAATTAACACTTTAACATCGTCACATAATCATTATACTCACAACATAACATATCATGTATCATCGCATTCAACATCATTCATCAATTAAAACCCAATGCCAAACAACTTAAACATAAACATAACCGACTCCATGAGACACGACTATGTTATGCATGTGGTACCCCGCTTTGTCCATAATTAGGAACACTTGGCATAAAGCCCATCGTCGCTGGCATAAAAGCCCTCGCCGCCAATGCAATATATGTGACTCAATAATAAAGACAACACAACAACGTATTATCATCGCCATCAAAATTGACATAAAGTCCACGCCGCCATATTTATTCACATAAAATAAACATATCATCGTATCACATAATCAACAAGTATTCATTAATACACCGTCATAAACATTATGTTTGTTCACACCACATCATTATCAATTAATTCACCAAATTCTAAAACGGAAAATATTCAAAACACCAATAATCGCTATGAAAGCCATTCTTAATAATCGGCATTAATCATAATCATCAACATCGAAATTCGTTAGTCCATACGTGTCTTAAATCGACTAAAACGCAATCTGATTCAATAAAACCGTAATATGGCCTATTTCGGGTTGTTTCGTAAAAACTCGTAATTTCGAAAAACTAACCTCACCACTACGTTCTACACGTCGAACTTAGCTAGCACGTCAATTTTCGTTGAATTCGGAGCAACTTGCTCCGTCGTCGAATTTACCAAAATCGGAACATAATCGGGTTCTAAATTTAATCGGCTAACTTATGTCCTAATTATATTTTATTGATATAAAATATTACTAGGTGAAATTTGGAAAACTTAAAGAAACAGAAGCTATTTTGAGAAAATTATGCAGAGACTCATTGCAGGAAACATAAACCAGAAACACAGTTTTATAGAAAACCAAAATAACTCAATTTTCGTTTTCCCCTCTAGCCTTCAGGGATGCACGTCCCTTGTTTGTTGTAAGGAAGGAGGCGGGGGCTCATAGTGGGAGACTGTCGCCCCACACCCTGAGGTGGGCGCCTCCCCCTTCACCCTCCCTCCACGAATTCCTTTCATCTTCTTCCCTGTGTACATTGCAGTTCTGGTTTTTCTGTTTTATATTTTACAGTTATAGTTTTTTTTTTCCATTTTCATTCTATAACTTCCATATACCACAATGCTAGCATTAACACACCCATAATGCATACTCCTAATCCAACTTTTCTAAACTATTTCAACAATCAACCAACCAAAACCCTAGAAATCAACTATCAATTTTCCCCCAATCCAAAATACAATTATCAACCCTAACTATATGAGATGGAGAATCAAACCCCTTACCTCAAAAGCTTGGATTGTTCTTGATGATCCTAAAAACCCAACCTTGCTCTTCTCTTATTCTTCTTCTTCTCCTTCTACCAAAACCCTCTCTTTTTCTTCCAAGTTTCTATTTTTGGCTTGTGTTTGGAAAATGAAAAGGATGTAATGAAAAGTATATTTATGGTGTGTCTTACTAGAAAGGTTAAGGGTGTAAACCCAATCCTACACAATTGATCCTCACACCCATATCTATTCTTAATACACTAATAACATCTAATTATATCATTAACTTAATTAATTAAAATAATTCTGGGGAATTAAATATCGGTCCGAATAATATTTTACCGAACCGAACGAAATAAAACCCGGACCGAACAAAATGTCGCTAAATATATTTAATAGATATATCAATTAATATCAATTAATATAATTATTCTCGTCGCCAAAACAATCATCAAACAATAATTCAAAAATATTAATATAATATAATATTAAATAAAACGGGCGTTACAAAGAACATTGGCAAGAATATTCTTAACCAAAGAGATGCATATTATACTCGAAACTCTCAAATCTAGTTCCTTTTATTTCTCATCGCGCATGTTAGAAATGTTTCATTTCAACGTCTTGTGTAATCCTAATGGTATCAAAACATCTTTGAATTAAATTTTTCACAAGTCAAAATTGATTCATACATCAAATTTCTCTAACGTAATTTTCATTGCACTTGAAAAACTTGATATTGCAGCAAAAAGCTTTCCAGTAGCAAAAACAAAATTTTCCAACCAACATAGAGTATAACATTTTTTCTGACGTGGAAGATGAGACAAAACTGCAACCACATAGCATACTAAAAAAAAATATACCACACCAAACCAAAGCTCTTGATACCACTTGTTGGGGAAAAAATAAAACATAGATGAAAAAGATGAACAAAATAACAACACAAGATTTTGACGTAGAAACTCCAAAACTTGAGAAAAAACTATGACCTTTGTCAAATAACAACCAGAGAGTAACACTATGTGAAATTTTTTACAACACATAGAATGCACATTTCACAACATAAAAACTAAATATCTGGAAAGATGTTAAGACATCATCTTCATGATACAATAATTTGTATAAATTATGAATTATGCAGACATTAAATTGCTGAAGATAAATAACACAGTGAATTGTTAATCCAGTTCAATGCAACATCACCTACTCTAGGGGCATCCAAACCTGGAAGGAAATACACTATGATAGTATTAGTTCAAAGCTAACTAATCATACTTTACAACTGATCACATAATCACTACCTATGAAATTTCTAAATATGAACCTCATAGATATGAGAACCCCTCTTACTTCTCACAATCACCTTGATAATAACAAAAGATCAAAATAGAAGAACACACTTCCAAATACACACAATATACTCCTTGCTTAAAAACTCATGAGCCATTGATCAGACAAAATATTTCCTACATCATTCTTTCTAACCAACATGGAGTATAAAATTTCTTTTCAGATGTGGAATACCACACAAAATTGAAATAAAAGGGCATACTAAAAAAAATTATACCCCACAAAACTAAGGCTCTTTATACCACTTGTTGGCAAAAATAAAACATATAGAAAAATAGGAATAAACTAATAACACAAGAGATTAACTTGAAACTCCAAAACCCGAGAAAAATCATGACACCATTGACAAAAGACAACCGTAAAATAACACTATGTAAAAATTGTTACAACTCATAGACTACCCTCAATCACCCCTAAGCCCCTAATACACTCACACTCTTCAAAGAAAATATTTAACTACCCTCACGACTCTAAAACATGAGTATAAGAGAAAATTATGAAAAGTCAAATACACGCTTAAAGTGATTTTGACCGTACATCTTGTAAATAAGAACTTGAATCCTTTGTATAGCCATAGACTCTTTTTTCCTTCACAAAACTAAGCGATGCGGAACTTCAAATAACTTCAATCACACACACACACACACACACACACACACACACACACACACACACACACACACACACACACACACACACACACACACACACACACATATATATATATATATATATATATATATATATATATCCTAAGACTATGTCTTCATTCACAAAACTAAGTGATTAGGGACTTCTTCAACATGTATATTTTTCAACCAATCCCAATAATATTCCCTTTGACTAAAACTAATACATAAAATTTTATTGTATTCACCGACAATCATACTCCATCATAAAGAGCATAGTCACTTGAAGTTACGGCACTCCAAGAATTATTTTCATTGTCATCATTAACAATCATAATTTTAATAACTATCATACTCCCTCTATAGAAGAGTATAATTTTCTTGAAGTTAAACCACTTTAGAAATTTCCACATGTCTAAAAAAAGTTGAAAACTTATTGTTCAACTTCCATGTTGGTTGGAAGCTCTTCAACCATCAATGTAATATCACAACCCACTTTGCATCAATGCCCATATGTTAATCCGCTAGCAATAAACTCGCTCTTCTCCATGACAACGAAAATGTCAAGAGGACACACTTCTCAATTTACACATAAGATCCTACTTTGTCACATTGAGAGAGATATTTCTAGTATTTGACTCAGAGCTATTCTCCGATGTTACTCCATCAAGATTGTCATACCCCAAATTTTAACTTAAGATATCACCTTTCATCTGCATCATTGCATATCAAGAACATCACGAAGAATAGGGTGCGCATAAATAAACTTTGAGCGCTTGTCCTTTGTTTCTAAACCGCTAACTGCACTAATGTTATAAACCTTAAAAGACCTAATTGAGACTGAGTTACTTTTGAAATCATACTACAACAAGGTTGTGTCAACTGACTCCCACGTTTCCACTAATCTTTTTCTCTTGACATTATGTCATTTCTTTACCTTTTACTTTAAACCATTATGCTTTAACCATTGATACCCGTTTATCTTTTACTTTAAATGTTCAAACCACTGTGTTTTAGCCAGTGAGCTCTTTGCTCTTTCATCAATTATATCTTTCCAATAAATATTTTGATTTTAATCTTTTTCATGAGCTTTGCATTAAAATTAAATGGACAATTTTATTTGCAAACATGTTTTACTCATCAAGGAATTTTCAAACTGTTAAGAAATTTGGTCTATGTTTTAATTAGGGGCAAGTACCTTCAGGGTCTTGTGGGAGCTTATTCTTGGATTTGTTTATCAGAATCGCTTTCTTACAAGTTTATCAGAATTTCTTCTCTAGGACTCATACTGGGGAAAGCATTTCAAGCGCATAGTGAAACAGTCATTTTAAGAATTCGTCGAACTGAAGCAAAGATCGGTTAACCTGGAGCAGTTATCAATCAATCAGGGCCAGTCCCTAAACATATATCATCAGTCCTTCCTGAAAGAATCAACGGTTTTATACACTTGGCAAGTTGTGATAGAAAGTTGTTCAAGATATCTTTCGAGAAGCGAGTTGGCGTGTTCCTTGTGTCGAGGAATCAATGTTCCTTTTGCTTCTTTGTGCATGATTGTTATTGAAACTCTTGTTTGAATCATAGGGTAACTGTTTTAATTTATGATTGAATGACATTGTTGTTGTTTGTTTGTTTATGCTTTGAGAGTTGATGATTTTTGAGATGATTGAATCTAAAGATGAAGAAATTTGTTGTTGTTGCTAAAGCGTGAAAGCGGTTTGAGAGAAAGATACAATGACAGAAAACTCACGTGAATGAGAAAGAGGAGGTTATTTGATTTGATTATTTTATTAAAGTGAAATTTTATCTATCCAATTCAAAAAGTTGGTCAGAGTTATCTTCTATATAAATTGTACTGAAAACCACAAATAATTGTATTATTTAATAAATAATTTAATAAGATAAAATTAAATGAATTATTGTGATTGATTGAAGATACACTATTCATCTTTTTATGTCAATTTATTGGATTTTTTTTAGAACGGGGTTTTAGATAGTGTTGTCCAAGATGCGTTGGATTGGCTGCTGGACACTGATGAACGATATTTCTCAAAATCTGGTTATGCCTATTTGGCGGAAGGCACTATTGTTACTGATTTTAAGGATGAAAAAATTCATGTTTGCAATATACTGTGAAAATTAAATATTTTCTTTCACATCAAAGCTTTATCTTGGAGATCTTTTCTAAATAGAATTCCGCTGGACCAACTCATTAGAAAGGGTATTATTTCTGGAAAATTATTATCGGTTTGTGTTTTAAGTAATTCTCAGGAGGAGAACTTGGACCCTTTATTTTCCTACAGTGAGTTTTCAAAGTTGGATAGAAATGAAAAATGGTTGGAATGGATGCTTTGGTATTGTTTCTGATTCTATCAAATTTTAGAGCATTTACAATTCAATACTATAACCGATTTAATTCAGAATCTATATCAAAAAACATAAAATTCCATAATTTTACAAGTAAACACTTAAATTTTGAAAATAAATATGAGCAAAATTTGTTGTTAATTTTTTTTAATATCAATTATTGATAGTCTCCAAAATGAAAGATATAAAACTTAATAAAAAATATAGATTTAATTGGACATTTATAAATAAATACAGAAAACTCAAACAGATACATGTTTTAGAAATGGTTAATTCTATATTAATTATCAAAACGAATATGGTGCTATATATATATGACTTTTTTTGTTGCACGAGTACGTAATCATAATTAAAGCAAGTCCAACTAATAATTTATTTTTAGTACATTTTACATTCATGTATTCCCTTAACTTAAGGATAGTTTGACCACAAACGTGAGGAATGGCGAGACCTTTATAATTTTCTTTTTCAGTTTACTTGATGTATTAATTTTCTTTCGTCAAAATAAAATATTAAAATAGAGATTAATATGCTTTTTTCATTTATATATATATATATATATATATATATATATATATATATATATATATATATATATATATATATATATATATATATATATATATATATATATATATATATATATATATATATATATATATATATATTTATTGGTTAATCATAAATCATTTCTTAAACATAAATTAAATGATTCTATTCTTTACTATATTGATCACTGCTTCAATAATACTAAAACACATTTAAAATAAAATAATACTATTAAATTTTATTATTATTATTATTATTATTATTATTATTATTATTATTATTATTATTAATATTTATATTATTATTATTGTTGCAAGAAGAAGAAACGGAAAAATAGAATGAGATGAGTCCTAAAAATCATTATTATTAAAGATGTTTTTAAATAAGTTTAAAATGTTAATTAACTTTTATAATTTATTTATAAAATAATGTAATGATTCATTATTTATGGAATTCTTAAACAAAAATAGTTATATTATAGATAATAGGAAAAAATAAAGAATAGAATGACACAAATGAAATGTCAAAATAATTATTATTGAAGATGTTAATGCAAAATGTTCAAAATCTTAATTAATGTATATAATTAATTTATAAAATATAATTTAATACAATTTAAACAAAATAGTTATTTGATAGATATATATTATAAAAAAAATACACTAATATAATGTGATAGAGTTAGTATTAACAATCACATTATATTTCTAAAGCATATAATGTTTATTTTCACGGGACATGCATGACTATGAGAGTCATGTTTAAGATATGAAAGGTAAAGCATGCTATTTTTTTACGAGACATATTGTTGGTAATGTGCAATTAGTTGTTGATTTTGTTGTAATTTGAAATACACGTGACTCGTCATATATAATAAATGAGTATGAAAGGAAATCAATTTTGCACGATTTAAATAATATTCAAAATTGATTTTTTTAATTTAAACTTAATGATATACTACTACTTTTATTTTATTAAAAATAAACGATATTCATTCATTCAGATTGATAGAGTATATCATTGCAATATGAACACCACACAAAGATGACAAAACAAAATACACCGCACAAAGACGAGAAATCAAAACTAAATCGCACAAAGATGTGAAATTAAAATAAACTACGACACACTAAAATGACAAAATCACAAAACAAAACAAAACAAATATTAAAAATATGTGAAAATCATTTATTTATCTAATAGAGAAACATAAAGCATTCACTACTACTTATGTTTTATCTAAAGGAAATCAAAATAGGTCTGGACATCGAATTGTGAACCTATATATTCAGAGTTTTAAGGTTTGAAGGAAGTTGAATCTGGGTTGAACCGACTATATATAAATAAATATTTTTTGTTATATATAAGAATAAAACTACAAATTTTTTTTTTTAAATAGTAAATCAATTTATTGATAATTTTTTAATAATTGTTGAAATATTAAATTAGATTTGTTAAAGTATTAGATTTGATTAGATTTAATATTTAAACATAATTCGAGTTGTGTAGACCCAAATCCAATTAGGGTTGTATATAAATAGTCATAGTGTGTATCATTATTTGTACAATTTCAATAATACAAATCCTTATTTTCTTTATTACTCTCTCTCTCCTCACTTAAAGTGTCTCACGACTAACAAATTGGTATTATACATTGGTTATTATTCTTGATCGAGTTTTCAAGTATTTCACGTTAGAGATTGTGTTTCAAGGGCAAGTGAATCAACTGTTGCGAAGATGGCCAGTGTAACACCTCAAATCTACCCATCGAATATTATTTAAATCAGAGTGCGAAAAAGATAATCATACAAGGGATGTCACAATTTCTTCGCAAAACAACATACATTTAGTCACAACTATACAGATACATAAAACTTAGATCAAGGATGAACTTATAACAATACTTTTCAATTTAATCAACTAACCACAGAATCAACTAATCAACTAATCAACTAATGAACTTATAACAATACTTTTCAATAGTAACAACAATACATCTTTTATTCAACCTCAAAACATTTCACAATATTATTAATATTATTTAACTTCACTTAGCATAATTATTCAACTAAACCAACTTCAATAATCAACATGATCAAGTATTCACATTATTCATGAACTTCAATAATTTAAGCAACTACAACAATTAAGCAACATTCATCCCCTCGAGTGTTACGACGTCGAGCAATGACACCAATTCGAACTAACAACAACTAACGACTTCATAATGCTACTTCAAACTTCCACGACTATCCTTGAGTACCTTCTCATTTCCCATGGTAGGGGAAATATCAGCAGAAGGGGTGAGATATTCAACAATATAAACAAGTGTATGATAATAATATACTAGGATTAAATCTTACAAAATTATCACATCGCGGTTAACACATCACAACAACTTCCCAATTAACAGCAACATGAAATCACTTCACCGTTAGCAACAACATAATTCACTTCACAATTAATAACAACATAATTCACTTCACAGTTAACAACGACATAATTCACTTCACAATTAATAACAACATAATTCACTTCACAGTTAACAACAACATAATTTAAATCAGACACAACAATGCATATGCATGTGGTACCACTAGAGCTTCAGCTCCCTTCACTATTATCAATTAATAGAGGCACAAGGCATAAGTCTTCTTCACAATTCCGCCAATACAGACCTTCACAAATGCAAATGAAATGCGATGCTAACAACATACAACAACAACGTAAATTCACTTCACGAGACATACGCCTATATCACTGTTATTACCCATAAATAGAGGTAAACATCGTCACTGAATTATTCTACAACTTCGCATAAAACAACAACAACATATGGAAACATACACATCGCTAGTACAAGACTACCAATATAATGATATTAGTAGGTAGCTGTGGTTAAGTTATTTTAAGCACACGACTACCTATCATAATACACCTATATATAATGATATTACAAGTTTAATTTAATCTAAGTCCCTAAATTCACATCACAGTATTTGTATATTATGATTAACTTAAAAATTCTCTTGACATGTCGTTGTTACTTATTTTCCAGCTTTACGTGAGACATTTAAGTAGTACTTAAGTAGTAACATGCATTCTTTGACATTAACATTGTAGTAGATCAAACTTTCTATTAATATTATAACTCAAATTGACATTGCATATACTCCATGATTCCAAATATACTATTGTATCGTTAAACCTCAGATTCACATAATTATTGATATATCCCGTTTCATAATCGATATCACATGGGGAGTAATAACTCACTAAAATCACCATAAAATCACCAACAATAGATTTAAATATTATGATTAGCGTTTAGCATAAACCCAATATTTTTCTCACAAGCAATTATCATATAAAAATTTATTAAGAATGCTAAAGTTATGGAAAATCCCCTACAAATTATCATTGAAATGCAATAATATCTATTCTTAGATGACATTCTTACTATTGAACCTCATCCTCACATACAATTAAACCAAGATAATTTCCTACGAATCTAATCCCCACATACGATTCATCATAAATTCAGTTATAGAGTTAGAACCCCACCCTTACTTTAGATTGACGGTCTCTCTATAATTTCCAGTCTAATTCCGATTTGGCTTTTTGGTCTACAATTCCTATTCCGACGGCAGTTTCCTCCAAACCCTTGTTCCTCTTTTCTTTCTCCCACGTACAACTTTTCCCAAAAATATTCACTAAACCCTTATAATTCTCCATTTATATCTCTTATAATTAAATCCAACTTATAATAGTAATAATAATAATAATAATAATAATAATATTTCTATTGAGTTAATTTTCACACCTTCGTTCTATGTTCCTAACACCAAATAGGCCCTCATTAATTAATTCTATTAATCCACACTTATTTCTAATATTATTTCCAATAATATTCCATAATAAAATTAATTCATCATTAATTATCTCAACTTCCGATAATTCACTTAATCATCCTAAATCAACTTATCAATTTATTAATGCTCCTTATAATTTTACTGATAAATCCAACTTAGACTAAATTCCAATAAATTATTCCTTATATAATTTAATTGAATAATTAATTAAATTCTGGGCGTAACAGCCAGAAATATTTCTAAGTCCTAGATTACTTAAAATGCAAGAAACCTCATTTATGTCCTATTCTTCCAACTTTTCTCAGCAAATGATCACACTTTCGCAAATGTCGACTTTTGACAATAATTTTGACCAAAAATTCCACTCGGTCAAACTTTGACTATTGTTGACTTTTCAGTACACACACTCAAATATCATTTAATCCGACTGTTCTTGATTTTCTGATGGATCGCGTGGATCGATAAGCCATATAAAGAGACTCCAAGGATCGCAGAAGGCCATAGAATTATTGCGGCCTCATATATGCGATCACAACACACTGTTGCTTGAGACCTTTAATCAATATCCATATGATAGGCAATCAGAACCTCAAATCCTCAACTCTCGAGATATAGCCATAAGCTTTTCAGGCACGCACGTCTTGTACACTGAGATGACACTAGATACAACAGATCCTCAAATATCCAGCTGTCGAGAATCAAACCTCTTCTTCGAAGTTGTGCACCCTCGCTCAATTAGAAAAATTAGATCCCATGGTTAATGTATGAATGATGTGTATGCAATGCCCCTATTTATTAAATGTAAGCCAATTATTTATAAAAAAATAAAGAGGGTGAATTTTGGGGTGCAACAGCTGCCCCTATTCAATATTTTTCGACCGGGGGTGAGATTGGCGCAAGCCTTTCAAACCAACAAGGTAGAAGATGATTGAATACTTAAATGAACCATATAATTCGCACTCTGAAGGCGAGCAGACATTATTATATTTTTGACTTTTACATTATATTTGACGAAAAGCATACTGGGTGAAGGTAAGCCAAATGAAAACAAAGATCTCCAGGAGAAAGTGAGCTTATTAAGGATGAAGCCACCAGGAGAAGGTGAAATCGACATCGAAAAGAAATACTGGGAACCAACGAGTCTTAACAGCAAGAAGAACGCCAAAAGAAAGCAGACTTACTAGAGATATAGGTACAAAAAATATGAGTAGAACGTCGGGTGAAGACGGAGCTTATCAATGAACAAGAAGCGTCAGGAGAAGACAAATCTTACCAAGGAAAGAAATCACCAGGAAAAGGTGAAATCAACGTTGAAAAGAAACGTCGGATGAAGATGAAACTTAGCAAAAGAAAGGACACCGAGAGAAGGCAGACCAAATGGAAAAAAATCACCGGGAGAAGGTGAAATTCAACCAAAGAGAAACGTCGTATAGAGACGAAACGCTCAAAGAGAACACCAGGAGAAGGCGAACTCATCAAAAGAATTGGACGTCGGGAGAAGATGAGCCAACCGAAGGAACAAATCACCGGATGGATGTGAAATTCAACCAAGGAGAAACTTCGGGAGAAGACGAAATTCTCAAAGAGAACAACGGGAGAAGGCGAACTCAACAAATGAATTGTACGTCAGAAGAAGACGAGCCAGCCGAAGGAGGAAAGCACCGGGAGAAGGTGAAATTCAACAAAGGATAAACGTCGGGTGAAGACGAAACTCTCGAAGAGAACACTGGGAGAAGGAAAACTCAACCGTCAAGGATAAACATCGGGAGAAGATGATTACCTGAAAAACTAGAAGGAATGTCGGGAGAAGACGAACCTATCTAGAAAAGACCACTGGTAGAAGGTGACACTTTACCAAAGAGAATGTCGAAGAAGACAAGACTCTAAAAGGGAGCATCGGGTGAAGGTGAACTAACTAGGGAAGAAACCACTAGGAGAAGGTGAAATCTATACCAAAGAGAGACGTAAGGAGAAGACAAATCTCTCGAAAACGAGCACCGGGTAAAGGTAAACTCGATAGAAGGGTAGAACGTCGGGAGAAGACGAGCCAACCATAGAAAGAGTGTCAGGTGAAGGCGAATTTACTGGGAAAAAGGATACATAGCCTGACCTGAATGAGGTGAAATATGCCACATAAGACTCCACTAGAGAGAGAATGGATTCCCATTAGACGCTTAGTTTGAAGTAGCAATTAGGGAAGCAGAAATCCGTTGAGAATAAAACTTGAGTAAACCACAGATATTGTTTATTTCTTCTGGATACACATAATTGGCAAACACGTAATATGCATGTTTGAGTTCTTATGATGTAATTCTCCCAATCAGTGGAATGTTATGCGTTTAGAGTGATGCAATTTAATGAATGCATGCTTGAATGATTAAATGAGAAGTAACAGTAGCGATGATTGGCTGCTGAGAAGCCATTTGACATCCAAGAGAGAGGTACCATTGGGGAGTGGATTTTGGAGAACACTTGCAAAAATAAATTGCAATTCCAATATGGGAAACGTTCTTCACTTGGGGATAATTGAATTGGACTTCAAACCAATCTTACCCGGGAGACAGTACTTTTATTGAGGATAAAAAACTCTTTGGAGAATTCTCCTACTTTCACTGGGGAATTTGGAGACTTCATGGGGAATTCCGACAGAAACTTCATTGAGGAACATAACTTCATGGGGAAATTCACAAACATCTGCGAGTAACAATTAGCATCTTGAATAAATCAAATGGCATTTGACTTCATCGGGGAAAAATCCTCTTGTGGGGATATGAATCTTTAAAACCAAGAATCCACCGGGGATAACATAACAACTTTTGTCTCCAAGAATAAAGATCTCAACAGTAAGACCACACTGGGGAGTCTTCGACTGGGGAATGCACATCAGCGTAGAAGTACTGGAACAAATGAATGATTAATCTTCACTAGGGAAAGAGAAATCTGATTCGGGTAGAAAGCTCCACTGGGGAATACATTTAGATATCAAAATCCATTGGGGAAAAATATTCTTCTCCCAACATGGCTAATCTGAGAACAAAACTCTTAAAGATGCTCAGAATAACTTCACACGGAAGAGTGCAACTTACACCGGGAAATAGAATCAATTGATCGGGGCGCGCCTTGTACACTGGGAACTTTGATGTGGAAATGCATTGTTCACTAGAGAATACGATAACAATTCATCTACCAAAAGCATACTCACGGGGGATATCAACCCTAAGTCAACAATTCAAACACCAACTTCATTGAGAATAAAGGCTAGAACCCTCCATCGGGGATGATTTGAGAAATCGATGGACATTCACCGGGGAATTTATCCTGGAATAAGTATCAACGACCTCACTGGGGATTTACCTAAGATCGGTACCCATAACTTGCACTGGGGATTATGATAATGTCGATATGTCGAAGTGTGTATCATTGGGGAACTAATCAACCCATCAGATCCTTCTGACAATGAAGCGTGTCTGAGAATCGATCTCACCGGGGATAAGCCTTGACCAACATTGAGACTTATATTGGGGAGTATGACAATATCAATATGTCGAAGTACGAATCACCGGTAACAAAATCAATCCATCAGGACCTTCTGGAAATAAATTCAGTTTGAGAATTGGCTTCACAGGGGATGAACCTGGATTGAGATGTACTCTTCATTGGGGAAAGGGAATTCATACTGATAACCCATCATGTGCCTGCAAGTTTCAAGTCATAACAATATCTCAAAACACGGAGAGAATTATAGAGAGAAAACTTGCCCCTGCGTCTTCGGATTCTGAAAAAATCCTCATATGATTAACAAATTCTCAACGAGATTAGTCAACCTTGACACAACTGCCCTAGTTTGATCGAACTTTGAGGGATATAATCCCGACTTAAATGCCCCAGATTACTCATCACTTGAGAGATTTCTTAATCTCGACATAACTTTACCGGATTGATCATCACTTTGGGAGATTTTCTAAATCTCGACGTAACTTCGTCAGATTGATCATCGCTTTGAGAGGTTGTCAGAATCTCGACGTAACTGCCCCGGTTTAATCATAACTCACTCTATAGAGCATCAACATACTTCTCTACCCTTCGGGGTGACCAATCACTATGATAATTCTTCTCAAAAGAGTACCATCATTGGGATATTTCCCCTGCTTCGCGGGGTTTTGATAATTCAATTCTTCGCCTCGTACTCTCAAAGAAATGAGAGGCTCACCGATTTTGAAGACCGAACCTCATCAAGGTAATTGTCTTATATCTGGAATGCAGGATAACACACAATTATTCTTTTCAACATGATCTTCTTCGCGTTCAGGCAGACATTTTAAGCAATCAACCCCTTGGGAACAACTGAAAGTGATACGCAATAGCTCAAGAGAAACTTCTGGACAATCAAAACTTCCACACAATCTATTTCAAATCATTTGACAATCTGGTCTTCTTATAATCAACAGAGTCAGTAGAAGACATGTCCCTGATTAAGAACACTCTTCAAAAATGAGTTACTCTTCAACACATCCCTGAAATAATTTGTCTCTCGGGGGATAATCAAGTTTTTCATCTGATGCTCATTATGCAAGCTTACTTGATGTTTTAGCACTTATTCATATGCAAAGAATGTTTTATTCTATGAATGATAATTCTAATGCAAATCATATGCTTGTCTTGAAGTTAAAAACATGTATTAAAAAGATGTAAAAACATCGAATGTTTGTTCAAAGAAAGTAAAAAAAATGGAGTGATACCAACTCAAAATTTTAGCAAGCCTCCTAGGAGTCAGGATACCGTACTCTCATTACAGTTCAGCTTTCAAATTAACTCATGCTTCAATTAGGACTTTTAAGGGTTGTAACGTGGTCTAGTTTACGGTTTAAAAAAAGGATTTAAGGCTCACAATATTTGGTGCCCACCCATTCTCTGTGATGTTCTCCATTCCTACGTTCAATTAACTCAATACGAGCACCCATCTTTCACAGGGAGTTTACAATAATTAGGGAACCAACGAGGTATCTTCTTTTCGGACATGGTAGTCACTCAAATCTTTCATTTAATATTTGATCATACGACCTTGTTCTTTGATTTGCAATATCATATTCTTTCTTTCTTTTTTTCTTTTCTTTTGCTTTTTTTTTAACAAGTCGTGAAACCAAGTCATTCGACTCTTTGTTAAGGTGTGACTACCTTATTCTTTGATGGACGAGGAATACCCATGGGTTTTTCCATTTTCCTCGACGTCTTGATAAATGAAGGATAACGATTGCGGTTGATCCTTGCATGTACTCTTCTGATGAGATTCAAATGCTCGATCAGGTTAACTGAACACTACCCTGCCCCAGGTTAAAAATGAGGGTTTCTTCCGAATAGAAAAGAAACTCCTACTTCAAAGGCTCAAAGGGGTTAATGAGGGTTTCACTCCCTTATATCTCCAGTGTTTGGGAATTTGAAACAATGTTTGTACATCATCAACAAGGTTTTTATTCGAAAGCAACACCGTTTGAGATTCTTGGTATATTGTTCATCATCCTGCCTACAGAGGTTTTGCTTTATTCACAAGAGTTGAGCATCAAAAGTATTTAATAACATTTAAGAGTGAATACGAATGGATCAATTCAAGACAAACATATTCAATGCATTATGATTAATATTCAAGAATGAACAAGTTTTGCATACAATTAAGTAATGAACAAGCAAGAAAGATTACAAATGAGAATACAAAATAAAACGGGAAACTTCCATTATTGAGGAGAGTAGTCTCTGAATGGATTTATTGCTTCAGACGATGCATTTTGAAGTCTTGACGTTCATTGAGTAAAAGGAGCACCCAAATTTGACCATCCGGTGTGAAACTGATAACCTTTGCATCAAGAAGGTCTTGCACTTTATCTCTCAAGGATTTACAACCTTCTGATTGGATCATACAATCTTCACAGTCAATACCACAACATGGGAATACATCTTTTCTCAACAAATGCTCTTTCACAAAGGATAAAGGAGTTGTCAGCAGATTTACATCTTTAACCAGGTCCAAACCTCCATCCTAAAAATAGCATTGACAGTAGCGTCAGCATAAGTTGGTAATGGTTTCTGAATAGCATTAGGTGTTGGTGTTGGTCCAAAGTTAAAAGCCTCAAAATCAAGTAAGTCCTGCACCGCGTGCTTGAAATCCATGCAATTCTCAATAGTATGCCCCTTCCTGTTAGAATGGAAGGCACACCGAGCATTGACATTAAAATTCTTTGCCAATTTATTAGGATCAACTTTCCAGGTACGCAATTCAATCAACTTCAGTTTCATAAGATGAGAAAACAATTCAGTATAAGACATCGGGAGGGGATCAAATTTCCTTGACACCTTCGGTCGTTGTTGATTATCCTACTTGGAAGCATAAGTTTGTTTTTGAGGCGTAGCAGCAGCTAAAATAGTCACATCGGCAATTGGGGTAAACTTAATTTGCACACTTAAACCCATGGGAGTAAACAGAATTATCCCTTCATCAAGTAAATCCTGAACTTTATGTTTCAATGCCGTACAGTTCTCAGTATCGTGACCAGGTGCCCTGGAATGGAAATCACACCTAGCATTTTCATCATAATCACGCGAGAGCTTTTCATGCATCGTGAAAATTCGAAGCTCAACCAACTGAAACTTAAGCAATTGAGAAAGTAACTGAGCATATAGCATCGGAATGGGATCAAATTGCCTCTCAGGTTGTAACGACCCTGGTTGATGAGCTTTACCCTTTGGATCTTTCTGAGCAACAGCAACTGGTTCTGAACGAGCATACCCCGGAACACAAGGTGGTAGAGGAGATACATGCCCTGATTTAAGACTTGAAGAAGTCCCCAAAGTATAGGGAGGAATAGAAATTTTGTTTAAGTGTGCCTATTTGTCTTCCTTTCTTAACACAGTATTCAGAATTTCCATAACCAAACTTAGCTGAGTCTTCAACTGATGGTTCTCCTCTTTCAAAAGTTCTTGTCCATTGACCAAATCTTGCATGTCCAACATCAAAACCCCTTTTGTTCTTTCATTTTATCCAATTCCCTACGAAGTTTTTCCATTACTTAATTCTGATCGTAGAGTGGTAAGAAGTCAAGATTCGCAATTCAGAAAAGAAAATACCAGGTCTGAATAAGAGAAATCTCAAAGTTTCGTGTACCTGTAATGGATGCATGAAATGAATGAATATGCAGGTTACATATGTACATATTTATTTTTTCTGACATTTCTTTTGAAAAATAATCATGCTACGATGCAAGTGCATTAACCATGGGTTCAAAATTTCAGCATAACAACGGTAGCATCTGTACAATCCGCTAGATAACGGTTGCATAATCTCTGAATAGTCTAAATATCACGGGATCAAAGGTTCGGCACCAATTCAAGATGCCATAACAAAACCAAGTCTGAATATCATAGGATCAAAGGTCCGACATCATTTCAGAATATCACAGAAAATACCAGAAAACCAGGTGTCAAGAACCAAGTATCATAAGACTCACGGTCATCAATAGCAATATGTCAATGAAGGACCAATATAATCACCATCAGAATAAATAGTCACCATCAGAACACAATCACCATATGTACCTGTTACCATTTGTACCTGTTTGAAATATCCCCGCCCCATTCACAGGTGTAATCTAGGCCAGGGTAAGGTCAAGGGGTGACTTAGAGTCGAAAGTCCTCCTGTAACACGGTGAACTGACTTTGTAGGATTTTGTATCGCAAATGTGCGGATAGCAAGAGTCGCCACCGACTTTTCTTTTATCCAATTAAGGGAAGGTAAAAAGTACAGAAAAAGACCTTCGTTAGATTCTGAGTAAGGGAGAAGGTTATGAAAAGGGAAGGTATTAGCACCCCTTTCCATCTGTAGTTATCTACGGGCTCTTAGTTGCTCTTAGATCACTTTAAAAATTGTGCTTTCTGTGTGTTTGACAAAAATGTTTTGAAAAGGCATTTCGCTTTGACTTTGTAATGATTCATGTAGGAATGTATACAAAGTGTTCGAAATGTTTCGCTTTTGAAAAGAGTTTGAACTTTGACAAAAGTGTGTTGTGTGAAAAGTATTTTGATAGAACAAGCAACTAAAAGTCTTATTACCTACTCGTAATTGGTCGTTGTATTGTTTTACTTTCCTTTAGAATAGTGCTATCCATACCATTAGTTGGTAGGTAACTCTATGTTGATGGAGAAGGGACATCGGATGGTCATAGAAGGCAACTGTAGGTAGTATCCTAGCACATTCAAGGACTATCATCATTTTCGTAGGCGACAATCGAGGGTCAAGATCATGTATTCGGAGGCGACATCGTGGGTCTTATGATCTTTGTATCAAGGGACTATGATGATTTGTTTTGAAGGAAACGCTAGAATACCTCTACGCTCGAGGGACTTGACCATTTGTATTCTAAAGGCAACAAGAGAATTACCCTAAGGGGTGCATGTGTGAATAGAGTGTGTTGATTCAGATATTTTATCTTGAAAATTAGAGTGAGCTATTGTTCAATTTTATCTTGCCATGCACGCCTAATTACTAGCAGTTTATAGGGTGCGGAAATTAAAATGCGGAATGTAAAGATGCGGAAAGATAAATGTCGTACGCTATTACATGGCTTGGCAGATACATAATTTAAACTTGCGGAAAATAAAAACCTAATTTAAACTATTGCATCCCATGAGCAGTTACATTATTGGAAAAAAAAGAAACGATAAGAAAAAATCGTCCGAACGAGATAACCGGTAAAAGGATGAGAAATCGGAAAATACGAGAGAAATCGAATAAGAGAAAAATGTTAGTAAAAATGCAAATTTTGAATGAGAAAAATATGACATGCTGGAAATAACATAAATATGCTAAAATAATTTTTTGGGATTTTTTAGATGCAATTTAATAATTAAAAACTAATTAAAATTGATTTAAATGCTAAATTATGAATAAAAATAAATATGCATGCAAAACAATATTTTTTAATTTTATAAATTAAATAAACATTTTATGAAAATAAATGCAAAAGGAAAAAATATTTTGATGATTTTTAATGCATGAATAAAAATTATGAAAAGAAATTAAATTGTATGCAAAATATTAAAAGGAAAATAATAAAATAAGAAAAAATTTGCAAACATGTAAAACCAAATGCCATGGCCAGGGATTGAACTGGAGACCTTCCGCTCACAACCCCACGCCTTTGCCATCCGATCCGATGACGCTGTCATTGGATCGAACGACGATGGATGAACAAGTGTTGCCTTCCTGTGCACCAATCACGCCAAGAACTTCATCGTTCTCATTTGAAATCGAATTTTGCGCCGCCTCGAGCGACGCTATGACCCCAAAATCCAAAGACAAGCAATATAAATTCAATTCAAAGGCATGGTTCGATTAGATTCATCATTCCAAACATGATGGTGGTATTCGCTTTGCCCAATTTATCCTATTTCGTGATCCCACCGTCCATGGAACCCTAGCTATGGCAAGTTTCGATTCCCCGAAAATTCAATCAAACTATGCAGAAAGCTTGCAAACTTCCATCTAAACACAAAACAAACCACAAAACATGTTAAAAATGCATGAGAATTAAAATACGATTTTGAATTTTTCTTGAACAAACCGAATTCGGATTCTCCAATTCTTGATGGTTTTGAGCAATGTAAGGGTCTGGATCGACTCAAGAGATATCAAGGAATGCAATGGACACCTCAAAATCGATTGAAAACGGCTGGAACTAGGGATGCTTGTAGCTTGTAACCCACAATTTTTTGAGCTTCAATAAGGGTTTCTCCAGTCAAAATTTCTACCCTAATTCGTGTGGCATGAGTTATGTATATATAGTAGAAGGATTTGGAGTTAATTTGAGGAAGAATCAATCACTAATCAATGCAAATCAAATTTGATTTTTGTACAAAATCAAATTTTCATTTTTTGATCAATTTTCAATCAAATCTTGCCATATCAATCCAAATTTCGAAATTTGCTGGCTTTATTGAGTTACTTGGATCTCAAGGAAGAGAGAAAAATCAATTTTGCATTTAATTTTATTTTATACTTTATTTTGAATTTAATTTGTATTTAAATGAATAAATTCCAAATTAAATAGAAAATAAAATAAAAATTCGTGGCATTGGGCTTGGATATTCCTAATTGTATAAGGAATAAGTTTGATGAAGAAAAGTAAGCCCATTTGCAAAAAATTTGATTTTAGAAGCATCTCTTTGTGCACTCTTTCAAAATTTCCCAACTTGTGAATGGTGTATCTTGCTCAATTTTCCACATTTTGAGTGTTCTTGGACTTTTGGAAAGCTCTAAGAATCCTATAACCAACATTTTGGTCTCATCTCAATTGGAGTTTCCATGCTCAATATATCCTCAAAACAAAATGTTGACTTTATGTGGACTTTGAAATGACCAGAATGTTTTGAGCCATACCTCTCAAATGAAGCATTTTTGACATTCTTGTGAGACATGAAGTTGTAGAGAATCGAATTTCCTTCAAAACAAGAGGTGGTGGAAAAATTTCGAGAAAGTATGAGAAAGTTATGATCACCAAAGTTCATTGACTTTTCACCTAAACCCTAATTTAGAAAGTTTGACTTTTGAGCAAATCTTGAGTTTTCTTGATGGATCATGATCAACCCTTGATCAAATGATGAATGTAACTTCAAAATGAGGAAGTTGACCAAAAATTATGAAGTTTGACTGTATGTTGACCACAATTGACTTTTTGTCCAATACAACTGATTTTCAACCATCTGAGCAATTGTTTGAGGAAACTTGACTTGTGAGGCTTGAAACTTGACATGGAGAATCTTTGAAGCATATGAGGAGGCATGAAGGACATTGGAGATGTTGGAAGTTCATCTGTCGAGAATTGCCAAACCCTAGTTTGGGTTGATTGTCTAGGATAGAGTTTTGTCGATCAACTCTCGAGGAATCTTCGAGTATGGATGTATGAGATATCTTGAGAAGATGGAGGGAAAATTTTGGGTATGACACCCCTGCTCAATCTTCTTGTATTGGAAGGTTAGATTGACATACTTGTCTTCGTGACCAAGGTGAAGATGATTGAACACCGAGTACACCAAAATTTGCACTCGCTATTGGTGGATGATGCGGAATGGGCTTATAGATGCCATTTGGAGAAGGTAGAGACTTCACTGGGGATGAGTCGATGCTAGACTCGAGGTTGTTGATAGGAGGAGAATCGCCGGAGATGGGCTTGAGATGCCATCCGAAAGGTCGATGTTGGGAGTGAGCCATACGCTAGGCTCTATAGTCGCTTCGAAGGAGCATGGAGACGGGCTTAAGATGCCATCCGAGGGAATCGTACGTTAGACTTCGTGCTCATCTTTGAATGAAGTTAATGATTTGTATTGATTTTAACCAAATATGAAGCATTCGAAAGCGGAGAAATGTTGGCAAGTAGTCGGAGATGGGCTTAAGATGCCATCCGTAACCGAGTCGACGCTAGACTGAGTTGTTGTTGATAATAAGAAGGATTCTAATAAATCTTGTGCTTACATTCGAGGGATAGTAATTTGGCAAAGTGTGGATATCATCCCTGTTGGCATCGGGTATTGATCCACCGCTCGTTATCTGAGGATAACTTGTGATCGTCGATAGGTTTCCGTCCGCTTTGTATTAATCCTAGATCCGTTGTCGAGGACGAGGGGTCGCTCGATAGTTTTCCGTCGAGATTCGGCTTAATCTCGACCACCGTCGGAGGACAACTAGGGGCGGTCTTCGATAGTTTTCCGCCGAGATTCAAGGCTTAATCTCGACCAATCGTCGGAGGACAACCAGGCGGTCTTTCGATAGTTTTCCGCCGAGATTCGGGCTTAATCGACCTTATGCAAGTGATTTTCACCTGTTTTGGAGAAAACAAGAGAAACTTTGATGGAATATTGTTAGTCTTATGCAAAGTATGATGCATGACAATGTATATGAATGACATATGCATGAATTATGACTTTATGAGTAATGTATGAATGATAGATGTTGTGGTATTTCAAAACATATCCATCTTGAAGAAGATGCGGATGTTCTGCTTGAGGATTCCTGACTTCTGTTTGGGGATGGAGATCCTGAGAAGAAAAGAACTTCGATCCCTCCGATGCACTATTTGACCAAGTCTTGGGCCTAGATATTGTTGAGGAAGGTAGAGATTGAGAAACTCGTTGTTGGAGATCTCATACATAGACCCTGCTGGGGAGAGTCTGGGAGGTAATCTGTTGGGGATCTTGTATGTAGATCCTGCTGGGAAAAATTAGGAGGCGCCCTACTGGGGATTTTGAGTGTAGATCTCACGAGAGCGCTTGATGGTTGCTGGAGACCGGGTTAGGCCCTGGAATCTCCGACGGGAATAAGATGTAGATTTTCTCCTGCACTATCTCGACCAAGTCTCAAGTCCGATACCGCGGAGATAAGGGAATTGTTGAGAGATATTCTCTGATGACAAATACCTTGGCCGGGATGAAGTGTTACCGCTGAGACCGATGTAACATTGCTCATTGAGTGGAATCACTGTCGGGACTAACGATACTCTGGGGAAGGTTTGTTGTGAGTGACACCTGTGGGGATCATGCTGGGGAAATGCATTGGTGACTTTCGTCATCTCAATTCCTAGAGCCTATAGTAACTACTTTTGAATGTCCACTTTTCGCATGTTTGTGAATAGATTCTTATTGTCAAATACATATAATCATTCAAAACAAACGTAGGACTTATTGCAAACTACAATAGTGAAAATGTAAAGAGAAAGAACTTGTATTCATTTGAAATGTGATGGCCAAGTAGTTTGTACACAAGAAAGGTAAAAGCTATGGAAACAATCTCGTTAAGTTCCAACCATGCTAGTACTCATATATTTCAACTATCTCATATCCTTACGAGAAAGTGAGTAGACGATCTTCGCCATTTGAATCTTGAATGTTGATAGTAGTCCGAAGAAGGTGATCCGAAGAGACATAGTCGACGCTTAAATCCCTAACTTTTGCCTAGACCGCCTTTCGTTTTCACTACCGATACCTTTTTGCCCAAGCCGCCTTTTCGTGTTTTCGACTTGCGGTGTACATGTTTTGTATATATCCTTAACTTTGCCCGAACCCTTTGGTTCGCCAGATGCCCTTATTTTGCCTAGGTCACCGACCCAGCGGTCTCTTCATGCGTAGTATTTTTGACTATGTCTCGCTCACGTGGTGTGGAAGTCTTCACCATCCACGGTGCTAAGTATCATAGCTCCACCGAAAATACTATCTTGACTACAAACGGTCCCTCAGGTGGGAGTCCATTTTCCTTGGGATCACCTGTGGAAGAATGATGCGCTGACTACTAGATCACCAACTTGATAGTCCTGCTCAACCTTCTTGTTAAATGCTCGATCATTCGCTTCGATAGATTTGTCCATGGCGTATGGATGCGAGTCGCTTCTCATCAATCAAGTTAATCGGTCAAGGCGAGTCCAATCCAATCGCCTTCCCTAACTCTCGCCCGAGGACTCGTTGAGGTATCTCGAACCTCGATGGGTAGGATCGCCCATACCGCATACAAGATAAAAGGGTTGCCTCGCTGATGTTCGTGATCAGAAAGGATAACCGTGAAGAGCGAATGGTAACATCTCATGCCAATCCTTGTAAGTCACCGCCATCTTCTCAGATAATCTTCTTAATGTTCTTGTTGGCGCTTCCAGCACCATTCATCTTAGGCCGATAAGGGAAGAATTGTGATGTTTGATCTTGAATCGCAAGTAGTTCTATGATCATCTTATTGTTGAGATTAGAGCCATTATCCGTGATAATCCTTTCGGAGTGCCATATCGATGATAAGATTATGCTTGATGAATCGAGCCATAACATTCTTGGTAATGATGCGAACGAGGTCGCTTCTACCCACTTGGTGAAATAATCAATTGCCACAAGGATGAATCGATGTCCGCTGAAGTGGGCTTGATTTCTCCAATCATGTCAATGCCCCACATTGCGAAAGGCCAAGGAGTCAAGTTAGGACATCTGAGGTACCGAGGTACGGCACTTTGTCCGCATAACCGCACTTGTGACAAGATCGAGCATATGTGACAATCACTTCCATGGTGGACCAATAGTACCCTGCTCTCAAAATCTTCTTAGCCTATGGTGTGTCCACATGGGTACCAAATGCGCCCGTAACTCTTCCATGATACGATTGTTGTTTTCTCGATCTACACAATGGAGTAAGCACAAGTCGTGGTTGCTTTGTATAAGATGTCGTTCGAGGAAGAATTTGATGCAAATCTTCTCATGAACTTCTTATCATTGACGATGCCCTGCTGGATATTCCCGAGTCTCAAGATACCTTTTCACGCCATAGTACCAAGGTTTCTCTCTCAGATCAAGCTCATAACAATATGCTATTGCGTCAAACTTCTCAATGATGATCTGGGGAGCCTCGTTGTCCCATCTGATCTTGAACATAGATGACATAGTAGCCAATGCGTCTGCCAACTGATTCTCTTCTCGTGGAATGTGAATGAAAGTAATCTCTTCAAGTAGGGATCAAACTCAAAACATGCCTCGACATGAATGAGGTTCGGATGCTTCAGATCCCACTCGCCTTAACTGATCGATCACTAAGGCTGAGTCTCCATACACTCGCAAGAACTTGATTCTTAAGTCAATAGCAACTTTAATACCCATGATGCACGCCAGATTCGCCATATTGTTAGTGCAACTAAAACACAATCTGCGGTGAAAGGAGTATGTCCATAGGGATGTAATGACTGCCAATGCCATTGCCAGTGCGTTTGAGGCTCCATCAAAGACCATAGTCCATCGATCCTTGTTCGTGTCCTTCGTCTGGTCCGGTTCTTCAATATGTAACTAGCAAAACATCTTCATCTCGAAACTCGAATCGCATAGATCGATAGTCATCTACGGCTGATGAGCCAAATGATCGGCTACTACACTTTTGATCGCTCGAGAAGTATATCGATGTTTTGGTCAAGATCATTTGCCATCTTGCTATTCTTCCGAGAGAGCTGGTTTCTCAAATATGTATTTTATCGGATCCATTTTAGAAATCAACAAGGTAGTGTGAGTCAACATATACTGTCTTAGTCAGCGAGCAAACCAACACACACCCCATTGAGTTCTCTAACATTGTCAAGTACATGATAAGAGGTCTTCCTTCGGCGGGTGGCATCAGGATAGGAGGATTCTGTAGGTACTCCTTGATTTTGTTAAAAGCGATTTGGCAATCGTCATTCCATTCCACTACTTGATCTTTCTTTAGTAACTTGAAGATTGGCTCACTAGTAGCAGTTAAGTGTGCAATGAATCTGGCAATGTAATTCAATCGGACCAAGAAACCTCTGACTTCCTTCTTGGTGCGGGGTTCTGGCATCTCCTGAATGGCTTTAACTTTGGCGGGGACAACTTCAATACCTTTACCACTGACAACAAACCCTAAGAGTTTTCCGGATCTGACTCCAAAAGTGCACTTGTTAGGATTGAGTCTTAGTCTGTACTTCTTGAACCTGTCAAACAGTTTCTGCAAATGATCAAGATGTTCTTCTTCAGTCTGTGATCGAGCTATCATGTCGTCGACGTAGACCTCTATCTCATGATGAATCATGTCGTGAAATAGTGTCTGTAATACGGTGAACTGACTTTGTGGATTTTTGTATTGCAAATGTGCGGATAGCAAGAGTCGCCACCGACTTTTATTGTTATCCAATTAAGGAAAGGTAAAAGTACAGAAAAAGACCTTCGTTAGATTCTGAGTAAGGGAGAAGGTTATGAAAAGGGAAGGTATTAGCACCCCTTTCCATCCGTAGTTATCTACGGGCTCTTAGTTGCTCTTAGATCACTTTAAAATTGTGCTTTCTGTGTGTTTGACAAAAATGTTTTGAAAAGGCATTTCGCTTTGACTTTGTAATGATTCATGTAGGAATGTATACAAAGTGTTTGGAAATGTTTTGTTTTGAAAAGAATTTGAATTTTTACAAAAGTGTGAGGTGTGAAAAGTATTTGATAGAGCAAGCAACTAAAAGTCTTATTACCAACTCGTAATGGTCGCTGTGTTATTTTATGCCCTTTAGAATAGCTATCCATACCATTAGTTGGTAGGTAACTCTATTCGTTGGATGTTGACATTCGGGACATCGGATGGTCATAGAAAGCAACTTGTAGGAAGTATCCTAGCACATTCAAGGACTATCATCATTTTTCGTAGGGCAACAATCGAGGGTCAAGATCATGTATTCGGAGGCGACATCGTGGGTCTTATGATCTTTGTATCGAAGGGACTATGATGATTTGTTTTGAAGGCAACGGTGCTAGAATACCTCTACGCTCGAGGGACATGACCATTTGTATTCGTAAGGCAACGAGAGGATTACCCTAAGGTGCATGTGTGAAAGAGTGTGCCAATTCGATATTTTATCTTGAAAATTAGAAGTGATCTCGCTTTTATCTTGCCACACGCTAATTACTAGCAATTTATAGTGGAAAATAAATCATGGAAAATAAAGTCCTACGCTATTACATGAAGTGGATACATAATTTAAACTCATGAAAATAAAAACCTAATTTAAACTATTACATCCCATGAGCAGCATTATTGAAAAAGAAAACAAGAAAAGAAACCGTCAAACGGAACAACCGTGAAAAGACAAGAAAATCTAAAATACGATGAAATCGAATAAGAGGAAAATATTAGTAAAATGCAAGTTTTTGAATGAGAAAATATGACATGCGGAAATAACATAGATATGCTAAAATAATTTTTTGGGATTTTTTAGATGCATTTTGATAATTAAAAACTAATTAAAATTGATTTAAATGCTAAATTATGAATAAAATAAAATATGCATGCAAAATCATATTTTTTAATTTTATAAATTAAATAAGTATTTTTCTGAAAATAAATGCAAAAGGAAAAAATATTTTGATGATTTTTAATGCATGAAATAAAAATATGAAAAGAATTAAAATAGATGCAAAAATATTAAAATATGAAAATATGGAAAAATAAGAAAATATGAAGTTTAAAAAGAAAGCAACCGTCCTGGCTGAATCGAACTCGTGACCTGTTAGAGCATCTTTCCAAAAGCCAAGCCTTAACCACCGACAAGTGACATCCGTGTTTTAAAAACGAAATCAATCAATATATGCCGACGTCATGGTTATGTTTCAAACACATGGAGTGGGTCCCTGGATGGAATGAGCGAATCAGAGAACGCGATCGTGCACGCCCAGCCTGCCATCAAATGAGTCACATCACGGAGCCCTAGCTCCGCCTTCTCCTACCGTCCGATTTCTAACCCGCAAAATACGAGCAATAAACGAAAGAAGGACCTTGTCCCCTAAATCGACCATGGCGAACACGATGGTGGTGTTAGTTTTTCCAGTGCCTCTAACTATCCTCGAAACTCAATACCCAAAACCCTAAACATGGCATTGTGAGATTTAGACGCTCAACCTTAATACATTGCCCAGATCGTATATGGAGTCTCATGAACACAAAAAGGCATTAGAATCAATTGAAACGAAAGTAATAGTAAAATGCAAAAATCAAGAAGAATTGAATATGTATGTATGTATATGCATCGATTCAATTGCTTTAACCATTGGCAAGAGTGTACTTACTCAAACTTACCTCCCAAGACAATGGAGTGGTTTTTGAGGTGAAAGTATCGGAAAGGAAAACTCGAAAATTGACAATTTTGAGAAAATTTGGCAAAATAAGGGTTGTTGAAAGGGCTAGGTTTCGTGTCCCTTGTGCTACAAATTGCTTGGTATTTATAGAAGGATTGGGATGGCAAAGAGGAAGAAAAAGATTCGATCTTGAATGTGCATTTATATTTTTTCAAATAAAATCAATTTTTGGAAAAAATTGATTTTATCATCAATGTGAAGGCTAGCACGAAATTGGTAAGAAGCATGGCTTTTTGAACCTCAAGCATGATAAAAGTCCAATCATCTTGAAAAATATCTTATTTTCATATTTTATATAATTTAATTTTGAATTAAATGGTTTAAAATTCAAAAATAAATTATAAAATAGAAAATTGCCATGGCCAAGCATTTATGGGTCACAAATAATGTTATGAGCAAGTTGGATCAAAAGATTTTAGGCCCATTTGGAAAATTTTGCATTTTGACCAAATGTCCTTTGCAATCGTCCAAAATCGCCCAACTTCCTGAATAGTGTATCTTGCTTAATTTTCCACATTTTTAGTGTTCTTGGGCTTTTGAAAGCTCTAAGAATCCTCTAACCAACCTTTTGGTCTCATCTCAATTGGAGTTTCCATGCTCAATATATCCTCAAAACAAAATGTTGACTTTTGTTGACTTTGAAGATGACCAGAATGTTTCGAGCCATACCTCTCAAATGAAGCATTTTTGGGCATTCTTGTGAGACATGAAGTTGTAGAGAATTGAATTTCCTTCAAAGCAAGAGGTGGTGGAAAAATTTCGAGAAAGTATGAGAAAGTTATGATCACCAAAGTTCATTGACTTTTCACCTAGAAACCCTAATTTAGAAAGTTTGACTTTTGAGCAAATCTTGAGTTTTCTTGATGAATCATGATCAACCCTTGATCAAATGATGAATGTAACTTCAAAATGAGGATGTTGACCAAAAATCATGAAGTTTGACTGTATGTTGACCACAGTTGACTTTTTGTCCAATACAATTGATTTTCAACCATCTGAGCAATTGCCTGAGCAATCTTGACTTGTAAGGCTTGAAACTTCACATGGAGAATCTTTGAAGCATATGAGGAGGCATGAAGACCATTGGAGATGTTGGAAGTCCATCTTGATCTCGAGGATCACCAAACCCTAATTTGGGTCGATTGTCTGAGAGGCTTTGTCTGATCAACCTTGTGGAATCCTCGAGTATGGATGTATGAAATATCTTGAGAAGATGGAGGAAAATTTTGGGGTATGACAAGGTCACCATAGCACGATAAGTGGCACCCATTCTTCACCGAATCTGCATAACCTTGTAGCAGAAAGTGCCCCACCGTGTAACGAAAGTAGTCTTCCATGTCTTCGGAGCTATTTTGATTTGATTGTAATCGGAGAAACCATCCATGAAGGAGAAAACCTTATGCCGAGCGGTGTTGTTCACCGTAACATCAATATGAGGAAGTGGAAAATCGCTTCTGACTTGCTTTGTTCGATCTCCAATCCACACACATTCGAACTTTGTCATCCTTGGCACGGCACCACATTTGCAACATATTCAGGATAGGAAGTAAATTTAGGAAGCCGGGCTGAACTGTTTATAACTTCGCTTTGATTTTCTCTCGACAACTCAGACATGCGACGAACCTTCCGTTTCACCGGAGAAACCTTCTTTTGTTGGCACCGGTACCACAATATCAATGTCTAAACCTGTGCATGTCTTCGATGACCAAGCAAAACCTCAATGTAGTCTCGTAGCATCCAGATCATCCTTTCTTTAACACCGCCTCAAGACCCGCTTCCTATCTTGATCTCTTTTCTGCCTTTGTCGCACTCAAATTCACAACCTCAACTTGCTTTTCAGGTGGTCAGATAACTCGCTTCTTCTTGTAGGGCCGCAAGTTCTCCGCACTTCACAATCTTCCTCACTTTCGCCCCTCGGCTTGGTAGATCGGATTATCAAGTCATATTTAGTAATAGTATAGCTATTAACTAGATTCGGAGTGATTCAGAGTGTATCACGTGTGTGTAAGAAACACATAGCTTTTGGAGGTGATAAAGTAAAGAAAGAAACAAACAATTGAATGCAAAAGTCCAACGAATTTATTGAATAAAATACGCAAACGATGATAATAACCTCGCAACGAGCCATGATGCCCTGTAAGGCACTAGGCTTTAGAGTTTATTGTTCAAACATAAAAATACGAAAAGCAAAACAAAAACAAGAGCAATTAATCCTGCAAAGGAGATTAGTATGACGCCTTCACCTTCCAATTGCCGAGCCCATGATCCGGAGTCGAAGATCCACTTGCCGATGCGTCGTCGTTGTCGCCGCCTTTCTATAGCATGGATTCCACTCGCCGATGCGGAAAGGAAGTTGGTCGGCACGCTCACGGGCGATCATCTTCTCGAACCTTGATGGTGAAGCCTAAACCACCTTGTTTGATTTGAAAGGAAGATCGGGAGCTGACCCAAACAAGACTACCTCCTTGTTCAACAGCACTGAGCATCTTTCAGCTGAGGCCATCCTCGGAACTTGTGTAACTTCGAGGAGTGACAGGAGAGTCATGTGCATGACTCGGGTATTGTTTCAAAAGCTTGACAGGAGTCTCAAGAATTCACCTTCCATTTCGAGGTATCGGAATGACTGTAGATGACTGACCATATACTGGTGATGGGCTTAAGATGCCATCTGGAAGGGTCGATGCTGTGGAGTGAGCCGTACGCTAGGCTCAGAGACGCCCCGAAGGAGCACAGATGGGCTTAAGATGCCATCCGAGGAGTCGACGTTAGACTTCGTGCACATCTTTGAATGAAGTTATTGATTTGTATTGATTTTTAACCAAATATGCAGCATTCTGAAAGCGCAGGAATGTTGATAAGTAGTCGGAGATTGGCTTAAGATGCCATCCAGGCAACCGAGTCGCATCGCACTGTGAGTTACCGCTGATAATAAGAAGGATCTGCATAGATCTTCGTGCCGATTACTCGAGGGATAGTATTTTGGCAAAGTGTGGATATCGGCCCTCGTAGAATCGGTATTGATCCACCGCCGCTATCGGAGGATAACTTGTGATCATTTGATAGGTTTCCGCCTAGCTTCGTACATCTCCGGATCCGTTGTCGGAGGACAACGAGGGCGGTCGCTCGATAGTTTTCCTTCGAGATTCGGGCTTAACTCGACCACCGTCGGAGGACAACTAGGGTGGTCTTTCGATAGTTTTCCGCCGAGATTCGGGGCTTAACTCGGACCCGCTTAGGCCGTAGTGATTTCCACTGCTTTGGGAAAACAAAAGAAGCTTTGATAGAATATCGTTAGTTTTATGCAAAGTATGATGCATGACGATGTATGAACGATATATGCATATATTATGACTTTATGAGAAATGTATGAATGATAGATGTTGTGGTATTTCAAAACATATCCATCTTGAAGAAGATGCGATGTTCTCGCTTGAGGATTCCCCGACTTTTGGGATGGAGATCCCGAGAAGAAAAGAACTTCCTCCGATGCACTATCCGACCAAGTCTTGGGCCTAGATATTGTTGAGGAAGGTAGAGATTGAGAAACTTGTTGTTGGAGATCTCATACATAGACCCTCGGGAGAGTCCGGAGGCAACTGCTGTGGATCTTGTATGTAGATCCCGGAAGAATTAGGAGGCGTCACCGATGCTGGCGTGGATCTCACCGAGAGCATTTGATGGTCTCTCGAGATCGGGTCAGCCCGCTGGAATCTCCGACTGGGAATGAGTTTCTCCGGCACTATCCGACCGAGTTTGTGTCTGACCGGGGAAAAGGGACGGTTGAGATATTCTACGATGATAAATACCTTGGCCGATGAAGTGTTACCGCTCGAGACCGATGTAACATTGCTCGCTTGAGTGGAATCATCGCTCGGATTAACATATACTCCACTGGGGAGGTTTAGTGAGACACCTCTGGGATTATGTTCATGGGGAATGTTTTTGGTGATCTTTGTTGTCATCTCAATTCCTGGAGCCTGTAGTAATTACTTTTGTTTGTTCAATTTTCGCATGCTTGTGATTAGATTCTTATTGTCAAATGCGTATAGTCATTCAAAACAAACGTTGGACTTATTGCAAACGACAATAGTGAAAATTGTAAAGAAAGAATCAGATTTATTTGAAGGTGGCGCCAAGTAGTTTATACACAAGAAAAGTAAAAAGCTATGCGGAAACAATCTCGTTAAGTTCCAACTATGCTAGTACTCATATATTTCAACTATCTCATCTCCTTGCTGTCAGTAGAAAGTGAGTAGACTGATCTTCGCCATTTGAATCTTGAATGCTGATAGTAGCTCGAAGTGTGATCCGAAGACACATAGTCGCACGCTTAAATCCCTAACTTTTGCCTAGACCGCCTTTCGGTTTTCATTCTACCAGATACCTTTTTGCCCAAGCCGCCTTTTCGTGTTTTACTTGCCGGTGTACATCTTTGTATATATCCTTAACTTTGCCCGAACCCTTTGGTTCGCCAGATGCCCTTATTTTTGCCTAGGTCCATCGACCTAGCGGGTCTCTTTCATGTAGTATTTTTGACTATGTCTCGTGATTCACTGGGTGGGAAGTCTTCGCCATCCATGGTGCTAAGTATCATAGTCGCCGAAAACACTGCCTTGACTACAAACGGTCCATCATAGGTGGGAGTCCATTTGCCCTGGATCACCTTGTGGAAGAATGATGCGCTTGACTACTAGATCACCGACTTGGTAGACTCCGTGCTTGACCTTCTTGTTAAATGCTCGATCATTCGCTCGATAAACCGTCCATGGCGATGGATGCGAGTCGCTTCTCATCGATCAAGTTAACCGGTCAAGGCGAGTCTCGAATCCAATCGCTTCGCTTAACTCTCCCCCGAGGACTCGTTGAGGGATTCAACCTCGATGGGTAGGACTGCCCATACCATATACAAGAGAAAAGGTTGCCTCGCTGATGTCCGCATCAGAAAAGCGATAACCATGAAGAGAAAATGGTAACATCTCATGCCAATCCTTGTAAGTAACCGCCATCTTCAGATAATCTTCTTAATGTT
The DNA here is from genome assembly GCA_021764765.1 of Vicia sativa. Taxonomy (NCBI): domain Eukaryota; kingdom Viridiplantae; phylum Streptophyta; class Magnoliopsida; order Fabales; family Fabaceae; genus Vicia; species Vicia sativa. The sequence goes on along the minus strand of CM038793.1, from coordinate 91,270,949 downwards.
CTTGTTGGCGGCTTCCATCGCGCCATTCATCTTAGGCCGATAAGGAGAAGAGTTGTGATGCTTGATCTTGAACTGCGTGCAGAGTTCAGTGATCATCTTGTTGTTGAGGTTAGAGCCGTTATCTGTGATGATCCTTTCGGGAGTGCCATACTGACAGATAAGATTATGTTTGATGAATCGAGCCACAACATTCTTGGTAACAGATACGAACGAGGCTGCTTCTACCCACTTGGTGAAATAATCAATTGCCACAAGGATGAAACGATGTCCGTTGGAAGCTGTTGGCTTGATTTCTCCGATCATGTCAATGCCCCACATTGCGAAAGGCCAAGGAGCTGTTAGAACATTTAGAGGTACTGGAGGTACATGCACTTTGTCTACGTAAATCTGGCACTTGTGGCAAGATCGAGCGTAGCGGTGACAATCAGCTTCCATGGTGGACCAATAGTAACCTATTCTCAAAATCTTCTTAGCCATGGTGTGTCCACTGGAGTGGGTACCAAATGCGCCTTCGTGTAACTCTTCCATGATACGTATTGCTGTTTTCTGATCTACACAGTGGAGTAAGCACAGATCGTGGTTGCGTTTGTATAGGATGCCGTTGCTGAGGAAGAATTTGGATGCAAATCTTCTCATGAACTTCTTATCATTAACAGATGCCCCTGCGGGATACTCCTGAGTCTCAACATACCTCTTCACATCGTAGTACCAAGGTTTCTCTTCTATGTCAAGCTCATAACAATACGCTGGTTCGTCAAACTTCTCAATGATGATCTGGGGAGCCTCGTTGTCCCATCTAACCTTGAACATAGATGACATAGTAGCTAATGCGTCTGCCAACTGATTCTCTTCTCGTGGAATGTGATTGAAAGTGATCTCTTCGAAGTAGGGGATCAAACTCAGAACATGCTCTCGATATGGAATAAGATTCGGTGCTTCGATCCCACTCGCCCTTAATCCGATCGATCACCAAAGCCGAGTCTCCATACACTTGTAAGAACTTGATTCTTAAGTCAATAGCACTTTGATACCCATGATGCACGATCGATTCGCCATGTTATTGGTGTAACGAAACATAATCTGGCGGTGAAAGGAGTATGTCCGCCTGTAGGGATGTAATGATGGCGCCAATGCCATTGCCAAGTGCGCTCGAGGCTCCATCAAAACCATGGTCCATCGATCCTTGTTCGTGTCCTTCATCCGGCCGGTTCTTCGCAATCGTAACTAGTAAAACATCTTCGTCGAAATTCAAACGCATAGACTGATAGTCATCTACGGCTTGATGAGCCAAATGATCGGCTACTACACTTTGATTGCTTTCTCGAGAAGTGTACGGATGTCATACTCGGTCAAGATCATTTGCCATCTTGCTATTCTTCCGAGAGAGCTGGTTTCTCAAATATGTATTTTATCGGATCCATCTTGAAATCAACAAGGTAGTGTGAGTCAACATATACCGCCTTAGTCAAAGCAGCCCAAGCCAAAGTTGCAAGTTTTCTCGAGCTGTGAGTATCTTGTTTCACGGTAAACTTTTTGCTAAAGTAGTATATTGCATGCTCTTTTCGACCAGACTCGTCATGTTTCCCCAACACACACCCCATTGAATTTTCTAACACTGTCAAGTACATGATAAGAGGTCTTCCTTCGGCGGGCGGCATCAAGATGGGAGGATTCTGTAGGTACTCCTTGATTTTGTCAAAAGCGATCTGGGAATCGTCGTTCCATTCTACCACTTGATCTTTCTTAAGAAACTTGAAGATTGGCTCACAAGTAGCAGTTAGGTGTGCAATGAATCTGGCAATGTAGTTCAATCGGCCCAAGAAACCTCTGACTTCCTTCTCGGTACGGGGAGCTGGCATCTCTTGAATAGCTTTAGCCTTGGCGAGATCAACTTCAATACCTTTACCACTGACAACAAACCCTAGAAGTTTTCCGGATCTGACTCCAAAAGTGCACTTGTTAGGATTAAGTCTTAGTCTGTACTTCTTCAGCCTATCAAACAGTTTCTGCAAATGATCAAGATGTTCTTCTTCAGTCTGTGATCGAGCTATCATGTCGTCGACGTAGACCTCTATCTCGTGATGAATCATGTCATGAAATAATGTCACCATAGCACGCTGATAAGTGGCGCCGCTTCAATCCGAACGGCATAACCTTGTAGCGTAGTGCCCCACCGTAACGAAAGTAGTCTTTTCCATGTCTTCAGGAGCCATTTTAATCTGGTTGTAACTGGAGAAACCATCCATGAAGGAGAAAACCTTATGCTGAGCGGTGTTGTCTACCAGAATATCAATATGAGGAAGTGGAAAATCGTCTTTCGGACTCGCTTTGTTCAGATCTCTAATCCACACACATCCGCACTTTGCCATCCTTCTTAGGTACGGGCACCACATTAGCAACCGATTGTGGATAAGAGGTAACCACTAGGAAACCGCGCTTTCATAACTTCGCTTTGATTTTCTCTCGACATCTCAGACGATGCGAACCTTCGTTTCACCGAGAAAACCTCTTCGTTGGCATTCGTGTACCACAATATCAATGTCTAAACCCGCATGTCTTCGTATGACCAAGCAAAACCTCAATATAGTCTCGTAGCATCTGTACCAATCTTCCTTTAACATCGCTCTCAAGACCCGCTCCTATCTTGATCTCTTTCTCTTCGCAAGACCCAAATTCACAACCTCAACTCGCTTCGTGTGGTCAGATAACTCGCTTCTTGTTGTAGAATTCGACAAGTTCTCCGGCACTTCACATCTTCCTCACCTTCGCCTTCGCTTGGTAGATCGGATTATCAAGTCATACTTAGCAATAGCATAATGTTATTAACGAGATTCGAGTGATTCTCAGCAGTATCACGGGTGTGTGTAAGAACACATAGCTTTGGAGGGGTGATAAAGTAAAGAGAGAAAACAAACAATTGAATGCAAAAGTCCAACGAATTTATTGAATGAAAATACGCAAACGACAGATAATAACCCTCGCAAACGAGCCATGATACCCCGGGCAAGGCACTAGGCTTTCAAAGTTTATTGTTCAAAACATAAAGAAATACGAAAAGCAAAACAATAAAACAAAAGAAATTACTCCTGGCTAAAGGAGATTGGTATGACGTCTTCAGTCTTCCAATTGCTGAGCCCATTGTCTGAAGTTGGGAAGATCCACTTGCTGATGTCGAAGTCGTTGTCGTCGTCTTCTATAGCATGGATTCCACTCTAGCTGATGCAGAAAGGAAGTTGGCCGGCACGCTCGCGGCGTATCATCTTCTGACCCTTGATGGTGAAGTCTAAACTAGTCTTGTCAGATTTGAAAGGAAGATCAGGGAGCTGATCCCAAATAGTACTACCTTCTTCAACAGCAGCTTGAGCATCCTTCAGCGAGGCCATCCTAGGCGGAGCTTGTGTAACTTCAGGAGTGTCAGGAGAATCAGCAGGTATGACTCTGGGTATTGTTTCAAAAGCTTGACAGGGAGTCTCGAAGAATTCACCCTCCATCTCGAGGTAACGGAATGACTGCAGATGACTGACCATATACTCTTCTTCACCACATACTGTAACAACCTTCCCTTTCACCGGTACTTCACCTGGCGGGTGGTATAATACCGCCCCATGTATCCAAGGGCGTCCAAGTAGGCAAGAGTAAGCGGACGGATGTCCATGACAAAGAAAGAGTCAAAAGTCTGGGAACCGACTTTAACAGTGTAATGAGTTTCCAAGTATTGTTCGCTTAGAACCATCAAAAGCTCTCACAATTATATCACTGGGTCTCAGAACCAACCCTTCGATATCAAGTCGATCAAAAGTAGTGTTCAGTAGAATATTCAGAGCAGAACCGGTATCCACCAAAACATGAGACAATGTAACGCCTTGCATTCAAGTAGATGCAAGGCTTTGTTGTGTTTCCTTCCCGGAGTCAAATCAACATCGAGAAGCCTGTCCGTTGTTGGCAGCCGACTAGCAATACAAACTTCAAATTGATCAGTGGTAGTGTCTTGCAGCACATGAGCATTCTTCAGAAACTTCACCAAGGCATTAGCATGAGCCTCGGAGCACAAGAGCAGAGCACGAATGGATATCTTGGACGGTCTCGTCCCAACTGCTCCACAACATTGTAGTCACTCTTCTTGATGATCTTCGAATCTCCTCCATTTCTTGTTTGAGGTGTCTTCAAGAACTTCCTTTGGTACTTCGCAGCAGGATGAGTCATGGTTCTTTCCTCTAGCTTGGGGAATGGATTGAATAGCTGGAATGCGAGCTGAGTCGCGTGTCTTTTGGAGGAGAGATTGGAGAGAAACCTTCCTTCGGTCATCTTACTTGATCCAGTGATGTTGTCAATGTCAAGAATGGTAGCTTCAACTGTAAGATCTTCAATGGTCAGAGGGTCTTGTTTGACACCATGATAGTAAACATCAGCTCCATAATTCCAAGGGATAGCTTTGTCAGAGGAATATGGAACTGGCCTTGGAGAAGTGATAATGAGAGGCGCCACTCTAGGCACAGGATCAGCAGAGGAAATTCTTATAGTGTTAATATCAGCATAGTCTTCTGGGAAATCGTCACCCCATCCGGTTGCTTTAACATCTTCAATAGGAATTTTGTAGCTCTCAGGAATAGTGTACTTCACCATGTAATCATACTTTCCACTTGGCTGCCCCAAGGTATCCCACACAGATGGTGCGGCTTCATTCACATCTTCGATCTTTAGTTTGGACATATCCACACACAGCTTATGCACAGGTGGTTTCAGAAATAGTATCTCACGGTTATCCATCCTGCATTGAACACGTCATCTCAACCAAGGACAACCATCAGGCGCAGATGGGCACCAACGACAATTCTCTGGGCATCCTGGGTTGACACCGACTTGTAGCAAATTCCTCTTAACAGTCATCAGAGGAATGTTCAAGTCATCTATGTTGAACACATAGGTATCCTCACCAACAGCATTGGAACTCTTGTCATGGTTAGGCATAGGCGCATTGATCACATTCGGAGTCTCAACAGGAGGATCAAACTCAATCTGCTTAGCTTCAATCATATCTTGAATCTTGTTCTTCAGAGCCCAACAATCATCAGTACTATGTCCTGGGCTATTGGAATGGTAAGCACACTTAGCATTAGGGTTATATCTCGGAGAGGAGGTATTGACATTCTGAGGAGGATCCCTCAAGGTAATCAACTCTGCTTTCAACATGTGTTGCAAGGCTTGCGACAATGGCATGTTGATCTTCGTAAACTGTCTTCGTGGCGCGTTCTGGCTACGCGCGTTGTCTCGCTGAGGTTGTGCTGATGTAGGATTGGAGATCACAACTGCCCCCACAGATTGAGCGCGGTCGGTCTTGGCTCGGCTTTTCTGACCATACACAGCATTAGCTTCTTTCTTACCACCAAAAGATCTCTTCGCAGCATTTGAAGATGATTCTACATGAATCTTTCCACTCTTGATACCAGCTTCAATACGCTCGCCTGTCAATATCAGCTCGGTGAATCCGGCTGAAGAGTTTCCGATCAGATGATTGAAGAACGGGCCCGTCAGTGTTCCCATAAACATATCAACCAACTCCCTATTGGACAAGGGTGGCTGAACTCTGCCTGCTAGATCTCTCCACTTCTGAGCATACTCCTTGAACTTCTCATCACGACCCATAGACATACTTTGTAGTTGCATGCGAGTGGGTGTCAATTCAACATTGTACTCATATTGCCTGTAGAAAGCATCTGCTAAGTCACTCCAAGTACGGATACAGTCATTTTCTAGCTGATAGTACCATTCCAACTGAGTTCCGGACAAACTCTCTTGAAAATAGTGCATCCACAACTTTCTGTCATCAGTGTGGGGTTGATCTTCTGGACATAGGATTTCAAATGCAACTTCGGACAAGACATGCCATCATACTTGGCAAAAGTAGGAACTTTGAACTTGGGAGGAATCACCACACCAGGAACAAGACTCAGATCATCAAAATTCAGCCCGGACATCTTCAGGTTTTCCACAGCATTCAGACGGTCTTCAAGTTGCTTGTACTTGTCATCTTCATCAGAGTATTGGCCATCATCATAGTCTTTTTCAGGGTCATGCTGGCTGCCTTCGCCATCACCCTTGACACTCCCCTCATTCTTGACACTTCCTTCAGAGAGCTCTATCCGACTGACCACTTTAGGACCACCTTTGTAGCGTCTGCCCATGTTGAGAAGACCAACAACCTTCTTCTTGTTGATGAGCTTCTTCAGATCCTCTTAGCCTTGGACCAAGCTAGTGAACATCTGCTGAAATTGAGCATTCTGAGCCTGAAGATCTTTGACAGTCTGTTCAAGAGCCATTTCTGCTAAAATAAATAGCGAGAGAATGAGAAAACCAATCTTCAATGTACCTGTGATGCAAATGTTATGCTATGATATGCAATGTTTATGCGAATGCGATGCAATGTTTTCAAGGACCTTAGAGATTTAAATTTGTTAAACAAGCAATGAACAAACATTTATTAGCTCTCTTTTTTTCTTTTTTTTTTAAGTACAAAAGATAGTTCAAAACAATAAAAGAAAACATATAAATCCTAAAGCTCTAAGTCTCCCATGAGCGCTTCCTCTTGGTGCCGAGGTAGGTGTTGATGTTTCGCTCCTCGTAAAGTAGCTTTGTCAAATCTAGCACTTTCTTCTAGCTTGCATAACACTGAGCTTCAAAGGTATCCCTTTCTTCTTTAAGCTGAATCCAGGATTTCTTCAAGTCTTCAAAATCAGTAGGCATGTCAGAGGATGGAGAACAGTATAGGATTCGTCACCTATAGAAACAGGTTCCATAATTACTGGTAAAACAGGCGTGAATGGCATCATGAGGTTTTGAGCTCGAGCTCGCACCCATTTGAGGTAAGGTTCCCAAGGAATGGAGTTCTGGTGCCCCAAAGTCTTGGTATCAGTCTTCTTTACCATGCCCCAAGCGTGTATCAACCTTTGTCGGTAATTCTGGAGATCGTGGTTGTAGTCGAACACAATATCTTGGAGAAGCATATCATGTGGACCATCTCTTCAAGCAAAACCAAACTGACTTAGAGCTAGAGAAGGGTTGTAAGTAATACCTCCCCTTATACCAAGTAGTGGTACATTAGGGAATTCTCCACAACGTTCAATGAAAGTGAAGTCCTTTTGAGAGAAAAGATTCCAACGGATATTTGAATGAGAGAGTGACATTAACCTTTGAGACCACTTCAATCTTTGTTCATTCTTCAAAACTGATGGAGGAAGGTGCGAAATAAACCACCTAGAAAGTAACGGTACACAACACATGAGAGTTCCTTGTCTCTTTGTAGTACGAGTGTGGAGAGAATGTAGGATGTCTCCTAGTAAAGTAGGCTCAGGATTGCGGGTAAGAAACAACTTGATGGCGTTGACATCTATGAATTGATCCGAGTTAGGAAATAGAACCAAACCATAGATTAGCAAGGCCACAATGTCTTCAAATGCATGGAAACTCATAACTTTGAGGAATTCTCGGGCTTTCTTAATTAGGAACTTAGCAAGTAAACCCTTAACTCCACTTCTGGTTTCCCAATTGGCTTCAATGTCTGAGCGCTTAAGATGTAAAGCGGATGCGATATCTTCATACCTAGGAACCTTTTCTAGACCGGTGAATGGAATTTGGTCAAGAATAGGTATCCCAAGTAGTTTAGAGAACTCTTCCAAGGTAGGAACTAACTGATAATATGGGAATGTAAAGCAATGGTGTTTCGAATCAAAAAACTGGAATAGGACATGCATCATATCTTCTTCAAAACCGGAGATAACCAAGTCAAGTAGATAACCATATCTTTTGACAAACTGAGCATGATCGGGAATCTCTGAAACCAATTCTTTGAGCTGAGAAGGTATACGCATGAAGTTGATTCGGATAGTCTTTCTAGAAGCCATAATCCTACAAAACAGAGCAAAGATAAATCCCTAGGTCCTTGAAATAGTTAGATATGATATGCAATGCGATGATGTCATGATGTCATGTTTAGCACACACAAACAATTCACACAATGAGCCTAGGTTTAAGGCTTGCAAGAGGTATAGGTGATTACCCCACCAAAAGTTTGAGTTGGTTCATCCTGTCCTATAATAGTAATCGGGTTCTAGGAATCTCATATCATTGATCTTTCTCGTAGGCGTTTATTTCAATACGACTACCAAGTGGTCGACCGAAAATATTCCAAAAGTCTGATCTTAATGAGCGTAGCATCGAGTATCAGCCAACCTCGGTCTACACCAAAGCCGGCCATCTCACTACCTTCTAATGGCCAAGATGGGTCAATTAAGGTTCTAAAAGTTTAGTTAGCGCTTGATGAAACCACGCAGAAGCCAAATACTATCCTCAACTTGGGAATGAAGAGTATCAGGACATCCAAAGTGTCACGCTGTAGCCATCATGTTGACCGTTTCGATATACGTCTAACGGTCGCGACGATTTATTGCTACTTACCTAAAAGGAAACCCGGATCCGGGTGTAGGATCCCCCACAAATGTAATACCCAAGCAACCCTTAAAGATAAAGCATACAAATCAAACAAAAAGCAGTAAAAATTATCTAGAAATCCTTAAGGCATTCTCTCTTTAAGGGTGTTTCCCCAGCAGAGTCGCCAGTTCTGTAATACGGTGAACTGACTTTGTGGATTTTTGTATCGCAAATATGCGGATAGCAAGAGTCGCCACCGACTTTTATTTTTATCCAATTAAGGGAAGGTAAAAGTACAGAAAAAGACCTTCGTTAGATTCTGAGTAAGGGAGAAGGTTATGAAAAGGGAAGGTATTAGCACCCCCTTTCCATCCGTAGTTATCTACGGGCTCTTAGTTGCTCTTAGATCACTTTTAAAAAATTCTATCTGTGTGTTTGACAAAAATGTTTTGAAAAGGCATTTCGCTTTGACTTTGTAATGATTCATGTAGGAATGTATACAAAGTGTTTGGAAATGTTTCGTTTTGAAAAGAGTTTGAACTTTGACAAAAGTGTGAGGTGTGAAAAGTATTTGATTTGAGCAAGCAACTAAAAGTCTTATTACCTACTCAGAATTGGTCGTTTTCGTACTATTTTACGTTCCTTTAGAATAGTGCTATCCATACCATTAGTTGGTAGGTAACCCTATTCGTTGGATGTAAGCGGGACATTCGAAGGGACATCGGATGGTCATAGAAAGCAACTTGTAGGAGTATCCTAGCACATTCGAAGGGACTATCATCATTTTTCGTAGGCAACAATCGAGGGTCAAGATCATGTATTCGGAGGCGACATCATGGGTCTTATGATCTTTGTATAGAAGGGACTATGATGATTTGTTTTGAAGGCAACGGTGCTAGAATACCTCTACGTTCGAGGGACATGACCATTTGTATTCGTAAGGCAACGAGAGCGGATTACCCTAAGGGGTGCATGTGTGAAAAGAGTGTGCCAATTCAGATATTTTATCTTGAAAATTAGAAGTGATCTACGTTCGTTTTTATCTTGCCATACACGCCTAATTACTAGCAGTTTATAGGGTGTGGAAAATAAATTGCGGAAAATAAAGTCATACGCTATTACATGGCTTTGGGGCGGATACATAATTTAAACTTGCGGAAAATAAAAACCTAATTTCAACTATTACATCCCATGAGCAGTTACATTATAGGAAAAAAGAAAACAGTAAAAGAAACTGTCTGAAACGGAACAACCTGTGAAAAGACAAGAAAATCGGAAAATACGATGAAATCGAATAAGAGGAAAATATTAGTAAAAATGCAAGTTTTTGAATGAGAAAAATATGACATGCTGGAAATAACATAAATATGCTAAAATAATTTTTTGGGATTTTTTAGATGCATTTTGATAATTAAAAACTAATTAAAATTGATTTAAATGCTAAATTATGAATAAAATAAAATATGCATGCAAAATCATATTTTTTAATTTTATAAATTAAATAAGTATTTTTCTGAAAATAAATGCAAAAGGAAAAAATATTTTGATGATTTTTAATGCATGAAATAAAAATATGAAAAGAATTAAAATAGATGCAAAAATATTAAAATATGAAAATATGGAAAAATAAGAAAATATGAAGTTTGTGAAAAAAGAAAGCAAATCTGGTCCTGGGCTGAATCGAACTCGTGACCTGTTAGAGCATCTTTCCAAAAGCCAAGCCTTAACCACTGGGACAAGTGACATCTGGTGTTTTAAAAAACGAAATCAATTGAATATAAGTGCTGACGCGTCATGGTTATGTTTCAAACACAGTCAGCGTGAGTGGGGTCCCCGTTGGATGGAATGAGCGAATCAGAGAACGCGATCGTGCCACGCCTGCAGCTCGCCGGTCAAATGAGTCAGCGACGCCGGAGCCCTAGCTCCGGTCGTCTTCTCCGGCTGTCCGATTTCCCTAACCTGCAAAAATACGAGCAATAAACGAGAAAGAAGGACCTTGTCCCCCTAAATCGACCATGGCGAACACGATGGTGGTGTTAGTTTTTCCTGAAAGTGCCTCTAACTATCAGTTCGAAACTCAACAGCTCCAAAACCCTAAACATGGCATTGTGAGATTTAGACGTTCAACCTTGCTAGCGATTGCCCAGATCGTGTATATGGAGTCTCATGAACACAAAAAAGGCATTAGAATCAATTGAAACGAGCAGAATAGTAAAATGCAAAAATCAAGAAGAATTGAATATGTATGTATGTATATGCATCGATTCAGCTTGCTTTAACCATTGGCAAGAGTGTGTACTTACTCAAACTTACCTCCTGAAGACAATGGAGTGGTTTTTGAGGGCTGAAAGTGGCTGGAAAGGAAAACTCGAAAATTGACAATTCTTGAGAAAATTTGGCAAAATAAGGGTTGTTGAAAGGGCTAGGGTTTCGTGTCCCTTGTGCTACAGCTTGCTTGGTATTTATAGAAGGATTTGGGATGGCAAAGAGGAAGAAAAAAGATTTGATCTTGAATGTGCATTTATATTTTTTCAAATAAAATCAATTTTTGGAAAAAAATTGATTTTATCATCAATGTGAAGGCTAGCACGAAATTGGTAAGAAGCATGGGCTTTCTTGAACCTCAAGCATGATAAAAGTCCAATCATCTTGAAAAAATATCTTATTTTCATATTTTATATAATTTAATTTTGAATTAAATGGTTTAAAATTCAAAAATAAATTATAAAAATATAAAATTGCCATGGCCAAGCATTTATGGGTCACAAATAATGTTATGAGCAAGTTTGGATCAAAAGATTTTAGGCCCATTTGGAAAATTTTGCATTTTGACCAAAATGTCCTTTTGTGCAATTGTCCAAAATTGCCCAACTTCTGAATAGTGTATCTTGCTTAATTTTCCACATTTTTAGTGTTCTTGGGCTTTTTGGAAAGCTCTAAGAATCCTCTAACCAACCTTTTTGGTCTCATCTCAATTGGAGTTTCCATGCTCAATATATCCTCAAAACAAAATGTTGACTTTTTGTTGACTTTGAAGATGACCTGTAATGTTTTGAGCCATACCTCTCAAATGAAGCATTTTTTGGGCATTCTTGTGAGACATGAAGTTGTAGAGAATTGAATTTCCTTCAAAGCAAGAGGTGGTGGAAAAATTTCTGAGAAAGTATGAGAAAGTTATGATCACTCAAAGTTCGCTTGACTTTTCACCTAGAAACCCTAATTTAGAAAGTTTGACTTTGAGCAAATCTTGAGTTTTCTTGATGAATCATGATCAACCCTTGATCAAATGATGAATGTAACTTCAAAATGAGGATGTTGACCAAAAATCATGAAGTTTGACTGTATGTTGACCACAGTTGACTTTTTGTCCAATATAACTGATTTTCAACCATCTGAGCAATTGCCTGAGCAATCTTGACTTGTAAGGCTTGAAACTTGACATGGAGAATCTTTGAAGCATATGAGGAGGCATGAAGACCATTGGAGATGTTGGAAGTCCATCTTGATCTGAGGATCACCAAACCCTAATTTGGGTTGATTGTCTAGGAGAGGGTTTGTCTGATCAACCTTTGTGGAATCCTTGAGTATGGATGTATGAAATATCTTGAGAAGATGGAGGGAAAATTTTGGGGTATGACAGTGTCACCATAGCACGCTGATAAGTGGCACCCGCATTCTTCAGTCTGAACGGCATAACCTTGTAGCAGAAAGTGCCCCACTGTGTAACGAAAGTAGTCTTCTCCATGTCTTCTGGAGCCATTTTGATTTGATTGTAACTGGAGAAACCATCCATGAAGGAGAAAACCTTATGCTGAGCGGTGTTGTCTACCAGAACATCAATATGAGGAAGTGGAAAATCGTCTTTCGGACTTGCTTTGTTCAGATCTCTGTAATCCACACACATTCGAACTTTGTCATCCTTCTTGGGTACGGGCACCACATTTGCAACATATTGTGGATAGGAAGTAACAGCTAGGAAGCCGGCGTTGAACTGTTTCATAACTTCGGCTTTGATTTTCTCTGACAACTCAGGACACATGCGACGAACCTTCTGTTTCACCGGGAGAAAACCTTCTTTTGTTGGCAATCGGTGTACCACAATATCAATGTCTAAACCAGGAATGTCTTCGTATGACCAAGCAAAAACCTCAATGTAGTCTCGTAGCATCCAGATCATCCTTTCTTTAACACCGCCTCAAGACCCGCTCCTATCTTGATCTCTTTTCTGCCTTTGTCAAGACTCCAAATTCACAACCTCAACTTGCTCTTCGTGGTGGTCAGATAACTCTTCTTCTTGTCAGAAAAGGCAAGTTCTCCGGCACTTCACAATCTTCCTCACTTTCGCCCTCGGCTTGGTAGATCGGATTATCAAGTCATATTTAGTAATAGTATAGTGTATTAACTAGATTCGAGTGATTCTCGCAGTGTATCATGTGGTGTGTGTAAGAAACACATAGCTTTTTGAGGGGTGATAAAGTAAAGAAAGAAAACAAACAATTGAATGCAAAAGTCCAACGAATTTATTGAATGAAAATACGCAAACGATGATAATAACCTCGCAAACGAGCCATGATGCCCGGTAAGGCACTAGGCTTTAGAGTTTATTGTTCAAACATAAAATACGAAAAGCAAAACAAAAACAAGAGCAATTAATCCCGCTAAAGGAGATTAGTATGACGCCTTCACCTTCCAATTGCGAGCCCATGATCCGAGTTGGGAAGATCCACTTGCCGATGTCAAGTCGTTGTCGCCGCCTTCTATAGCATGGATTCCACTGGCCGATGCGGAAAGGAAGTTGGTCGGCACGCGGCATCTTCCTCGAATTGATGGTGAAGCCTAAACCACTTTGTCGGATTTGAAAGGAAGATCGGGAGCTGACCCAAACAAGACTACCTCCTTGTTCAAGCAGCTGAGCATCTTTCTGAGGCCATCCTCGGAACTTGTGTAACTTCAGAGGACAGGAGAGTCAACAGCATGACTCGGGTATTGTTTCAAAAGCTTGACAGGGAGTCTCGAAGAATTCACCTTCCATTTCGAGGTATCGGAATGACTGTAGATGACTGACCATATACTCTTCTTCACCACATATTGTAACAACCTTCCCTTTCACTGGGTACTTCAGCTTCTGATGTAGGGTAGAGGTAACAAAGCCTGCCCCATGTATCCAAGGGCGTCCAAGTAGGCAAGAGTAAGCGGGACAGATGTCCATGACAAAGAAAGTGGAATCAAAAGTCTGGGAACCGACTTTAATGGGCAGAATGAGCTCTCCAAGTACTGTTCGCTTAGAACCATCAAAAGCTCTCACAATAATGTCACTGGGTTTCAGGACCAACCCTTCAACATCGAGCCGATCAAAAGCGCCTTTGGATGTTCGAGCGTAACCGTATCCACCAAGACATGAGACAATGTAGTGCCCTTGCATTCAACAGTAGATGTGCAAGGCTTTGTTGTGTTTCTTTCCCAGGAGTCGATCAAGATCGAGAAGCCTAGGCCGTTGTTGGCAGCCAGCTAGCAATACAAACTTCAAACCGGTCAAGTAGTGTGTTCATGCACGTGAGCATTCTTCGAAACTTCACCAAGGCATTAGCATGAGCCTCGAGCACAAGAGCAGAGCAAGCATGGAGATCTTGGACGAGTCTCGTCCCAACTGCTCCACAACATTGTAGTCACTCTTCTTGATAATCTTCAAAATTTCCTCCATTTCTTGTTTGGAGGTGTCTTCAAGAACTTCCTTTGGTACTTCCGCTAAGGTGATGAGTCACCGTTCTTTCCTCTAGCTTGGGAATGGATTGAATAGGAATGCGAGCTGGAGTCGCAGTGTCTTTTGGAGGAGAGATTGAGAGAAAACTCTTCCGTCTCGTCACCTTACTTGATCCGTGATGTTGTCAATGTCGAATGGTAGCTTCAATCGTAAGATCTTCAATGGTCGAGGGTCTTGCTTGACACCATGATAGTAAACATCAACTCCATAATTCCAAGGGATAGCCTTGTCGAGGAATATGGAACTGGTCTTGAGAAGTAATGATGAGAGGCGCCATTCTAGGCACAGATCGCAGAGGAAACTTATTGTGTTAACATCAAGATAATTTTCGGGAAATCACCCCATCCGTTACCTTAACATCTTCAATAGGAATCTTGTAGCTCTCGTGAACAAAGGTACTTCACCATGTAATCATACTTTCCACTTGGCTGCCCCAAGGTATCCCACATGATGGTGTTGTTTCATTCGCATTGTCAATCTTCAATTTAGACATTTCTTCACACTTCCGCAGTGTGGTTTCGTAAATAGTATCTCGCGGTTATTCATCATGCACCGACACGCCTTCTCAACCAAGCACAACCATCAAAAGGATGGGCACCAACGACATTCTCCGGGCATCCTGGATTGACACCGCTTGTAGCAAATTCTTCTTAATACCATCGAGGAATGGTCAAGTCATCTATGTTGTAAACATAAGTATCTTCTCCAACAAAGATTGGAACTCTTGTCATGGTTAGGCATAGCGCGTTGATCACATTCAAGTCTCAACAGAGGATCAAACTCAATCGCTTAGCTTCAATCATATCTTGAATCTTATTCTTCGAGCCCAACAATCAAGATTATGTCCCGGCTATTGGAATGGTAAGCACACTTAGCATTAGGATTGTATCTCGGAGAGGAAGTATTGACACGAGGAGGATCCTCAAGGTAAATCACCGCTTTCAACATGTGTTGCAAAGCTTGCGACAATGGCATGTTGATCTTTGTAAACCGCCTTCGTGGCGCCTCGCTACGCTGTCTCACCGAGGTTGTGCCGATGTAGGATTGATTTCACAACCGCCTCACAGATTGAGCGCCGGTCTTGGCTCGGCTTTTTGACCATACACATTAGCTTCTTTCTTACCACCAAAAGATCTCTTCAAAGATTTGAAGATGATTCTACATGAATCTTTCCACTCTTGATACCACAATACGCCGCTTATCAATATCACCGTGAATCCGCTCAAGAGTTTCCGATCAGATGATTGAAGAACGGGCCCGTCAGTGTTCCCATAAACATATCAACCAACTCCCTATTGGACAAGGGTGGTTGAACCCTGCCTGCTAGATCTCTCCACTTCTGAGCATACTCCTTGAACTTCTCATCACGACCCATAGACATACTTTGTAGTTGCATGCGAGTGGGTGTCAATTCAACATTGTACTCATATTGCCTGTAGAAAGCATCTGCTAAGTCACTCCAAGTACGGATACAGTCATTTTCTAGCTGATAGTACCATTCCAACTGAGTTCCGGACAAACTCTCTTGAAAATAGTGCATCCACAACTTTCTGTCATCAGTGTGGGGGTTGATTTTCTGAACATAGGACTTCAAATGCAGCTTAGGGCAAGACATGCCATCATACTTAGCAAAAGTTGGAACTTTGAACTTGGGAGGAATCACAACACCAGGGACAAGACTCAGATCATCAAAATTCAGCCCGGATATCTTCAGGTTTTCCACAGCATTCAGACGGTCTTCAAGTTGTTTGTACTTGTCATCTTCATCGAGTATTGGCCATTATCATAGTCTTCTCGTGCTCATGCCGACTACCTTCGCCATCACCCTTGTTACTTTGCTCATCCTCCTTCTTGACACTTCCTTCGAGACCTCAATTCGACTAACCACTCTAGGACCTCCTTTGTAGCTCGCCCATGTTGAGAAGACCAACAACCTTCTTCTTTTCGTTGAGCTTCTTCAGATCTTCTTGGCCTTGGACCAAGCCGGTAAACATCTGAAACCGAGCATTCTCGAGCTCAAGATCTTTGACAGACTGCTCAAGAGCCATTTTTGCTAAAATAAATAGCGAGCAAATGAGAAAACCAATCTTCAATGTACCGTGATGCAATGTTATGCTATGATATGCAATGTTTATGCGGATGCAATGCAATGTTTTCAAGGACCTTAGAGATTTAAATTTGTTAAACAAGCAATGAACAAACATTTATTAGTACTCTTTTATTATTCTTTTTCTTTTAAGTACAAAAGATAGTTCAAGACAAGAACAAAGAAAAGCATAAAAACTAAAGCTCTAAGTCTCCCATGGGCGCCTCTGGTGCCGAGGTAGGTTGATGCTTCGCCTCGTGAAGTAGCTTAGTCAACTCTAGCACTTTCTTCTCACTTGCATAGCATCGAGCTTCAAAGGTATCCTCTTCCTTGAGCTGAATCTAGGATCTCTTCAAGTCTTCAAAATCGTGAGGCATGTCGATGGAGAACAAGATAGGACTCGCCACCTATAGCAACAGTTCCATAATTACCGTAGAACAGCGTGAATGGCATCATGAGGTGTTGAGCTCGAGCTCGCACCCATTTGAGGTAAGGTTCCCAAGGAATGGAGTTCGTGCCCCAAAGTCTTGGTATCGCCTTCTTTACCATGCCCCAAGCGTATGAACCTTCGTCGGTAATTCTGGAGATCGTGGTTGTAGTCGAACACAATATCTTGGAGAAGCATATCATGTGGTCCATCTCTTCGAGCAAAACCAAACTGACGTAAAGCTAGAGAAGGGTTGTAAGTAATACCTCCCCTTATACCAAGTAGTGGTACATTACGGAATTCTCCACAACGCTCAATGAAGGTGAAATCCTTTTGAGAGAAAAGACTCCAACGGATGTCTGAATAAGAGAGTGACATTAGTCTTTGAGACCATTTCATCCTTTGTTCGTTCTTCAATACTGATGGAGGAAGGTGCGAAATAAACCACCTCGAAAGTAACGGTATGCAACACATGAGAGTTCCTTGTCTTTTGATAGTACGAGTGTGGAGAGAATGTAGGATGTCTCCAAGTAAAGTAGGCACTGGATTGTGGGTAAGGAATAACTTGATGGCGTTGACATCTATGAATTGATCCGAGTTAGGGAATAGAACCAAACCATAGATTAGCAAGGCCACAATGTCTTCGAATGCATGGAAACTCATAACTTTGAGGAATTCTCGGGCTTTCTTAATTAAGAACTTGGAAAGTAAACCCTTAACTCCACTTCTGGTTTCCCAATTGGCTTCAATGTCTGAGCACTTAAGATGTAAGGAGGATGCGATGTCTTCATACCTAGGAACCTTTTCTAGACCGGTGAATGGCATTTGGTCAAGAATAGGTACCCCAAGAAGCTTAGAGCATTCTTCCAAAGTAGGAACCAACTGATAATCTGGGAATGTAAAGCAATGGTGTTTCGGATCGAAGAACTGGAATAGGACATGCATCATATCTTCTTCAAAACCGGAGGTAACCAAATCAAGTAGATAACCATGTCTTTTGATGAACTGAGCATGGTCGGGAATTTCTGAAACCAATTCTTTGAGCTGAGAAGGTATACCCATAAAGTTGATTCGGATAGTCTTTCTAGAAGCCATAATACCCTACAAAACAGAGCAAAGATAAATCCCTAGGTCCTTGAAATAGTTAGAAATGATATGTAATGCAAATGATGTCATGATGTCATGTTTGGCACACACAAGCAATTCACACAATGAGCCTAGGTTTAAGGCTTGCAAGAGGTATAGGTGATTACCCCACCAAAAGTTTGAGTTGGTTCATCCTGTCCTATAATAGTAACCGGGTTCTAGGAATATCACATCATTGATCTTTCTCGTAGGCGTTTATTTCAATACGACTACCAAGTGGTCGACCGAAAATATCCCAAAAGTCCGATCTCAATGAGCGTAGTATCGAGTATCAACCAACCTCGGTCTACACCAAAGCCGGCCATCTCACTACCTTCTAATGGCCAAGATGGGTCAATTAAGGTTCTAAAAGTTTAGTTAGTGCTTGATGACACCACGCAGAAGCCAAATACTATCCTCAACTTGGAAATGAAGAGTATCAGGACATCCAAAGTGTCACCCTAACGTAGCCATCGTGTTGACCGTTTTCATATACGTCTAACGGTCGCGACGATTTATTGCTACTTACCTAAAAGGAAACCCGGATCCGGGTGTAGGATCCCCCACAATATAATACCCAAGCAACCCTTAAAGATAATGCAAGCAAGTCAAACAGAAAGCAATAAAGGTGATTTAGAAATCCTTAAGGCATTCTCTCTTTTTAGGGTGTCTCCCCGGCAGAGTCGCCAGTTCTGTAACACGGTGAACTGACTTTGTAGGATTTTGTATCGCAAATGTGCGGATAGCAAGAGTCGCCACCGAATTTTCTTTTATCCAATTAAGGGAAGGTAAAAGTACGTAAAAGACCTTCGTTAGATTCTCGAGTAAGGGAGAAGGTTATTAAAAGGGAAGGTATTAGCACCCTTTCCATCCGTAGTTATCTACGGGCTCTTAGTTGCTCTTAGATCACTTTAAAATTGTGCTTTCGTGTGTTTGACAAAAATGTTTTGAAAAGGCATTTCGCTTTGACTTTGTAATGATTCATGTAGGAATGTATACAAAGTGTTCGAAATGTTTCGCTTTGAAAAGAGTTTGAACTTTGACAAAAGTGTTGTGTGAAAAGTATTTTGATAGAGCAAGCAACTAAAAGTCTTATTACCTACTCGTAATTGGTCGTTCGTATTGTTTTACTTTCCTTTAGAATAACGCTATCCATACCATTAGTTGGTAGGTAACTCTATTTGTTGGATGTAGAACGGACATTCAAGGGACATCGATGGTCATAGAAGGCAACTTGTAGGAAGTATCCTAGCACATTCAAGGACTATCATCATTTTTCGTAGGCGACAATCGAGGGTCAAGATCATGTATTCGGAGGCGACATCGTGGGTCTTATGATCTTTGTATCGAAGGGACTATGATGATTTGTTTTGAAGGCAACGGTGCTAGAATACCTCTACGTTCGAGGGACTTGACCATTTGTATTCGTAAAGGCAACAAGAGAGAATTGCCCTAAGGGGTGCATGTGTGAAAAGAGTGTGTTGATTCAGATATTTTATCTTGAAAATTAGAGTGAGCTATTGTTCAATTTTATCTTTCCATACACGCCTAATTACTAGCAGTTTATAGGGTGCGGAAATTAGAATGCGGAATGTAAAGATGCGGAAAGATAAATGTCGTACGCTATTACATGGCTTTGGGGCAGATACATAATTTAAACTTGCGGAAAATAAAAACCTAATTTAAACTATTACATCCCATGAGAAGTTACATTATTGGAAAAAAAAAAGAAACGATAAGAAAAAATCGTCCGAACGAGATAACCTGTAAAAGGATGAGAAATCGGAAAATACGAGAGAAATCGAATAAGAGAAAAATGTTAGTAAAAATGCAAGTTTTGAATGAGAAAAATATGACATGCTGGAAATAACATAAATATGCTAAAATAATTTTTTGAGATTTTTTTGATGCAATTTAATAATTAAAAACTAATTAAAATTGATTTAAATGCTAAATTATGAATAAAAATAAATATGCATGCAAAACAATATTTTTTAATTTTATAAATTAAATAAACATTTTATGAAAATAAATGCAAAAGGAAAAAATATTTTGATGATTTTTAATGCATGAAATAAAAATATGAAAAGAATTAAAATAGATGCAAAAATATTAAAATATGAAAATATGGAAAAATAAGAAAATATGAAGTTTGTGAAAAAAGAAAGCAAATCTGGTCCTGGGCTGAATCGAACTCGTGACCTGTTAGAGCATCTTTCCAAAAGCCAAGCCTTAACCACTGGGACAAGTGACATCTGGTGTTTTAAAAAACGAAATCAATTGAATATAAGTGCTGACGCGTCATGGTTATGTTTCAAACACAGTCAGCGTGAGTGGGGTCCCCGTTGGATGGAATGAGCGAATCAGAGAACGCGATCGTGCCACGCCTGCAGCTCGCCGGTCAAATGAGTCAGCGACGCCGGAGCCCTAGCTCCGGTCGTCTTCTCCGGCTGTCCGATTTCCCTAACCTGCAAAATACGAGCAATAAACGAGAAAGAAGGACCTTGTCCCCCTAAATCGACCATGGCGAACACGATGGTGGTGTTAGTTTTTCCTGAAAGTGCCTCTAACTATCAGTTCGAAACTCAACAGCTCCAAAACCCTAAACATGGCATTGTGAGATTTAGACGTTCAACCTTGCTAGCGATTGCCCAGATCGTGTATATGGAGTCTCATGAACACAAAAAAGGCATTAGAATCAATTGAAACGAGCAGAATAGTAAAATGCAAAAATCAAGAAGAATTGAATATGTATGTATGTATATGCATCGATTCAGCTTGCTTTAACCATTGGCAAGAGTGTGTACTTACTCAAACTTACCTCCTGAAGACAATGGAGTGGTTTTTGAGGGCTGAAAGTGGCTGGAAAGGAAAACTCGAAAATTGACAATTCTTGAGAAAATTTGGCAAAATAAGGGTTGTTGAAAGGGCTAGGGTTTCGTGTCCCTTGTGCTACAGCTTGCTTGGTATTTATAGAAGGATTTGGGATGGCAAAGAGGAAGAAAAAAGATTTGATCTTGAATGTGCATTTATATTTTTTCAAATAAAATCAATTTTTGGAAAAAAATTGATTTTATCATCAATGTGAAGGCTAGCACGAAATTGGTAAGAAGCATGGGCTTTCTTGAACCTCAAGCATGATAAAAGTCCAATCATCTTGAAAAAATATCTTATTTTCATATTTTATATAATTTAATTTTGAATTAAATGGTTTAAAATTCAAAAATAAATTATAAAAATATAAAATTGCCATGGCCAAGCATTTATGGGTCACAAATAATGTTATGAGCAAGTTTGGATCAAAAGATTTTAGGCCCATTTGGAAAATTTTGCATTTTGACCAAAATGTCCTTTTGTGCAATTGTCCAAAATTGCCCAACTTCTGAATAGTGTATCTTGCTTAATTTTCCACATTTTTAGTGTTCTTGGGCTTTTTGGAAAGCTCTAAGAATCCTCTAACCAACCTTTTTGGTCTCATCTCAATTGGAGTTTCCATGCTCAATATATCCTCAAAACAAAATGTTGACTTTTTGTTGACTTTGAAAATGACCTGTAATGTTTTGAGCCATACCTCTCAAATGAAGCATTTTTTGGACATTCTTGTGAGACATGAAGTTGTAGAGAATTTAATTTCCTTCAAAACAAGAGGTTGTGGAAAAATTTCTAAGAAAGTATGAGAAAGTTATGATCACTCAAAGTTCAGTTGACTTTTCACCTAGAAACCCTAATTTAGAAAGTTTGACTTTTGAGCAAATCTTGAGTTTTCTTGATGGATCATGATCAACCCTTGATCAAATGATGAATGTAACTTCAAAATGAGGATGTTGACCAAGAATTATGAAGTTTGACTGTATGTTGACCACAATTGACTTTTTGTCCAATACAACTGATTTTCAACCATCTGAGCAATTGTCTGAGGAAACTTGACTTGTGAGGCTTGAAACTTGACATGGAGAATCTTTGAAGCATATGAGGAGGCGTGAAGGACATTGGAGATGTTGGAAGTCCATCTGAAGCTGAGAATTGCCAAACCCTAGTTTGGGTTGATTGTCTAGGAGAGAATTTTGTCTGATCAACTCTTGAGGAATCTTTGAGTATGGATGTATGAGATATCTTGAGAAGATGGAGGGAAAATTTTGGGGTATGACACCTCCCTCTAAATGTGATAAAATCCTAAAAGTCCTAAAGTATCAAGAACCTATTTACTCAAATTTTTATTGTCGAGAAACAATCGAAAACCACATCAAAATGCGCACAGTGTCATGGAACAAAATGTTTCTAAACCTATTATCGAAAAATTGATTAATAACTAAAGGAAATTAATTGTTAAAATTGACAAAAATATCAAAATATCCTAAGAAGCTAAAGTGTCAAAAAATTATTTTTATGTATTTTTTTACATGTCAAAACAATCAAAATCGGAAGCAAAATTGAGCTATGCGTTGAAATTGTGTATACAAACAGGGGGGGGTGCAGAGCCTAATTCCCAAAATGAATTATTTCTATTGGTTATTCCTACAGCTGGGCTTAACCAAGGGATATTCACATGAATTTCTCTATGCCCAAGCTGATATACACTAAGTTCGTTTATCTTTACCAAAAAAAAGAAAGGTCAGAAAGTATTTCCCTGCCACGTTTTTATTATGTAAGCAATATTGTCAATTGGTCAAGGCAAGTTTTTATACGTTACCAAAAAAATTAAAGATTACACTGTGGTAGAAATGTAACCTGATTGGTTACTTGAAGACTTATCATGAACCAATAAGAGACGGCCACGCATAGGGCTTGTAGAAGAAGGTCATCGGCGAGGAACTCTGATCGTCTTCCTCACAGGAACGTCGCCATCGACGACGGTTATCTTCTCTTGGATTCCGACACTTGGAGCAATGTTGAATGACGTTCGCTTATGGTTCTTACCTCAAGAAAACTCTTCGGATATAATCTTTAATACATTGAATGCGGATCAAAGAGGGAGCATAGTCCTCTTCACGTGACAAGAACTTCGAATGACTCACAGATCCATCAGAGACGGTGGCGTAATGGGAGAATCGACTCTAATTGAAAACATTGTGGCTTGCTCAGATATGCAGCAGATTCATCGCGGTTCAAAGATGAGGGAGCAACAAAGACGATGTGTGGAATAAGGAATGAAGGTTTTCAAGGAGGATCGAAGTTCTTGGCGTAATGATGATTTTAGATAAAGTTATGGCGGATTGTTGGCGAGGAGAAGAAAGAAGATGAATATTCGTTATGGTTGAAGGTGATGAAGTTGAGAAAGATGAATTGTGGTGATCATTCTATTATGGTGGAGCGAGGTGGTTACGGTTCCTAACAGAATGGTAGTGATGATAATTATGGTGATTATGGAGGTTTACTGTTACGGCGGAGAGGTTGTTACAGTGTTAGAAGGAGTGATATTGGAGGGAGTGAAAAGAGAGGAAGTGATTGTTCTGGTCATAAGCGAGAGGTAGTTAATCTGTTAGAAGGAGTGATGGTGGTTTTGTGGCGAGAATGGTTGTTATGGAGTATGAGAGTTTTTTGTTACGGCATGGTGTGAGAGAGAGTTATAGTGGTTATGTGAAGAAGAAAAAGAAATGGAAATAATGGTGGAAAGAAAGACAGGTGATGGTTGTTACTGTTTGATGGAGGGTCAATGAAGAGAGTGTGTGGTTGGCCGAAGGAAAAAGATCGCGAGGGAGAGAGTTTGTTAAGTTTCTACTATCCTTTTTTTTCTGTTAGAAGGAGTTTTTTACAGCTGGAGAAACCGGGAGGGGGAAAGAGAGAGTTTTGTTGAGTTTCTGTTTTCTGTTCTCACTTTTAATGGCCACATGATAGTACCAATGCACCCTCACCTTTCTACTGGAAGATGTTCGTATAAAAATACACAAGAAAAAGTTTCACGATGCCTCCAAAATACCAGCTTGCCAACTTTAAACCCCTCACTCCACGGCTCCGTAATTTCTTCGATACTCGACCAAACGATACAAACTTGACGTCGTTGGAAAGAGGGCATGTGATAGAACAACTTTGTAGTTCAACAAAAATCCAAAAAAAGGCTTAATCCCTGATAAAAAAGCGTTTGAACTTTGCTACGCGACTGTTCGATGAAAGTCCTGGCTTGGTTTGGCAGATTCCAAACGTAATATCTCACTATTTATCAACTTCAAACCACCAACTTTGAGGCTCCATATTTTTCGCTGCGACGTCCGAAACGAAATAACTCATGAATGAAACTTGTAAGGGACATGTCAAACTCCAACTTTCATGTTCAGAGTTTTTCCGCGCGGCGATTGAATCAATGAGAAAATAGCCTCAAAGGTGCGTACAACAATTGTTTGATAAAATGTTCTTGTAGCCATGGAAACAATGTATATGCCATCTCGCGTTTTGGCAAATTCAACCTAACCACTTCGAGGCTTCATATCTTTTGCTGGGACGTCCGAAATGAAACAGTTTGTGAATGAAACTTATAGCGGACATGACAAACTCCAACTTTCATGTTCGGCGTTTTTCCATGAGGAGATCGAATAGATGATAAAAACAACCTCGAACATGCGCACAACAACTATTCGAATATTGCAAACATAATGAATTCTTATTTTCTAGGCTTTGTAACTTTTGATCCGAGTCCCGAATGAATTCGATTCCTTCAGCAAAGTTGTAGATTGCTACAAAATGAATAACTTTGATTTTTAACTCAACTCGAATCGACGCCTCGAAACACGTGTAAAATACCTCCGAAGTCGAGCACTTGAACACATTAAAAAACACCCAAAATTTCACTAAGTTATGAACTTCAAAAGTTATGAACATTAAACTTCGGAGCCTTATAACTCGAAATCTGGGCATTTCTAGAGAAATCTTTACAAGGACAAATTCGGAGTACGAAATACGCTCTTTCCAACGATTACCAATTCACGAACTTCCAACCACAAACGAGCGAGATAGAGAGTCGACAACATGGATCCGTGAACACAAAGTGCTTAAAACTTAGAAATTTTTCTAAGTCCTAGATTAATTAAAAAGCAAGAAACCTCATTTTGGTCCGATTCTTCCGACTTTTCTCAGCAAATGATCACACTTTCGCAAATGTCGACTTCTGACAATAATTTTGACCAGAAATTCCACTCGGTCAAACCCTGACTTTTGTTGACTTTTCAAGACACAAACTCAAATATCATTTAATCCGACCGTCTTGATTTTCTAATGGATCGGTGGATCGATAAGCCTCATAAAGAGACTCCAACGCCGCAGAAGGTCATAGAATTATTATGGCTCATATATTCGATCACAACACATTGTAGCTCGAGTCCTTTAATCAATATCCACATGATAGGCAATCGAACCTCAAATCCTCAACTCTAGATATAGCCGTAAGATTTTCGACACACACGCCTTGTACACTAAGATGACACTAGAAACAACAGATCCTCAAATATCCAAATGCCGAGAATCAAACCTCTTCTTCAAGTTGTGCATCACACCAATTAGAAAAATTAGATCCCATGGTTAATGTATGAATGATGTGTATGCAATGCACCTATTGATTAAATGTAAGCGCTTATTTATAAAAATGAAGAGGGCGAATTTTGGGGTGCAACAACATGCATTAACCAATGTACTACGACAAACAGAATGTGTGTAGACACATACGTACAACAAAAATGTGCACTAAATACATTAACCAATGTATAACGACTAACGGAATATGTGTCGACACATCCGAGTAACAAAAACTTGCACAAAATACATCAAACAATATAAAATGGCTCTTGTACCCCAAAATTTTCCCTCCCAACCTTGAGATCAAGAAACTTCCTCATGCCCAAGTCCACTCAAAGATTACTCAATACAAACCCTTCCTTAAGCAATTGATCTACAATTAGGGTTTTGCTTTCTTCAAGGTAAAATTTGTTTCTAAGGCTTCAAGTGGACTCCATACCTCTTCATATGTGTCAAAATATATCGATGCCAAGTTTCAATCCTCACACCACAAATTTTCTCAATCAATTGCTCAGATAGATGAAAATCAATTGTATTGGATAAAAAGTCCATTATGGTCAACATACAGTCAAACTTCATCATTTTTTGTCAACATCAATATTTTGAAGTTATATTCATTATTTGATCAAGGGTTGATCATGATTCATCAAGGAAACTCAAAATTCATCAAAAGTCAAAAGTTACTAAATTAGGGTTTCTTAAGGAGAAGTCGACTGAACTTTGACCAAACATAACTTTCACACACTTCATCAAAAATTCATCAACCACAGCTCATTTTGAAGAGAATTAAATTCTATACAACTTTGTGTCTTATAGGTTTTTCCCTAAAAATTCTTTATTTGAAAGATATGGGCCAAGACATTATAGGTCCTTTCAAAAGTCAACAAAAAGTCATATTTTCTCAAAGAAGTGTACATGAACTTGGAAGCTTCAATGAAGATGAAACCAAAGAGAGATTTTAGAGGACATTTTATTCTTTTCAAAAAGTCCAAGATCATCTTCAAATCATAAGAATTAAGCAAGTTATATTAGGTGCAAGTTTGGCAATTTTGAAAAAGTGCATGAAGAAAATATTAAGCAATCTTGGATTTTTGCAATTGGGCCTATATTTTTATGTTTGTGTTATACCCCAAAATTTTCCCTCCTATTTTCAAGTCAATACACATCTCTATACTCAATAGTTCCTCAAGGGTTGATGAACCTCTCCTAAGAAATCAACCCAATACACATCTCTATAGTCAAAGATGGTTTCTATTGCCTCAAGTGAGCATCATGCCTCCTCATTTGTCTCAAGGTATCACCATGTCAAGTTTCAAGCTTCACAACTCAAGTTTGCTCTGTTAATTGCTTAGATGAATGAAAATTAGTTGTATTGGACAAAAAGTCAACTATGGTCAACATATAGTAAAACTTCACCATTTTTTGTCAACATCAAGATTTTGAAGTCACATTCATCATTTGATCAAGGATTGATCATGATTCATCAAGAAAATTCAAAGAATGGTCAAAAGTCAAAGTTTCTAAATTAGGGTTTTTTGATAAAAACTCGATGTAACTTTGACCAGCATAACTTTCACATACTTTATCGTAAATTTTTCCACCAAAGCTCATTTTGAAGGGAATTCAATTTCTACAACTTTGAGTCTCACAAGCTTTGTTAGAACATTGTTTGGTTCTACACCAATCTTAGATGTTTTGATGATAACAAATATTGTTGATGACTGTCATGTTCTGACAATAATAAACACATATTTTGTATGAAACATTGTTGGCTTCTAAGGTTATTTTAAAAGTATGCAGATAAACTTCTAACTTTGAAAAGAAAAGAACTTTTGAACTTATCAAATGAAGTTCGACGAAAGAAGAAGAACAGAAGTTCTGATGAAAGAAGCAGAATAGAAGTTCTGACGAAAGAAGAAGAATAGAAGTTCTGATGAAAGAAGAAGAACAAAAGTTCTGATGAAAGAAGAAGAACAGGAGTTCTGACGAAAGAAGAAGAAAAAAAGTTCTGATAAAAGTAGAAGAACATAAGTTTTGATGTCCGTTAGAAGACTTTGATCTAAACGAAGTTCCAATAAACTTCTAAATAGCACCAGACCGCTCTAGAAACTCTGATATCCATGTTCTGACTAAAATTCTAAGAAGCGTTGCCATTCATTAAATGAAGATTTGAAGCAACGGTTAACTTCCAACAGGATCTCGTTTTTATGGAAAGAAAAATCAACTCAAATTATCATCATTCCATATACAGCTTAAGATGTCTCTAACGAATACTTTCCATGAACATCTATATAAGGATTCATCTATGAAGAGAACAATAGAAAACATACAGAGATCAACACACGCAGAATCAAAAGAAAATTCAAAATCGTTCATTAGCTTATAAGCGCTGAAATATTCTTGTGTAAAAATCACAGTTGTGATATAGCTTTCTAGAAGCATCATTACACACATTTTTTGTAATTGTCTATGAATTGTAATTCCTTGAGAAACTAAGTTGTGGTGCCCTTGAGAAGACTAAAACAATTGTTTTAGTGAATTGTAATTGCTTGAGAAACCAAGTTGTGGTGTTCTTGAGAAGACTAAGGCAATAGTCTTAGTGGTTTGTAATCAAGTTCTGATTAGTGGATTAAGACCTCGTTAAGAGAGGCAAATCACCTTGACGGGTGGACTGGAGTAGTTTGAGTTTAAAAGAACCATGATAAAAATAATCGTGTCTATTTTAATTTGATTTCAAAACCCCAATTCAAACCCTCCCCCTTTCTTGTGTTTTTCATCCTTCAATTACCATCAGAGCGCCTGGTTCTGAGTGCTAACACTTTACCGTGTCAGAAAAAATATCCATCTTGAAAAACACTATCGCAGAAAAGGTTCAGAACAACTATGACAACTATGATGACAAAGACAGAGTCAGCAGTAGACCTCCAATGTTTGATGGAGAAAACTTTGATTACTGGAAGGACAAAATTGAAAGTTTCTTTCTGGCTCATGACGGTGACCTCTGGGACATGGTAACAAATGGCTATACTAATCCTGCTGACGTAAATGGTCAGAAGATTGAAAGGAAGAAAATGTCAGATTAGCAAAAGAAGGAATTCAAAAATCACCACAAGGCCAGAACCATCCTTCTAAGTGCTATCTCATACATAGAGTATGAGAAGATCACAAACAGAGACTCAGGTAAGAACATCTTTGATTCCTTAATAATGATGCATGAAGGCAACATGCAGGTCAAAGAAATAAAAGCTCTTGCCCTCATTCAGAAGTACGAAGCATTCAAAATGGAAGAAGATGAAATGGTTGAAGTAATGTTCTCAAGGTTTCAAATTCTGGTAGTTGGCTTAAAGGTTCTGTATAAAGGATACTCTATTGGTGACCATGTAAATAAAGTCATCGGAAGTCTTCCCAAGAAATGGAGACCTATGGTGACAGCGCTCAAGCTTGCAAAGGATCTCAACAATATCTCTCTGGAAGAACTCATCAGCTCTTTAAGAAGTCATGAGATTGAATTAGAAGAAGATGAGCCCCAAAAGAAAGAAGAAGACAACTCTGGAGGATCCTAGTCAGAAGATGGTGATCTATCTTTGCTCTCCAGAAGAGTCCAACAACTCTGGAAGTATAGACAGAGGAAGTTCAAAAATTCCAGAAGATCTAGCAACTCCCTGATCCATCTTCTGGACACAGAAATTCCAGAAGCAAAGATGTTGTCTGCTACGAATGTAAGGAACTTGGTCACTATAAAAATGACTGTCCCAAACTTCTTAAAGAAAAGCCAAAGAAGAGGTTTGACAAAGAAAAGAAGAAAAGACTTATGGAAATATTGGATGACTCAGATTCTTCTGAAGCTTCGTCAGACTCAGAAGATGAAAGAGCAAACTTAGCGTTAATGGCCAACATAGCTGACGGCTCAGACTCCTCAGACTCTGAATCCGACACTAAAGAGGTATTTCCAAAATTTGCTGTTAATTTTTCTAGAGTTGAAATAGAAGAAAGCTTATCTGAAATACTTGAAAACTATCAGAAGCTTAAAATCAAATACAAGAATCTGAAACAGAATCTTGTATCTGATTCAGAAGATACTAAGAAACTTGAAAAGAAAATTCTGAGCTTAAGAAGATTATTCCAGAACTAAAAATTGAAAACTCTAATTTTAAAGAAATTCTTCAAAAAGCTCAAGTAAAACCTGTTTCAGAAGTTCGGAGTAACACTGATAATATTCTGAAAGAATATGATATTGGTTTTCAAGAATTTCTTAATAAGAGCTTAGACAAAAGCAAAATGGCTTCAATGATTTATAAAGTAAGTAGAAACTAGAATATGATAAACCATATTCTAGAGTAGATGATATGGTCATTAAATACACACCTCTAAAATCACACTTCACCTATGGTCACCCACGTGACATAAAATATACTAGTGAATCATATTATGCTAAATTTTAGGATAAACCTAAGTTCAAACAGAACTTTGAAAAATCTAACCAAAAAGGACCCAAAAAGATATGGGTACCTAAGGATAAAATAGTATATATTGCAGATGTCTTTGACAACAAATTCGAAACACCAGTCGTGGTACCTGGACTCTGGATGCTCTCGATACATGACGTGAAGAAAGCATATGTTCCAAAGTCTGGAACTTAAAGCTGGAGGTTACGTAGGTTTCGGAGGCAACCAGAAGGGTAAAGTCATTGGCTCTGGAACTATTAGTAACGGTTCTTTACCTTCTATTACAAATGTTCTTTTAGTAGATGGACTAATGCATAATCTGTTATCCATAAGTCAATTAAGTGATAACGCGTATGATATTATCTTCAATCAAAAGTCTTGTAAAGTCAAGTAGTCGAAAGATGGAACAATCCTCTTTAATGTCAAAAGGAAAACAACATTTATAAAATCAAACTTTCTGAACATAAAAGTCAAAATGATAAAATGTCAGTGGACAATGAGCAATGGGCCTGGCACAGACAATTGGGGCATGTTAGTATAAGAAGAATATCTCAAATTAACAAACTCAATCTAGTCAGAGGACTTCCTAATTTGAAGTTCAAATGATGCTCGTGAAGCTTGTTAAAAAGGCAAATTTTCAAAAACTTGTTTTAAATCAAAAAATGTTGTTTCTGCCTCTAGGCCATTAGAAATTCTACATATTGATCTATTTGGACCAGTGAAAACTGCATCCTGTCATACCCCAAAATTTTCCCTCCATCTTCTCAAGACATTCCATACACCCATGCTCAAGGATTCCTCAAGGGTTGATCAGACAAACCCTCTCCTAGACAATCAACCCAAACTAGGGTTTGGTGATTCTCAGATCCAGATGGACTTCCAACCCCTCCAATGTTCATCATGCCTCCTCTTATGCTTCAAATATTCTCCATGTCAAGTTTCAAGCTTCACAAGTCAAGTTTCCTCAAACAATTGCTTAGATGGTTGAAAATCAGATTGGACAAAAGTCAACTGTGGTCAACATACACCAAACTTCATGATTTTTGGTCCACATCCTCATTTTGAAGTTACATTCATCATTTGATCAAGGGTTGATCATGATTCATCAAGAAAACTCAAGATTTGCTTAAAAGTCAAACTTTCTAAATTAGGTTTCTTGAGGAAAAGTCAACCAAACTTTGATTGAGCATAACTTCTTCATACTTTCTCGTAAATTTTTCCACCACCTCTTGTTTCAAGGAAATTCAATTTCTACAACTTCATGTCTCACAAGAATGTTCAAAAATGCTTCATTTGGAAGGTATGGATCAAAATATTACAGGTCCTTTTCAAAGTCAACAAAACGTCAACTTTTTGTTTTGAAGATATATTGAGCATGGAAACTCCAATTGAGATGAAACCAAAGAGGTTGGTTAGAGGACTCGTAGAGCTTTCCAAAAAGTCCAAGAACACTCAAAAATGTGGAAAATTGAGCAAAATACACCATTCACAAGTTGGGCATTTTTGAACAATTGCACAAAAGGAGATATTTGTCAAAATGCAATTTTTTCCAAATGGGCCTATAATTTTATGATCCAAACTTGTTCATAATATTATTTGTGACCCATTGATGTTTATCCATGGAAATTTTCAATTTTATTGATTTATTTTTGAATTTAAAACCATTTAATTCAAAATTAAATTATATAAAATATGAAAATAAGATATTTTTTCAAAAGGAGTGAATTTATATCAAACTTGAGGTCCAAGATAGCCCATGGAACATGCCAAATTCGTGCTAGCTCTCACATTAAAGAGAAAATCAAATTTTCTCCAAAATTTGATTTTATTTGAAAAATATTTATGGCACATTCATGATCCAATCTTTTTTCCTTCTTTTTCCTCTCCTAATACACTCTATAAATAGCCAGCAAGATGCCAAGCAAAGGACACGAAACCCTAGCTAAAAACACAACCCTTATTTTGCCAAAATTTCTCAAAAGTTGTCAAAATTCGAATTTTGATTTCCAGCCACTTTCAAGCTCTCAAAACCATTCCATTGTGTTCAGGGGGTAAGATTGAGTAAGTACACATCATTAGCAATGATCAAAGCAACCTGAATCGTGCCATATACATCCATACATATTCAAATATTTCTTGATTTTGCATTTTTAATATCTGTGTGTTTTCATTGATTCTAACCATTTTAATGTGTTCATGAGGTCTCATGTGATTGATCTGGGCCATCGCTTTGAAGCTTGCACGTAAGAATCATGGTTTGCCATAGTTAGGGTTTTTCAAGCTGTCATCTTCGAACCGACTTGTACAGGCCGATTCAGTCAAAACCAACATCGCCATTGAACTCGGAATGGTCAATTTAGGGGGATAGGGTACTTTTTTGCCATTTATTTTTGCTATTTCGTAGGATTGATGTTCGAGGCCGCCGAAGAAGACGACCGAAGCTAGGACTCCGACGTCGTTGACCAGCGTTGAAGCCGGCGAGGTATGCGTGGGACAATTACACTCTCTGATTCGCTCTCTCTTTCCAACTGGGGTCCACGCGTGGCTGACTGTGTTTCAAACATATCCATGACGCGTGTATGTTCTTATTCAATTGATTTTCACTTTACAAACACCAAGTGTCAAGTGGCGCAGCGGTTAAGGCTTTGTTTTGAGAAGATACTCCAAGAGGTCATGAGTTCGTGCCACACCAGGACCGGTTTTCCTTTTTCTTTTCACAAACTTAACTATTTTTCTATTTTTCATATTTTGTTCTCTTTTAATATTTTTCATTCATTTTAATTTATTTTCATAATTTTTATCATGCATTAAAAAACACCAAAAATATTTTTCTTTTTTGCATTATTTTCAGAAAATGTTTATTTAATTTATAAAATTAAAAATATTATTTTTGCATGCATATTTTATTTAATCTCAATTTTTGCATTTAAATCACTTTTAATTGATTTTTAATTATTAAATTAACTCCAAAAAATCCCAAAAAATTATTTTAGCATATTAATGTTATTTCCAGCATGAAAACTTTTTCTCATTCAAAAATTATTATTTTTACTAACATTTTCCTCTTATTCAATTTTCTCGTATTTTCCCGATTTCTCATCTTTTCACAGTTATCCCGTTTCGGACAATTTTTATCGCTTTTCATATTTTGTAATTGCCTATGGGATGTAATAGTTTAATTAGGACTTTTATTTTCCGCATATTTAGATTATGTATCTGCCCCAAAGCCATGTAATAGCGTAGGGTTTATCTTTCCGCATTTTACTTTCCGCAATTTAATTTCCGCACCCTATAAACTGTTAGTAATTAGGCGTGTATGGCAAGATAAAATTGGACATAGCTCACTCTTAACTTCAAGATAAAAATACCTGAAATCAACACTCTTTTCACACATGCACC
This sequence comes from Vicia sativa, assembly GCA_021764765.1. Lineage (NCBI taxonomy): Eukaryota > Viridiplantae > Streptophyta > Magnoliopsida > Fabales > Fabaceae > Vicia > Vicia sativa. Next base: position 91,237,779 of record CM038793.1, on the reverse strand, counting down.
CTTTAGGTAATTCTCTCGCGCCTTTATTAATTCAAATGGTCATGTCCCTCGAGCGTAGAGGTATTCTAGCACCGTTGCCTTCAAAACAAATCATCATAGTCCCTTCTATACAAAGATCATAAGACCCATGATGTCGCCTCCGAATACATGATCTTGACCCTCGATTGTTGCCTACGAAAAATGATGATAGTCCCTTCGAATGTGCTAGGATACTCCTACAAGTTGCTTTCTATGACCATCCGATGTCCCTTCGAATGTCCCGCTTACATCCAACGAATAGGGTTACCTACCAACTAATGGTATGGATAGCACTATTCTAAAGGAACGTAAAATAGTACGAAAACGACCAATTCTGAGTAGGTAATAAGACTTTTAGTTGCTTGCTCAAATCAAATACTTTTCACACCTCACACTTTTGTCAAAGTTCAAACTCTTTTCAAAACGAAACATTTCCAAACACTTTGTATACATTCCTACATGAATCATTACAAAGTCAAAGCGAAATGCCTTTTCAAAACATTTTTGTCAAACACACAGATAGAATTTTTTAAAAGTGATCTAAGAGCAACTAAGAGCCCGTAGATAACTACGGATGGAAAGGGGTGCTAATACCTTCCCTTTTCATAACCTTCTCCCTTACTCAGAATCTAACGAAGGTCTTTTTCTGTACTTTTTACCTTCCCTTAATTGGATAAAAGAAAAGTCGGTTGCGACTCTTGCTATCCGCACATTTGCGATACAAAAACCTACAAAGTGAGTTCACCGTGTTACAGAACTGGCGACTCCACTGGGGATACACCCTAAAGAGAGAATACCTTAGGGATTTCTAGATAACTTTTACTGCTTTCTGTTTGATTTGTATGCTTTAATTTTAAGGGTTGCTTGGGTATTATATTTGTGGGGATCCTACACCGGATCCGGCTTTTAGGTAAGTAGCAATAAATCGTCGCGACTGCTAGACGATATCGAAACGGTCAACATGATGGCTACGTTAGTGTGACACTTTGGATGTCCCGATACTCTTCATTCCCAAGTTGAGGATAGTATTTGGCTCGCGTGGTGTCATCAAGCACTAACTAAACTTTTAGAACCTTAATTGACCCATCTTAGCCATTAGAAGGTAGTGAGATGGCCGACTTTGGTGCGACTAAGGTTGGTTGATACCGATGCTACGCCATTGAGACGACTTTGGGATATTTTCGGTCGACCACTTGGTAGTTGTATTGAAATAAACGCCTACGAGAAAGATCAATGATGTGAGATTCCTAGAACCCGTTACTATTATAGGATAGGATGAACCAACTCAAACTTTTGGTGGGTAATCACCTATACCTCATGCAAGCCTTAAAACCTAGGCTCATTGTGTGAATTGTTTGTGTGTGCTAAACATGACATCATGACATCATTCGCATTGCATATCATTTCTAACTATTTCAAGGACCTAGGGATTTATCTTTTGCTTTGTAGGGTATTATGGCTTCTAGAAAGACTATCCGAATCAACTTCATGGGTATTGGTCATGCATAAATTTCCCACCGAGATATAAGATCGAGGAGGGTTTGTAGACATCCGGATGGATCTCGGATCTGGCTATGAGACGCTTATTCGACATAGTTCCCGAATTGATAAGAGACCGGTTCAACCTCGGATATGACCCGGACCTCTATCCGGCCAGGAGGGTTGGATTGGTCTTCATTACGCTACTTATGGATCGGTTACGAGCGTACGAATCATTAAGTAGCAGTCAAGTATTTAATGGACGGTTACATAATTATGTTCATTAGTGATGGCTATGCTATAAAAGGAGGCCTTAGGGCCATGGAAAAGGATCATTCTCTCATTCCCTCTCTAAACTACACACTAAAGAGGGGATATCTACGCCATCTATAAGGGCTCCCAACAGGGGTAAGCTAGACCGGTAGCTTGAGGCCATGCGTCCTTCGATGAGCCTCCGAATCCCTTAAGATCATATATAGTTTTCCGCAAGAACATTACGCCACCGTGGGCCTGGTAAAACTTTCCCGGGCCACACATGTTATTCCTAAACAATCCTGTTCCATCTGGGTGACTGACGCTACACCCATAACCTTGCCTAGAAATTTCATTCCGGGTTCGAAATTGAAACATTGTTATAAGTAGCATGGCTATACAGTATCGGTATTATGTCTACATAATAGATTTATTGATGGATAACCATAATATATCTTGCTTCGATATTTGGTTTCAGCGTTAAGTCCAAGGGAGGGGAATGAGGCCTCAGATACATTTCCTTGACGGAAAGGCTAGCCGGCGACCATCTCTATGTTAATCGATACCTCCGCCACTCCCAGAAGGAACCTAGTTTGACATTGTCGTCCGTCGAAGATCCCCTCCTTCTAGTGTTATTCATCTCCGGCTCACATACGCGATCGTGAAGTCGCCAAACCGGTTTCCGCTCGGGGCAATACTCATTTGAAGTTACCCATTTTACCTCATATGGGTCCGATCAGCCATTCCATCCTCGGCGGCTTAACTCTCGATGAAGACATCCCGGTCGGAGATAACGAGCCAATATTGGCGGATCGATGAGTCCGACATCGCAGTTAAAGATGCTATTGGTGTTGATATGCTACATCAACGCAGATCCCTCGATCGATCCACTGCGTTGCATGCGCCGACATGGTACTCGGTCTTAGTCGCTGTTATAATTTTGTTCAGGAAATGTTAAGCGGTTAGCTATGCACTCAATAAAGGCATTGGTGGCACTCGATTTGGATCACCGTCACATAGCTAGTCAGACTACGGCGTATGCACCATCATTAAAAGATAAGTATTTGCATACCATATTAGTAACCATGATCAATTCTCGTTTGTAGTATCTGTCGATATGTGTGTCATAGTTAAAGTTTGATGATAACATTCGTAACGTGTGTGAATGCTAATTGCCTGTCGGTTACATAGCTGTGATTTTAATAACAAGATAATTGCTTGTCGGTTACATAGTTGTGATTCTGATAGCAAGATAATCCTCTGCTAAGTGGCTCTTCACAATTTCTATTTTCATTGTTATGATAATCAAATGCTCGACACAGTGCTGACTCTTATTCTGATACATGAACATAAACCGAAATTATAATAGTGCATTGTTGTGATGACTCTTATGTAACCCGTTATTGTCATGTGCTTAAATGTTACAGGAAAAAGGCATCCTGTTATAGATACTCGTTCTGTTTAGTGTTTATTGAAAGTTGTATCACCATTGTCAGTTCCCAGACATGGTTTGAGAACGACGCCAACGCCGACATCAAAAGGGTCTTATACACGATGTGCAACCAGAAATGTGCCGCTGATAGATTTAAATGGCAGACATATATCATGTAGATGCGCGAGCAACATGTTGTGAATCAATGGATCCCGCCACTGCGCGAGCCAAGCCAACATACCGGATCTCAGAGCGGCGAGTTTATGCCTACCCCAGGGAGAGGACCTGAATGTCTTCAGTAATCTATCATGCGGTATCATGAAAAGATAAGTTTCTCATTGATTAATTGGTTCTAAATTTTGCACTTGTTCTGATACTTTGAAGAAATAATTGTGGTAACGCACATAGTCAATATATTTTGGTCATGCTATAAAGAGTAAGATGAGTATGTGGCATACAGTTTGCATCAGTCGAAAGCCACACACCAGGGGCAAACACTACATATGTTGCTCCAACCCGGCATGTTGAAAGCTTGACACAAGTTAAGAATCGGAGGGTCTTTTAATTGCTCTGAAAAAAAGATGTCCGGGATGGGAAGAATGTTCGAAAATGCTAAAGCTATCAAGCTCGTGGCCACGCCTAATAAACTTGAGGTCCTCATAGCTCGGTGACCCTCTCAATCGAACCTATCCGAATACTACCGCGCGGTGTCGTTGAATCATTAATGATAACAGGGATAAGTGAAGCAGTTCTCTAATGTTACGATGTTATTAAAACCGCAATAAACTGGTGGCTCCTTATCTTCATCGGCATGCTTCAAAGTTACATACCTCAAACGACATCAATGGCGATTTGAATTCATACCATGATGAATTGAATGAACATCGCCCATTCTTCATGCGATTAAGTAAAAAGATAAGTTCATTCACTTCTTTGTTATTCCCTTATTCATCTTCAGTTTATACATTAAGAACAATTACTTTACACTATGCTTAAGAAATGACTGATGCAAGGTTATAACAAACTATCAGACATGGATTACTCATTATTGTCAAAAGTCGTTAAAGCCGTTAGCATTTGTTATTAAGATCCATGGCCATTGAATGACTATAGAGTTGTTACGAAATACATGTTTTCCGCCGTTACGAAATGGGCTATTAAGAGGATAATCAATTATTATTAACTTTACTTACTATTTTCAAATTACTAATTTCTCAGACAGAAAATGTTGATAGTAATGCTATATACATAAAGAATGGTACAAAAATGCACTGAGATAACATCCTGATAAGTGCTGTGCAGGCCTCCAATTGTTGTGTGACGAGCAAAGGTCTCGGCACAGTTGATGAGTGACGAATCAGACCGGGGCAGCACCATCCTCCGCATATTCAATCATAACTCGACGGTCCGAGTAGTCGCAACAATCAAAAGCTAAGTGATTTGGAAGCTTTACTTTAGTTGTTTATTGTTTATCGTTGGACATGTTAAAACGCGTGTATTGTAAATCTTAGTGCTGGCATATCCTTGCTTTGACCTTGCTGTGAAAAAAGAAGTTAATTCCTTTTTGTTTGACAGATGCCAACAGGGCATAAAATCCTCAAACAGCGCACATTGGTGCTCACAAAGTGTTGCCTATGCATATTGGAAGCAATAGCTTTTTACATCGAGTCCAACTGTTAGTATTAGATTGCTCTTTGCTTGGAAAAAAAAGTGTCGACAAGTCCAGCGTCCGAAACCATGATGTCATGTTGCTTAAGGATAAGTTATTCTTATATGACTTGTTAAACGCGTAGCTATTGTTTATTCTTGTTATTACTGTTTTATAACCAAAGTGATTATGGCTTACTGTTTGGATTCTTATTTTTTGGCATCTTCATGTTAATCCAAAAGCAACTAACAGTAGGTCATCATTTTATATGGGTTACAATTGGAAACATCTACATGTTGTTTTATAACCAAAGATAAGTAAACTCTAAACATATGAAATGTCGATACTGTTAGAAGGGCTGGTCATGTGTAGCTCATGAATATAAGGCTGGCTGAATACGTTCATCTGTGTTAGAATAAAGGAAAAAATTAGTAATCTTTATTTTGAATAATTAAACAATCTTTTGTCATAAACTAATGCTTGCTTTGATTGTTGATACTTTGGCTGGCAGCAATTGTAGTAGGTTTCGAAATACAGACAAAATCATAGTATGGATAAAATCCATGATCCAACATAAAATGTGGAGCGGGGGCAGAATGGAGGAAATCTCTTCAAAACCTTTGGAGTGTGAAGAGCGGTTGCTTAACTAGTACAGGAATCATTCAAAAATATTGGAAACTTTCTTCCTAAATTAATGTGGAAAGCATTCTACTAGTTTGTTTTATTTCCGAGTCTATGGCATAGTTCGAAGCAAAAGACAGTCTACAAGCATAGCACTAGAAAGAATTGCCGGGGTGGATGTATCCAAGTTTATGATTTAAGCATTATTGTATAGAGCGAGTTAATATCTATGTTGTTCAGAGATAAGATGTCGTCCTTATCCCCTGCGTGGACGGGAGATATTCTACTTTTGTTAATATCAAAATTAGGAAGGATCCGAACAATATGTAGAATATAAGCAAAGTACTTAGCGTAAGTACTCGAGGAGCGAAACGACAAAACTGAGTCCTCCTTGATAAGGATGGCTTGGTATCAAATCACTTCATATTTTTCAACAAAGACTAAGCGCCTGGGGGGCTCATATAAACCATCCCGATCAAAAATGATAGAAGAAAAGATAGCAGAAAGCCGGGTAGATTCAATTGTTGAAATTTTGTAAAAAGTTACAATATTGTTTAAAATACCCTTATGTAAAGGTGTCGTCTTACTCTCCTGTGTGGGCGAAGAGACATCTTGGAATTAATTATAGTTTGTAAAAACTAAATAGGATGTAACGGATAAAAGTGCTCTGCACCACAAGACTCGGATATGGTGGGAATCAAAGGCTTGGCGACGTACTGCTAAGCTCGGTCTATGATCGCCTTCACCACGAAAGGCTGCTCCTATGCGTACTCCTTGGTCAACCTCGCTAGAGGCTCGAACCCATTGGCGACGCATCGCTAAGCTCGGTCTATGATCGCCTTCACCACGAAAGGCTCTGCTCCTATGCGGAATACTCCTTGGTCAACCTCGCTAGAGGCTCGAACCCATTGGCGACGCATCGCTAAGCTCGGTCTATGATCGCCTTTCACCACGAAAGGCTCGCTCCCATGCGGAATACCTTGGTCAACCTCGCTAGAGGCTCGAACCCATTGGCGACGCATCGCTAAGCTCCGGTCTATGATCGCCTTCACCACGGAAAGGCTCGCTCCTATGCGGAATACTCCTTGGTCAACCTCGCTAGAGGCTCAACCCTTGGCGCGATCACGAGCTCGGTCTAGAATCGTCTCTCAGTCACGGAAAGGCTCTATTCCTACTCGGAACAACCTCCTGGTCACCCTCGCCTGGACTATGATTCTGTCTCGAATCAACTCCTTGTGGCGGTTACACTTATAATTTCTTCAACGCCCCGAAGCACTGGTCCTATCTCGGATCAACTCCTAGTGGCGTTGAAGCCTCAAGTGAGCTACCAAGAGCTCTGATTCCGTCTCGGATCAACTTGGTGGCATTGAAACCTCGAGATTCGTCACATAGAGCTATGGTCCTAACTCGGATCAACTTAGTGGCGTTGAAACCTCTAAATTCAGCCAGCCCGCAGGGGGGCTCTATATCTAACACGTAAAAGCGTTAAAAAACTGAAGTGGTGTCATGAACAGTTGTTATGTGCTTGGAAAAGCCAATATAGCCTGCTTGATGCATCATGCGACTTGGGGGCTGGTCTAGTTAAGCTAAGTCTTACTACCAATAGCCCGACAAAGTTCTGAGCCCAGCTCGGACTAAAAACGAGTGTTATGCTTGGGTTAAACTGGAGTATCGATTCAGCGACGAGGATAGGAATACATTGGCGTTGTGAACAAATTGTTACGTACTCATCCAAGCCATCAGGGTAGTTGTTTGCTACGCCCTATGGCTTGGGGGATAGTAGCATAAACATAAAATCGTTCACGAGCAACCTTAAAAGCTCTGTCTGTACCAGGCATGTAAGGCGAAGGCCCTTAATTGATTCCGTCAAAACATTTTCATCAAAGCCTTGACTCAAGATACTGGGGCTAGTCTGTATATATCTTATCGCTCCAACCGAGATGTGAGGTCGAAGGAATTTTTATCCCGCCATGCGCCCTGGGATCCGCCCGGCTAAAACGAGCCACGTTGGAGTGTCGATTCAACGATGCGCGTAACATTTAAAACCTCAAAAGCGAAGAATGGTAAACCACGGTGTAAATTCACACTAAAGCACAAGTTGGTATTGGAGGTCCGCCTCGGTCAAAGTTTATGTTTCTATTTAAATCGAGCATAAGGCTTCAAGGTCTAGAAACCATATGCTCGGGGCTTATGGTCATGCATAAATTTCCACCGAGATATAAGACCGAGGAGGGTTTGTAGACATCCGGATGGATTCGGACTGTGGCTATGAGACGCTTATCCCATATAGTTCCTGCACCGGATAAGAGACCGGTTCAACCCTCGGATATGACCCGGACCTCTATCCGGGATAGGAGGGTTGATTGGTCTTATTACGCTACTTATGGATCGCTACGAGCTGCTACGAATCATTAAGTAGCAGCCAAGTATTTAATGGACGGTTACATAATTATGTTCATTAGTGATGGCTATGTTATAAAAGGAGGCCTTAGGCCATGGAAAAGGATCATTCTCTCATTCCCTCTAAACTACACACTAAAGAGGGATATCTACGCCATCTATAAGGGCCCAACAATGGGGTAAGCTAGACTGTAGCTTGAGGCCACGCCTTCAGATAAGCCTCCGAATCCCTTAAGATCATATATATAGTTTTTCCTGCAAGAATGTATACCTTCTCAACTCAAAGAATTGGTTTCAGAAATTCCCGATCATGCTCAGTTCATCAAAAGACATGGTTATCTACTTGATTTGGTTATTCCGGTTTTGAAGAAGATATGATGCATGTCCTATGCAAGTAAGAAGAAAGTGCTAGAGTTGACCAAGCTACTTCACGAGGAGCGAAACATCAACACCTACTCGGCACCAAGAGGAAGCCATGGGAGACTTAGAGCTTTAGGATTTTATGTTTTTTATTTGTTGTGAACTATCTTTTGTACTTAAAAAGGAAAAGAATAATAAAAATAGAACTAATAAATGTTTGTTCATTGCTTGTTTAACAAATTTAAATTCTAAGGTCCTTGAAAACATTGCATTGCATTTGCATAAACATCGCATAACATAGCATAACATTGCATCACAAGTACATTGAAGATTGGTTTTCTCATGTTCTCGCTATTTATTTTAGCAGAAAATGGCTCTTGAACAGTCTGTCAAAGATCTCCAGGCTCAGAATGCTCAGTTTCAGCAGATGTTCACCAGTTTGGTCCAAGGCCAAGAAGATCTGAAGAAGCTCATCAACAGAAAGAAGAAGGTTGTTGGTCTTCTCAACATGGGCAGACGCTACAAAGGTGGTCCTAAAATGGTTAGCCGATAGAGCTCTCTGAAGGAAGTGTCAAGGGTAATGAAGATGACCAGCGTGAGCCTGAGAAAGAGGGAGAGGATCGCTCTGACTATAGCCAGTACTCTGATGAAGATAATAAGTATAAACAGCTTGAAGACCGTCTGAATGCTGTGGAAAACCTGAAGATGTCCGGGCTGAATTTTGATGATCTGAGTCTTGTTCCTGGTGTGGTGATTCCTCCCAAGTTCAAGGTTCCTACTTTTGCCAAGTATGATGGCATGTCTTGTCCGAAGCTACATTTGAAGTCCTATGTTCAGAAGATCAACCCCCACACTGATGACAGAAAGTTGTGGATGCACTATTTTCAAGAGAGTTTGTCCGGAACTCAGTTGGAATGGTATTATCATCTAGAGAATGACCGTACCCGTACTTGGAGTGACTTGGCAGATGCTTTCTACAGACAGTATGAGTACAATGCTGAATTGACACCCACTCGCATGCAACTACAGAGCATGTCCATGGGTCGTGATGAGAAGTTCAAAGAGTATGCTCAGAAATGGAGAGATCTAGCAGGAAGAGTTCAACCACCCTTGTCCAATAGGGAGCTGGTTGATATGTTTATGGGAACGCTGACAGGCCCATTCTTCAATCATCTGATTGGAAACTCTTCGGTCGGATTCACCGAGCTGATATTGACAGGCGAACGTATTGAAGCTGGTATCAAGAGCGGGAAGATTCAGGTAGAGACATCTTCAAATGCTGCAAAGAGATCTTTTGGTGGTAAGAAGGAAGCCAATGCTGTGTATGGTCAGAAAAACCTGAGCCAAGACCGACCATGCTCAATCTGGTGGGGCCAGTGATTCCAATCCACATCGTAACCAATGAGACAACGCACGCTAGCCTTAACGCGTCGCAAGAGGCTTTAAGATCAACATGCCATTGTCGCAAGCCTTGCAACACATGTTGAAAGCAAGAGTGATAACCTTGAGGATCCTCCTCAAAATATCAACACTTCTCCGAGATACAATCCTAATGCTAAGTGTGCTTTATTCCAATAGCCCGGACATAACACCGATGATTGTGGGGCCTCAAGAACAAGATTCAAGATATTGAAGCTAAGGATTGAGTTTGATCCTGTTGAGACTCCGAATGTGATTAACGCGCCTATGCCTAACCATACAAGAGTTCCAATGTTTGGGAGGATACTTACATTTTCAACATAGATGACTTGACCATTCCTCCGATGATTCGCAGCAGAAGAATTTGCACAAGCCGTGTCAATCCAGATGCCCGGAGAATTGTCGTTGGTGCCCATCTGCACCTGATGGTTGTGCTTGGTTGAGAAGGCGAGTTCAAGGCATGATGGATAACCGTGAGATACTATTCCTAAAACCACCGCGGAGTCTCGGTGAAGACATGTCTAAGAAATCAAGATGAAGATGAATGAGACACACCGTCTCCATGGGATACCTTTGGGGAAGCCGGAAAGTATGACTATGGTGAAGTACACTGTCCCTCAGAGCTACAAGATTCCTATTGAAGATGTTAAGGTAACCGATGGGGTGACGATTTCCAAGACTATGCTGATGTTAACACTATAAGGATTTCTATCGATCCTCAGTGCCTAGAGTGGCACCTCTCATCATTACTTCCAAGGCCCATATTCTTCCGACAAAGCTATCCCTTGGAATTATGGATGATGTTTACTATCATGGCGCCAAGAAAGACCCTCCGACCATTGAAGATTACAGCTTGAAGCTACCATCCCCGACATTGACAACATCACCGGATCAAGCAAGGTGACCAGAACCGGAAGAGCATTCTCTCCAGATATCTCTCCTCCAAAAGACACTGCGACTCCAGCTCGCATTCCAGCCATTCAACCCATTCCCCAAGCTAGAGGGAAAGAACCAGTAATTCATCCGCTTTCACCAAGTACCAAAGGAAGTTGTTGACACACCCAAATGGAGGAAATTCAAGATTATCAAGAAGAGTGACTACAATGTTGTGGAATGGCTGATAGACCGGGCAAGATCTCCATGCTTGCTCGCTCTTTTGTGCTCTGAGGCTCATGCTAACGCCTTGGTGAAGTTTCTGAAGAATGCCCATGTACCGCAAGACACTACCACTGACCAGTTTGAAGTTTGTATTGCTAGCCTGGCTGCCAATAATGGTCTAGGCTTCTCTGATGCTGATTTGACTCCTTCCGGAAAGAAACATAACAAATCCTTGCACATCTCTGTTGAATGCAAGGGCACTACCTTGTCTCATGTTTTGGTGGGTACCGGTTCTGCTCTGAATATCCTTCCGAAGACTGCTTTTGATCGACTTGATGTTGAAGGGTTGGTTCTGAGACCCAGTGACGTTATTGTGAGAGCTTTTGATGGTTCTAAGCGAATAGTACTTGAAGAGCCTATTTCATAAAGTCGGTTCCGCATTTTGACTCCACTTTCTTTGTCATGGATATCCGTCCGAATTATTCTTGCCTTACGGACACCTTTGACACATGGGCATGCTGTTACTTACTGCATCAAATGAAAGTACCCGGTGAAAGGGAAGATTGTCACAGATGCGGTGAAGAAGAATATATGGTCACCATCTACGTCATTCGATACCTGAGGTAGGGTGAATTCTTTGAGACTCCCTGTCAAGCTTTCAAACAATCCCCGTAGTCATGCCTGGACTCTCCGCCACTCCCGGTTACAAGTTCCTCCTAGGATGGTCTCATTGAAAGATGCACAAGCCGCTGACGTAAGGAGGTAGTACTATTTGGGGACAGCCCCATCTTCCTTTCAAATCGACAAGACCGGTTTAGGCTTCACCATCGAGGTCAAGATGATACGCCGCGAACGTGCCGCCAACTTCCTTTCCGTGATTAGCCAGTGGAATCCATGCTATAGAAGACGCATTTATACGACTTCGACATCAGTGGATCTTCCTAACTCCAACAACGGACTCAAAGAATTGGAAGACGTAGACGCATACCGATCTCCTTTAGACAGAGTAATTGCTCTTGTTTTGTTTTGCTTTTCAGATTTTCCTTGTTTTGAACAATAAACTCTAAAGCCTAGTGCCTTGCCCGGGCATCATGGCTCATTTGTGAGGGTTATTATCCGTCATTTGCATATTTTCATTCAATAAAATCGTTGGACTTTTGCATTCAATCTTTGTTTTCTTTACTTTATCACCCCTTCAAAAAAAGCTATGTGTTTTACACACACGTGATACACCGCAGAATCACTCCGAACTCGTTGATAACACTATGCTATTGCTAAATATGACTTCGATAATCCGATCTACCAAGCCAAGATGAAAGTGAGGAATATTGTGAAGTGCCGTGGAGAACTTGTCGATACGCTACAGCAAGAAGAACGAAGTTATACACACACCAAGAGTCAGTTGAGGTTGTGAATTTGGGCAATTGATGACGTAAAAGAGATCAAGATAGAGCGGGTCTTGAGAACAAGTGTTAAAGAAAGGTTGGTTCAGATACTGAGACTATATCAGGTTTTGCTTGGTCGTATGAAGACATGCCAAGTCTAGACATTGACATTGTGGTACACGATTACTTCGTAAAGAAGGTTTTCTACAGTGAAACAAAAGGTCGTCGCCGTGACGCCCCGAAATGTCGAGAAAATCAAAGTGGTTATGAAGCAGTCAAGTTTTAGTCATATTTCTATCCGTAGTGGTTGCTAATGTGGTACCTATGCTTAAGAAGGATGGCAAGGTACGAATGTGTGACGATTAGAGATCTGAACAAAGAGCCCGAAAGACGATTTTCCACTCCCTCATATTGATGTTCTCTAACAATACCGCCCAAGATAAGGTTTCTCCTTCATGGATGGTCCTGTTACAATCGATCAAATGGCCTCAAGATATGGAGAAGACTACTTTTGTTACACAGGGGGCACTTTCACAAGGTTATGCCGTTTGACTGAAGAACGCGGGCGCCACTTATCGCGTGCCATGGTGACATTATTTCATGACATGATTCATCACGAGATAGAGGTCTACGCCGATTTACGATAGCTCGATCACGTATATAAGAAGAACATCTGATCCTCATGGAAATTGTTTGATAGGAAGAAGTACGTGATCGAGACTTAATCCAACAAGTGCACTTTTGGAGTCAGATCCGTAAACTCCTAGGATTTGTCACGCCGGAAAAGGTATTGAAGTTGACCCCGCCAAGGTTAGAGCTATTCAAGAGATGCCACCACGCACTGAGAAGGAAGTCGAGGTTTCTTAGGCCGATTAAATTACATTGCCATTCATTGCACATCTAACCGCTACTTGTAGCCAATCTTCGTTACTAAAGAAAGATCAAGTGGTAGAATGGAACGATTTATTTCCGATCGCTTTTGGATGAATCATGAGTACTCTACAGAATCCTCCTATCCCGATGCCATCAAGCAAGACCTCTCATCATGTACTGATGTTAGAGAACTCAATGGGTGTCAGCAACATGACGAGTCTGGTCGAAAAGAGCATGCAATATACTACCTTAGCAAAAGTTTACCGAACGAAACAAGATACTCACAAATTGGAGAAAACTTGCAACGCTATTCGTAATATCACCGACTAAGACAAGATATGTTGACTCACTACCTTGTTGATTTCCAAGATGGATCCGATAAAATACATATTTGAGAAACCAGCTCTCCGGAAGAATAACAAGATGGCGATGATCTTGACCGAATACGACATCCAGCACTTCCTCATAAAGCGATCAAAGGAAGCGTAGTAGCCAATCATTTGGCTCATCAAGTCAGAGATGACTATCACCATGCAGTTCAATTTCCGATCGAAGATGTTTTACTAGTCACCGATTGTGAAGAACCGTGACAGCAAGGACCTGAACAAGGATCTCGATGGACCATGGTCTTTGATGGAGCCTCAAACGCACTCAAAATGGCATTGGCGCCATCATTACATCTCCTACATATGGATACCTTTCACCGCCAATTTGTTTCATTGCACTAACAACATGGTCGAATACGAAGCATGCATCATGGGTATTAAAGCTTATTGACTTAAGAATCAAGTTCTTACAAGGGCTTAGTAGGATACGAAGCATCCGAATCTCATTCCGTGACGAGAGCATGTTCTGAGTTTGATCCTCTTCAAGAGATTACTTTCAATCATTCCACGAGAAGAGAATCAATTGGCGCATTTATGGCTACTATGTCGTCTATGTTCAAGGTCAGATGGGACAACGGTTCTGCATCATCATTGAGAAGTTTGACGAACCAACATATTGCTATGAGCTTGATATAGAAGAGAAACCTGGTACTAAGACGAAAAGGAATCTTGAGACTCGTGGAATATCCGCTAGGGCATCCGCTAAGGATAAGAAGTTTTGAGAAGGTTCGCATCCAAATTCTTCCTCAAGAATGGCATCTTATACATCGCTAACCACGACTTGTGCGACATGTAGACCGGAAAACAGCGGAACGTATCATGGAAGAGTTACACTAAGGCGATTTGGTACCATTCCAAAGGGACACCATATTAAGAAGATTCTCGAGAATGGTGTTACTATTGGTCAACAATGGAAGTTGATTGTCACCGCTACGCCGATCTTGTCACAAATGCCGATTATGCTGACAAAGTGCATGTACTTAGTACCTCTGAATGTTCTAACAGCTCCTTGGCCTTTACAATGTGGGCATTGACATGATCGGAGAAATCGCCCACACTTCCAATGGACATCATTTCATCCTTGTGGCAATTGACTATTTCACCAAGTGGGTGAGGCAGCCTCCTGCATCTCATACCAAGAATGTCGTGGCTC